>JAVGWW010000007.1:7500-120000 GCA_036924055.1 Leuresthes tenuis
ATGGTAATTATGCAATTGCATGATTTTGGACTATTTTGAACTGTACCGTTTAGTACTCGTTTGTTTTTACTGAGAGTCGGAAGGTCCATGAACGCAGCACACAGGTGAGCGACCAATGGAGTGCCTTGGTCTTACGGGACTTTAAACCTGAACTATATGGACTCTTGTGATTGGCCGGGGTTACCGGAAACCCAGGGCATTATGGGACATTCTATATGATTACGCAATATGCGTCAGCGCTTACCTGAACTGCCATGTTTCCATTTCGTTTCATTACCAACGACATCTCATGTAAGTTCATGACTATATTAACATACCTGCCTGATGAAGGTTTGATTAAAACCGAAACGTTGCAGCAAGTTTGGCTTGTTGGTGTGTTTTATATGAGTGCTTAGTGTACAGTTCAGTGATATTCTACGACGACGTAGCATATAGCCACGTAGCATTCGACCACGTGGAGCGGCAGCGATAGCCCAAATAAGGCTTACAGCCGGGCCTCAAGGATGCCTGCCCGATTCCAGGACAACGCCTGGACCGTGGTGGAGAGCAGAGGGGGCCGCAGGAGAGAGCGGACACGCGCGGCAGCCAGGTACAGGACCGACTCGTACAACCCGAGCGATTATCCGTCTCGCCGAAGCAGCTATCCGTCCCGCTGGAGCGGCTACCCGAACCGGAGCGGACGCCGCTCTTACGCGTCCGCGACCAGGGGGAACAGACTCCCAGACGGGGTGACTTATCGACGGGAACCGCAGGATGATGGATACAGATATCCACATAGATATAACCAACGGGACACTCATTATGGAGATAGACCACGGGCGAACAGAAGAGATGGTCGAAGGCCAAACCAACGGTACGTAGACCACATTCATGGAGATGAGAACAGACCCCAATCACATCGAGTGCAAACAGATGATCCGGACTTTTTAATGAAAGTGAGAACTATTCACAGACTGATTAAAGCCGTGCATCACCTTAGAAATGTTTCACAAGATGAATGTCCTCCCTCCATTGAAAAAATGACTCGCAATTTGACCAGGGTTATCAAACCAGCACTTCCAAATGCCAAAACACAGACTTTTATCCAAGGAAATGCTAGAAATTGGGCCCATACAACCATGCTCATCCTTCAAGACCATTACAACACTAGCATTGAAAATGATGTTAAAAAACTATCCCAGTTCCACACACAGGAATGGCGTCCTCCATTCCTGATTGCTTCATCCTGGGCTAAAAGGAACCTTGGAAGCAGACTCAGGAGTGAGACATTAGACCAGGCACAGGCGGTGATCGTGGCCAAGTTGGCCGACCTGACACCACCAGCCGGAGTCGCTGAGCAAGAGGACTCCACCATTGAGCCGGAACCGCAACCGCAACCTGAGAGATCTAGGCGAAGGACATACTCTAGTGAGGAGGACGCTTTCATTATTCCAGCTCCACCGACACCACCACCGCCCCCTCTCTCCAGGCCACCGGAACTTGACCTCCAGAGAAGGGTGACGGCTCAGATCCATGCCCCACCTGCAACGGACACCACGCCCAGGACCACAGCCGCCACGATGACGGATCCCATCGCTGGGGACTGGTCGGCCTTCCTGGATGGGAGTGAGGGGAGTGACAGCCCTCGTGGGGCCGCCCCTCCCGCCCAGCTACGGGAGGCACCGCCAGCTCCAGCAGCTCCAAGAGGTCAAAGAGAGAGGCGACCACCCATCGGCGAGCTTCAACCCCCTCCTGCCGAGGGGGATCTTCTCGGTTCTTCAGCAATGGAGCTGACGGACGATGAACCACAACCCTCTGAGACGGGGGAGCAAACAAAGACAACTGTTAAGGCAGGCTCTGCAATCCGTTACAGCCTGATTCCCTCCAACCTGCACAGATTGAAGTCCAGCGTCCAGACCCGCCTGCAGGTCAAAAGGCCAGAGAACCCCCCATCTTCACCTCCTGCACCAGAACCACAGGTATGTGCACCCACGAGGCACCTCAACACACCTAGGAAACTGCAGGATTGGAACCTCCACATCAGAGAGAAATGGGTCATCATGGGGGACTCCAACGTGGCCAGGATGCCGTTCTTCGCAGCACGTGACGTCCAGATAGACAGCTTTCCGGGGGCCAAATGGTTCCACGCAGAGGTCCTGCTGGGTAAAGCCACCTGTGACACCACACTTGAGAAACTCATTCTGTCGTTTGGTTTGAACAATAGGTCGCAGAAGGACAAGAAAATGCCCGTGTTCGAAATGAAAAGAGCATTAACGGCAGCTCGAGAACGATTTCCGGAGGCCGAGATCTACATCCCGGCCATCAACTTCTCCCAGGCTCTCCCTCAGAGGGAGCAGGCCACTCTCCAACACATGAACGATGTGATCATAGGTTTGGAGGAACATATTCCGTTGTTAACTGCTAATTTTGAGACTGAAGATGATAATGTGCACTGGTCCAAAAAAACAGCCATGACTATGTTGCAGCATTGGAATGATTATATTAACTGAGTCATAAAAAACTTCTATATGATTATTGTTTTGTGAAGGATATTTGGGATATATGGGCACATTCTGAACGGGATTTTGAAAGGTTTTTTAGAACGCTGAACAACTGTAATTCTTCTATCAGACACACTGGTCATTATAGCTTTCCTTAAATTGACAGACACACATGCCCCCCTGCTTTACAAATATTCAGTATTTACAGGATTTGCAGCCATCAACCTGATTTTAAGGCAGCCACAAGATGCCATTCTCAACATCGGCCACAAGGGGGTACTGTCACTCCATTATAAGACAGTGTTTTAAATCAATGTGACAGACTAAACCTATAAAGGTGTCCCTTAGTTAACCTTTTTAACTATGTTTTCTCCATCCATCCTTTAAATGGTGAGAGTAATTGAGAACAATTTTCATATCCTGATTCAGAATACTCAGATGCTCATAGATCATATGGTTATGGCAGCTTTTAGAATAAACAGGAATCTTGGTGATCATCTGGTAAAGACAAATCTCACCCTAACCCTAACCCTAACCCCTTACCCTACCCTAACCCTAACCCTAACCATTTGGAACCCTATGCAAGAGTCCCCTAACTGACATTAGCTTTTTATGCCCTCACCAGACCCAATTTCTAACCCTAACCATTTGGAACCCTATGTAAGAGTCCCCTAACTGAAATTAGCCTTTTATGCCCTCACCCAGACCCAATTCCTAACCCTAACCAATTGGAACCCTATATAAGAGTCCCCTAAGTGAAATTAGCCTTTTATGCCTTCACCCAGACCCAATTTCTAACCCTAACCAATTGGAACCCTAGTTAAGTCAATTTTTCAATAATATGCACTTTTTATGCCCTCACCCAGACCTATTACCTAACCCTAACCGTTCGGCCCCTTTATAAAGGTCCTGTTTGGGTGACACGAGTCCTTTGTGGAATTGGGGGGAGGGAGGGGCCCAAAAAGCAGGAACAGTGATGGCCAGTGCATTAAACTCTGCCACCTATGGTGGCGGAGTTTCTATTTTTCTGTTTCCCCTAACCAGCCCGTGCCTCCTGTCGAACCTGGTTTGGGCCCTGACCTCCCCCAATGTTGTTATAAAGGAATGTGTGCCTTTGTTCAGAAAATAATGTTGGCTATAGATGAAAAACAGTTATATGGAAGTGTATTCTTTCCTGTATTTTCCAATGATTCACATTGTGATGCGTTTTTCTCTTTTTTCATTTTATTGTGTGTGGAAGAAATAAGGAACACACTACACATTTTTTTACTCCTGAAATACCATGGGATCTCTTTGTCATTCTCCATTTGGAGATATGAGCACCAAAAACTTTGGATTCATGTACAGGACTTTATTCAAACCCTATTGAGCAGGGATGTAGGATTTATTCAATTTATTGTATTTGATTTGTGTTAAGCAGCTAATATGTACAGATGTTTTGTGGAAAACCTAATAATGGTAACAAACATGAGGTACGAGGACTGTATGGACACTGAATATGTGCAAAATTCCATGGTAATTATGCAATTGCATGATTTTGGACTATTTTGAACTGTACCGTTTAGTACTCGTTTGTTTTTACTGAGAGTCGGAAGGTCCATGAACGCAGCACACAGGTGAGCGACCAATGGAGTGCCTTGGTCTTACGGGACTTTAAACCTGAACTATATGGACTCTTGTGATTGGCCGGGGTTACCGGAAACCCAGGGCATTATGGGACATTCTATATGATTACGCAATATGCGTCAGCGCTTACCTGAACTGCCATGTTTCCATTTCGTTTCATTACCAACGACATCTCATGTAAGTTCATGACTATATTAACATACCTGCCTGATGAAGGTTTGATTAAAACCGAAACGTTGCAGCAAGTTTGGCTTGTTGGTGTGTTTTATATGAGTGCTTAGTGTACAGTTCAGTGATATTCTACGACGACGTAGCATATAGCCACGTAGCATTCGACCACGTGGAGCGGCAGCGATAGCCCAAATAAGGCTTACAGCCGGGCCTCAAGGATGCCTGCCCGATTCCAGGACAACGCCTGGACCGTGGTGGAGAGCAGAGGGGGCCGCAGGAGAGAGCGGACACGCGCGGCAGCCAGGTACAGGACCGACTCGTACAACCCGAGCGATTATCCGTCTCGCCGAAGCAGCTATCCGTCCCGCTGGAGCGGCTACCCGAACCGGAGCGGACGCCGCTCTTACGCGTCCGCGACCAGGGGGAACAGACTCCCAGACGGGGTGACTTATCGACGGGAACCGCAGGATGATGGATACAGATATCCACATAGATATAACCAACGGGACACTCATTATGGAGATAGACCACGGGCGAACAGAAGAGATGGTCGAAGGCCAAACCAACGGTACGTAGACCACATTCATGGAGATGAGAACAGACCCCAATCACATCGAGTGCAAACAGATGATCCGGACTTTTTAATGAAAGTGAGAACTATTCACAGACTGATTAAAGCCGTGCATCACCTTAGAAATGTTTCACAAGATGAATGTCCTCCCTCCATTGAAAAAATGACTCGCAATTTGACCAGGGTTATCAAACCAGCACTTCCAAATGCCAAAACACAGACTTTTATCCAAGGAAATGCTAGAAATTGGGCCCATACAACCATGCTCATCCTTCAAGACCATTACAACACTAGCATTGAAAATGATGTTAAAAAACTATCCCAGTTCCACACACAGGAATGGCGTCCTCCATTCCTGATTGCTTCATCCTGGGCTAAAAGGAACCTTGGAAGCAGACTCAGGAGTGAGACATTAGACCAGGCACAGGCGGTGATCGTGGCCAAGTTGGCCGACCTGACACCACCAGCCGGAGTCGCTGAGCAAGAGGACTCCACCATTGAGCCGGAACCGCAACCGCAACCTGAGAGATCTAGGCGAAGGACATACTCTAGTGAGGAGGACGCTTTCATTATTCCAGCTCCACCGACACCACCACCGCCCCCTCTCTCCAGGCCACCGGAACTTGACCTCCAGAGAAGGGTGACGGCTCAGATCCATGCCCCACCTGCAACGGACACCACGCCCAGGACCACAGCCGCCACGATGACGGATCCCATCGCTGGGGACTGGTCGGCCTTCCTGGATGGGAGTGAGGGGAGTGACAGCCCTCGTGGGGCCGCCCCTCCCGCCCAGCTACGGGAGGCACCGCCAGCTCCAGCAGCTCCAAGAGGTCAAAGAGAGAGGCGACCACCCATCGGCGAGCTTCAACCCCCTCCTGCCGAGGGGGATCTTCTCGGTTCTTCAGCAATGGAGCTGACGGACGATGAACCACAACCCTCTGAGACGGGGGAGCAAACAAAGACAACTGTTAAGGCAGGCTCTGCAATCCGTTACAGCCTGATTCCCTCCAACCTGCACAGATTGAAGTCCAGCGTCCAGACCCGCCTGCAGGTCAAAAGGCCAGAGAACCCCCCATCTTCACCTCCTGCACCAGAACCACAGGTATGTGCACCCACGAGGCACCTCAACACACCTAGGAAACTGCAGGATTGGAACCTCCACATCAGAGAGAAATGGGTCATCATGGGGGACTCCAACGTGGCCAGGATGCCGTTCTTCGCAGCACGTGACGTCCAGATAGACAGCTTTCCGGGGGCCAAATGGTTCCACGCAGAGGTCCTGCTGGGTAAAGCCACCTGTGACACCACACTTGAGAAACTCATTCTGTCGTTTGGTTTGAACAATAGGTCGCAGAAGGACAAGAAAATGCCCGTGTTCGAAATGAAAAGAGCATTAACGGCAGCTCGAGAACGATTTCCGGAGGCCGAGATCTACATCCCGGCCATCAACTTCTCCCAGGCTCTCCCTCAGAGGGAGCAGGCCACTCTCCAACACATGAACGATGTGATCATAGGTTTGGAGGAACATATTCCGTTGTTAACTGCTAATTTTGAGACTGAAGATGATAATGTGCACTGGTCCAAAAAAACAGCCATGACTATGTTGCAGCATTGGAATGATTATATTAACTGAGTCATAAAAAACTTCTATATGATTATTGTTTTGTGAAGGATATTTGGGATATATGGGCACATTCTGAACGGGATTTTGAAAGGTTTTTTAGAACGCTGAACAACTGTAATTCTTCTATCAGACACACTGGTCATTATAGCTTTCCTTAAATTGACAGACACACATGCCCCCCTGCTTTACAAATATTCAGTATTTACAGGATTTGCAGCCATCAACCTGATTTTAAGGCAGCCACAAGATGCCATTCTCAACATCGGCCACAAGGGGGTACTGTCACTCCATTATAAGACAGTGTTTTAAATCAATGTGACAGACTAAACCTATAAAGGTGTCCCTTAGTTAACCTTTTTAACTATGTTTTCTCCATCCATCCTTTAAATGGTGAGAGTAATTGAGAACAATTTTCATATCCTGATTCAGAATACTCAGATGCTCATAGATCATATGGTTATGGCAGCTTTTAGAATAAACAGGAATCTTGGTGATCATCTGGTAAAGACAAATCTCACCCTAACCCTAACCCTAACCCCTTACCCTACCCTAACCCTAACCCTAACCATTTGGAACCCTATGCAAGAGTCCCCTAACTGACATTAGCTTTTTATGCCCTCACCAGACCCAATTTCTAACCCTAACCATTTGGAACCCTATGTAAGAGTCCCCTAACTGAAATTAGCCTTTTATGCCCTCACCCAGACCCAATTCCTAACCCTAACCAATTGGAACCCTATATAAGAGTCCCCTAAGTGAAATTAGCCTTTTATGCCTTCACCCAGACCCAATTTCTAACCCTAACCAATTGGAACCCTAGTTAAGTCAATTTTTCAATAATATGCACTTTTTATGCCCTCACCCAGACCTATTACCTAACCCTAACCGTTCGGCCCCTTTATAAAGGTCCTGTTTGGGTGACACGAGTCCTTTGTGGAATTGGGGGGAGGGAGGGGCCCAAAAAGCAGGAACAGTGATGGCCAGTGCATTAAACTCTGCCACCTATGGTGGCGGAGTTTCTATTTTTCTGTTTCCCCTACCCCTTACCCTAACCCTAACCCTAACCCTAACCCTAACCCTACCCTAACCCCTACCCTAACCCTAACCCTTACCCTAACCCTAACCCCTAACCCTCTTATGCCCTCACCCAGATCAATTTCCTAACCCTAACCATTCGGAACCCTATAGAAGAGTCCTCCTAAATTTAACGAGCCTTTTATGCCCTAACCCTAACCCAATTTCTAACCCTAACAATTTGGAACCCTATAAAAGAGTCCTCCTAAATGAAACGAGCCTTTTATGCCCTAACCCTAACCCAATTTCTAACCCTAACAATTTGGAACCCTATAAAAGAGTCCTCCTAAATGAAACGAGCCTTTTATGCCCTAACCCTAACCCAATCTCTAACCCTAATCATTTGGAACCCTATATAAGTCCAATTTTCACAATACGGGCCCCCTAGGCCCCCCCCCCCCCCCTTTTTTTTTTTTTTTTTTTTTTTTTTTTTTTTTTTTTTTTTTTTTTTTTTTTTTTGTGGGGAGGGAGGGGCCCAAAAACAGGAACAGTGATGGCCAGTGCATTCAACCCTGCCACCTATGGTGGCAGAGTTTCTATTTTACTTTCCCCTTACCCTAACCCTAACCCTAACCCTAACCCTAACCCTAACCCTAACCCTAACCCTAACCCCTAACCCCTAACCCTAACCCTACTGTATGGACTCTGGATTAATGCCTAAACCTAAGGCTTAGCTTTTATGTACAAGTTCTTTTAATATAACCCCTGCCCTGCATTCAGCCCTAACCCTAAAGGACTCTGGACTAATGCCTAACCCTAAGGCTTGGCTTTTATGTGCAAGCCCTTTTAATATAACCCCTGCCCTGCATTCAGCCCTAACCCTAAAGGACTCTGGACTAATGCCTAACCCTAAAACCCCTAACCCTGGACGATTTGGAACCCTAATGGCTCTTTTGCTCTCTTTTTTTCTCTCTCTCACATACACCGATTGGCTATGGGACACACCCCGGGACCTGATCAATCTCGGCGGGGCCTTCCTTGGGTGAGGGTGTCTAGTGATAATGGCCGAAACGCCCTGTGATCCCAAGGTCCACTACTGACGATGTGTACCCCCAAAATCACAGTTCCCATTTCACTCACCTCTGTTACAGGTCCACATAATATCACTTTTAGATTTCACACATTCACTCTATCTCCTCTCCTCCTTTTCACTTCCCTCCTGTCTTGGAGGGAGTGGAGGTGGCAGAGTGTACAGCCTGGTAAGGCGGGGGAGTGGGATACAGTCCGGTCCGACACCCTCTCCCTGACTCTGTCTCCTCCGGTTCCTGTTTCACATGTGGATTGATGTGCATGTATGACTGTGTACATGGGCATTAATGCATATGTTCTTTCACCTTATTGGAGATGTCATGGTACTGGTCATTATAAGGCGACGAGGGCTGCGGATGACGTGCGACGGCCAGTGCCTTACCTTTGGCTCCCCATTTCAACTGGCTTGTCGTTGGATGAGTCAGGGGGGGTCATCGTGATAGAGTCTCTCACCTAACCTTGCCAGAGCCTCGGAAGAACGGGCTCTCAAACACTCCAGGTATAGTGCCATACCAGCATCTCCAATTCTCCATTTACATTTGCTTCTGTCCTGTGGATTATTACATGTTTCTATGGATTGAACACAGCTGTGTGGATTCTTTAGGGCATGAGGTTGGAGGAGAAATGACATGAAACGGACAAGAGGTTCAATTCCTACTTTTTGTAATCAACCTTCTGATGGCCTGTGCTGTGTAACATACAGCTGACAGAGTGCCACTTTTTAGTCTGGCTCCATCTCCTGGCCACAGTTGGTATTGCTCCTGCTATTTCTGGTTTCTACAGATTGAACACTGCTGTGTGGATTCTTTAGGGCATGAGGTTGGAGGAGAAATTACATGAAACGGATAAGAGGTTCAATTCCTACTTTTTGCAATCACCTTTCTGATGGCCTGTGCTGTGTAACACACAGCTGACAGAGTGCCACTTTTTAGTCTGGCTCCATCTCCTGGCCACAGTTGGAATTGTTCATGTTCCATGCGCTATTTCAGATTTCTACGGATTGAACACTGCTGTGTGGGTTCTTTAGGGCATGAGGTTGGAGGAGAAATGACATGAAACGGACAAGAGGTTCAATTCCTACTTTTTGTAATCAACTTTCTGATGGCCTGTGCTGTGTAACACAGCGGACAGAGTGCCTCTGGCTCCATCTCCTGGCCACAGTTGGAATTGCTCAAGTTCCAGTCGAGAGTGATGCAGAGAGGAGGGGCTGCGCAGCCCTGCTTTATTACCTGGTGTCAGTCAGTCTGCATCATTCTTTACGCTTGTTAACGCCGATGTGCGGACTTTTCCACTTCTCCTGGACTTTCTTTCTTCGGGACGACTTCGTGGAGGCTATTTCTGTGGACGAAGGAACTTCTCAGTTGTGGCTGGACTTTCTATGGTATGTTTTCGACCAGTTCTCAACTTTGTCATTGAACTGTTGGAGAGCCGTCTTTTAACGAGTGGGGCTCATTAAGTACACTGCTGTTTGCATAATGGCGTCGCGGCTTCTCCGCTCCCAGCTGACCTGCAGTTAAAGGGCGCAGTTTAAATGCCCATTTTCTGTTGTGCGTCGGACTTCGGTCTTAATTGCGGCCAATTTTGGAAAAGATAAAATGTTTTGCAAAGTTAATTCTCAGGACTACTTCAGGAAAACCTGTTAATGAGTTAATTAAACGGAATGCTCTTAATTGCCTCACAGGACCTGTTGTGTGTCCAGCCCGCAACGGAGTCGGGTCGGTTTTCATTTCCTGAGATTCACGTGAGTCATTTTAAATTAAAAGGACTTATTATCCATACTTTCAAGTCTCTTTGTCCTCAATTTGGGGTTATATATGTCTATGTAGGCATATATTTAATTGTACATATTATGCAATTAAAAGTAATTTAATATGGATAAATTTAGGACTATGGAAAGGTCATTTAATTTGGATTAGTTATATACATATATATCAACATTTACAATTTCCTGTCAGTTAATCATTTTAGAATACTTACTCTAAATACAGTAATTACCAGTTCATTACATAACTTACGGCCTAATTTTGGATAAACCTCACAAGGTCTACACTGAACTGGCTTAATTTATGTGAATTATATACTGCATTAGTGGATGTGAGTATTTGACTCTGGATTAATGCCTGAACCTAAGGCTCAGCTTTTTATTTCATAACTCCTTCCGGAATATGTCCTTTAACTGTATGGACTCTGGATTAATGCCTAAACCTAAGGCTTAGCTTTTATGTACAAGTTCTTTTAATATAACCCCTGCCCTGCATTCAGCCCTAACCCTAAAGGACTCTGGACTAATGCCTAACCCTAAGGCTTGGCTTTTATGTGCAAGCCCTTTTAATATAACCCCTGCCCTGCATTCAGCCCTAACCCTAAAGGACTCTGGACTAATGCCTAACCCTAAAACCCCTAACCCTGGACGATTTGGAACCCTAATGGCTCTTTTGCTCTCTTTTTTTCTCTCTCTCACATACACCGATTGGCTATGGGACACACCCCGGGACCTGATCAATCTCGGCGGGGCCTTCCTTGGGTGAGGGTGTCTAGTGATAATGGCCGAAACGCCCTGTGATCCCAAGGTCCACTACTGACGATGTGTACCCCCAAAATCACAGTTCCCATTTCACTCACCTCTGTTACAGGTCCACATAATATCACTTTTAGATTTCACACATTCACTCTATCTCCTCTCCTCCTTTTCACTTCCCTCCTGTCTTGGAGGGAGTGGAGGTGGCAGAGTGTACAGCCTGGTAAGGCGGGGGAGTGGGATACAGTCCGGTCCGACACCCTCTCCCTGACTCTGTCTCCTCCGGTTCCTGTTTCACATGTGGATTGATGTGCATGTATGACTGTGTACATGGGCATTAATGCATATGTTCTTTCACCTTATTGGAGATGTCATGGTACTGGTCATTATAAGGCGACGAGGGCTGCGGATGACGTGCGACGGCCAGTGCCTTACCTTTGGCTCCCCATTTCAACTGGCTTGTCGTTGGATGAGTCAGGGGGGGTCATCGTGATAGAGTCTCTCACCTAACCTTGCCAGAGCCTCGGAAGAACGGGCTCTCAAACACTCCAGGTATAGTGCCATACCAGCATCTCCAATTCTCCATTTACATTTGCTTCTGTCCTGTGGATTATTACATGTTTCTATGGATTGAACACAGCTGTGTGGATTCTTTAGGGCATGAGGTTGGAGGAGAAATGACATGAAACGGACAAGAGGTTCAATTCCTACTTTTTGTAATCAACCTTCTGATGGCCTGTGCTGTGTAACATACAGCTGACAGAGTGCCACTTTTTAGTCTGGCTCCATCTCCTGGCCACAGTTGGTATTGCTCCTGCTATTTCTGGTTTCTACAGATTGAACACTGCTGTGTGGATTCTTTAGGGCATGAGGTTGGAGGAGAAATTACATGAAACGGATAAGAGGTTCAATTCCTACTTTTTGCAATCACCTTTCTGATGGCCTGTGCTGTGTAACACACAGCTGACAGAGTGCCACTTTTTAGTCTGGCTCCATCTCCTGGCCACAGTTGGAATTGTTCATGTTCCATGCGCTATTTCAGATTTCTACGGATTGAACACTGCTGTGTGGGTTCTTTAGGGCATGAGGTTGGAGGAGAAATGACATGAAACGGACAAGAGGTTCAATTCCTACTTTTTGTAATCAACTTTCTGATGGCCTGTGCTGTGTAACACAGCGGACAGAGTGCCTCTGGCTCCATCTCCTGGCCACAGTTGGAATTGCTCAAGTTCCAGTCGAGAGTGATGCAGAGAGGAGGGGCTGCGCAGCCCTGCTTTATTACCTGGTGTCAGTCAGTCTGCATCATTCTTTACGCTTGTTAACGCCGATGTGCGGACTTTTCCACTTCTCCTGGACTTTCTTTCTTCGGGACGACTTCGTGGAGGCTATTTCTGTGGACGAAGGAACTTCTCAGTTGTGGCTGGACTTTCTATGGTATGTTTTCGACCAGTTCTCAACTTTGTCATTGAACTGTTGGAGAGCCGTCTTTTAACGAGTGGGGCTCATTAAGTACACTGCTGTTTGCATAATGGCGTCGCGGCTTCTCCGCTCCCAGCTGACCTGCAGTTAAAGGGCGCAGTTTAAATGCCCATTTTCTGTTGTGCGTCGGACTTCGGTCTTAATTGCGGCCAATTTTGGAAAAGATAAAATGTTTTGCAAAGTTAATTCTCAGGACTACTTCAGGAAAACCTGTTAATGAGTTAATTAAACGGAATGCTCTTAATTGCCTCACAGGACCTGTTGTGTGTCCAGCCCGCAACGGAGTCGGGTCGGTTTTCATTTCCTGAGATTCACGTGAGTCATTTTAAATTAAAAGGACTTATTATCCATACTTTCAAGTCTCTTTGTCCTCAATTTGGGGTTATATATGTCTATGTAGGCATATATTTAATTGTACATATTATGCAATTAAAAGTAATTTAATATGGATAAATTTAGGACTATGGAAAGGTCATTTAATTTGGATTAGTTATATACATATATATCAACATTTACAATTTCCTGTCAGTTAATCATTTTAGAATACTTACTCTAAATACAGTAATTACCAGTTCATTACATAACTTACGGCCTAATTTTGGATAAACCTCACAAGGTCTACACTGAACTGGCTTAATTTATGTGAATTATATACTGCATTAGTGGATGTGAGTATTTGACTCTGGATTAATGCCTGAACCTAAGGCTCAGCTTTTTATTTCATAACTCCTTCCGGAATATGTCCTTTAACTGTATGGACTCTGGATTAATGCCTAAACCTAAGGCTTAGCTTTTATGTACAAGTTCTTTTAATATAACCCCTGCCCTGCATTCAGCCCTAACCCTAAAGGACTCTGGACTAATGCCTAACCCTAAGGCTTGGCTTTTATGTGCAAGCCCTTTTAATATAACCCCTGCCCTGCATTCAGCCCTAACCCTAAAGGACTCTGGACTAATGCCTAACCCTAAAACCCCTAACCCTGGACGATTTGGAACCCTAATGGCTCTTTTGCTCTCTTTTTTTCTCTCTCTCACATACACCGATTGGCTATGGGACACACCCCGGGACCTGATCAATCTCGGCGGGGCCTTCCTTGGGTGAGGGTGTCTAGTGATAATGGCCGAAACGCCCTGTGATCCCAAGGTCCACTACTGACGATGTGTACCCCCAAAATCACAGTTCCCATTTCACTCACCTCTGTTACAGGTCCACATAATATCACTTTTAGATTTCACACATTCACTCTATCTCCTCTCCTCCTTTTCACTTCCCTCCTGTCTTGGAGGGAGTGGAGGTGGCAGAGTGTACAGCCTGGTAAGGCGGGGGAGTGGGATACAGTCCGGTCCGACACCCTCTCCCTGACTCTGTCTCCTCCGGTTCCTGTTTCACATGTGGATTGATGTGCATGTATGACTGTGTACATGGGCATTAATGCATATGTTCTTTCACCTTATTGGAGATGTCATGGTACTGGTCATTATAAGGCGACGAGGGCTGCGGATGACGTGCGACGGCCAGTGCCTTACCTTTGGCTCCCCATTTCAACTGGCTTGTCGTTGGATGAGTCAGGGGGGGTCATCGTGATAGAGTCTCTCACCTACCCTAACCCTAACCCCTAACCCTAACCCTAACCCTAACCCTTACCCTAACCCTTACTCAGGATTAATGCCTAAACCTAAGGCTAGGCTTTTATGTGCAAGCCCTTTTAATATAACCCCTGCCCTGCATTCAGCCCTAACCCTAAAGGACTCTGGACTAATGCCTAAACCTAAGGCTTGGCTTTTATGTGCAAGCCCTTTTAATATAACCCCTGCCCTGCATTCAGCCCTAACCCTAAAGGACTCTGGACTAATGCCTAACCCTAAAACCCCTAACCCTAACCCTGGACGATTTGGAACCCTAATGGCTCTTTTGCTCTCTTTTTTCTCTCTTTTTCTCTCTCTCACATACACCGATTGGCTATGGGACACACCCCGGGACCTGATCAATCTCGGCGGGGCCTTCCTTGGGTGAGGGTGTCTAGTGATAATGGCCGAAACGCCCTGTGATCCCAAGGTCCACTACTGACGATGTGTACCCCCAAAATCACAGTTCTCATTTCACTCACCTCTGTTACAGGTCCACATAATGTCACGTTTATATTTTACACATTCACTCTATCTCCTCTCCTCCTTTTCACTTCCCTCCTGTTTTGGAGGGAGTGGAGGTGGCAGAGTGTACAGCCTGGTAAGGCGGGGGAGTGGGATACAGTCCGGTCCGACACCCTCTCCCTGACTCTGTCTCCTCCGGTTCCTGTTTCACATGTGGATTGATGTGCATGTATGACTGTGTACATGGGCATTAATGCATATGTTCTTTCACCTTATTGGAGATGTCATGGTACTGGTCATTATAAGGCGACGAGGGCTGCGGATGACGTGCGACGGCCAGTGCCTTACCTTTGGCTCCCCATTTCAACTGGCTTGTCGTTGGATGAGTCAGGGGGGGTCATCGTGATAGTCTCTCACCTACCCTCACCAGACCCAATTTCTAACCCTAACCATTAGAAACCCTATGTAAGAGGGACAGGAGGATAAAGGGGACAGAGAGGTGTGGGTGTATGTATACAGATGTGTGACTTCCAGTGCTTATGCCTGTACATGGTTTTGTGTGGGGGGGGTGAGTGGGGGGGCGGTGCGGGTCTGGGTTTTGGTGGGGGTTGGATGGAGTGTGCATTGACCCCACCTCCGTCATGGATGGTGAGGTCCAAACATTTTCATGTCATACCTTATCAATAGCTTGGTCCATCAAAGGATTACCATTGCTTTTTAAATTCTAAAATTAAAGATCATAAAGGTTCACTACTCATCACAGGCAATATAGGCTAGTGGTTTATATGGTCAAGATAGTATCAAAGAATCAGCCCGTAAGCTTAAATTGCAGTCTCAATGTTTTTGTTATTCAACAATGACATATTAACATATATGAAATAACATAACTACATTTGATGGGAACAGATTTTATTACTCACTAACACTGTGGCTACATTTTATTTGCAGCAGAGTGGATAAATCAATGTCTACTAATTTTGAACCTTCATAAAATTAAAATAAATGTAGTAATGGAACAGAATAAGTAATTTACAGTTATATCTTTTTCATTCTGTACAGAAGAAAATATTACAACACATTTCAATTAGCAATGACAAGTCAAAACTGAGCTTCACTAACCGTGATCAGCTGCTGTTGTCATCTTGTTCAATGGTCATACAACACTAGTAATTACAATAACACCATTTCACATTTAGCAACAAATAAACATGTTGGTAAACAAAACTCATATTACTAAAGTATATGTCATAAAACTGACAGGAAAAATATCTAAGAAATTGGCAAACATTAATGCTCACAGAATCAAGATGAAATTCACATATTTCTTTTGTTTTTGACAGCTACGGGCGGGACAGTGCAGTATATATTACTCATTGGACACTCTTTATTAATGATCTACTTTTTTAACTTCACAATCTGAAGAACAGAGAAAGTTCAACAATATTTTTTTTACATAAATATTTCCTTGGGCCATCACCCCGCCTTTTTTAACATAAACCACAATTCTAAAACACAATAAGGTTAAAAATCAAACCTTTATATACTATAGATAGTCCGATGCTGCAACATTTAAAAAAAAAATCCATGTATTTAAGCCCTGAACCTGGTAGTAACAAGTACATCCGTATTATGAATGTCATTATGGTACCACAGATATTTCTGTGTGGACACAGAGTTATCCACTTACAAAGCAGCTGGATGGAAACTGAAAAATAATCAGATGATATGTAAACTGTTTATATCAGTGTGATTCTGTTGGCTTGTGCTGTTCTTCCCTGTTAAAAATGGTGGTGATAACAAGGCAGTTTTATAAAATCACTAAGATCTTAAAGTCTTAAAACATCATATCATTGTGCTCACATGCTGCAAAGCAGACCTGATCTGTTCTGAGTGTCTGGACAGGCTGAACTACAGTCATTGTGGTCTGTATCTGTAACAGAGTAACTGAGTAAGAGAGTCACAGCTAAACAGGTCTAAACAAGGATGAGGTCTGAACAATTATGGCAGTGTAATAACATTATGCCTTTGATGGTCAGAATTGGCAATCAGAATCAGAATCTGAATAAGAGGAACCGGATTCAGACAAGTGGATCAGATCAGGTCTAAGTTAAAAAAAAATGTCCTGAAATGGAGCTTTATTTCCATTGTAACAAATTTTGAGGTGTCCATGGTAACTGGTGCCTCAGATTACTGAGACACTTTGACCCGGAAAGTGACACGACCAAGATATTTGTCCCGCTCATCACTATTACGCAGGTCAGAACCCTCAACTTTGCACTCCACCATCTGCTCCACATTGTAGTCTTCTTTAGTCAACAGTAACTTCACAGCTACCAGAGGTTGGACGTACTCAGGCTGAAAACACACACATAGGTACAGTTAACACACAGGGAAACAGTCAATTTTAAGTACAAGGTTTTGAAGCACTGTTATCAGACTGGGCCAGAGAAGCAGCAACATGTGTCACAATCAGTGATGGTCTGTTTATGCCTTCGGCAGACGCTTTTATCCAAAGCGACTTACAGGTAGGCAGGTAGGGTAAGGGGGTCTTGCCTAAGGACCCCTACTGGAGGTAGTACCTTTCATGCAGGAGATTTGAACCCAGATCTCCCACACAAAAGACAGCAATCACACCACTACACTATCCAGACACTGTGAGCTGGTCACACAACAAAACAAGACATCTCATCATACTCTGCTGTTTGTATTAACTTATTAAAATTTCATACTCACCAATCTGTGGCTGTTATCAACTATTTCTATCACTGAGCCATTATTTCAGTGAGCCAGATCTGCATAACTAAAATGTTAAAAGCATACTTTATGGAAGATTTGATTTTTTGGCACCACAACGCGTTGACAATGACTTCAAATTTCCTGAAGTGGCCTTTTGTTTTTTGTATTGCCACTACAATAATAATAGTTTGCATTTTGTAGAGCCATTCAAGGGATCAAATGACGCTTTACAGTCGGTGTACGTCTTAGCAAAAAGACGTGGTTGTACCACGCTGCTTTTTAAAAAAATGTTTTTTTATCAGATTGCCAGATCTCGCTCCTGTCTTTACGTTCAGCTTGCCTAGTAGCACATTGTTGCAGTGTAGTTGTGGACCTAAAAAAGAATTGAGTACTACCAAACCTGGCAACCACTTCTAGCTGGTTAAAGAGCTACTTATCAAAAAAACTGCTACTTATGTATGTATGAATCATTTAGATTTTACATCTTGAATGTGTTACCAAACCACTTTTCATAGTAATATATATCACATTGACTGCTTAAGCCAACAGAAATATAGACGTATACATATGTCTATCTGGTTATATGTGCATCTGATGTCATGGAAGAAATTGGGCTGATTAACATAGGGATGAAAGAGAAGTGGTATTATTGTGAATATAACAGAAAAATAAAACACATATGTCTGACTTTACAGAAGCTGTATTGTATACTGAATATATCAATTATCTAGTGCAGCCAAATTATAAATTACACTTCATCTATATGATTGACGTTTTAAAAAAAGGGATAGATAATTAATACAAAGAAAAATTAAATAAATTTACTTCAGATACTTTTAGAGCTGCACCATGTAAGATCATAAAAAATCAACACCATACTCGTAGTTTGCAAAGAAGAGTTATTTATAGAGTCGCAAAAAGACAGATTATACCTATATATTTCGTGGGTATAATATATTTATGATGTATGTGTGTACTTAGACTATAAGTACACACATACATCATAAATCTTGTCCTGTGCCAGTGTGTCATGTCCGTTTGTCCTGCACACCAGCCTTATTCCCATTGTCAAGTCATAGTCATACTTTTGTCCGTCCTGAACTGCATTAAAGAGTCTTTTTGTTGGCCTTTGCCATTTAGCTTCTTTGTGTTCTCATACAATAGTATTGTTTGTAATTTCCTGGTTAAAGAGTGATTCTTAGTTGGTCCTGTGCCGTTTTGTACTTCACAGCTCTTCGAGTAATATCAGAGCTTTTTCTATTAGTGATTTGTTATTTTCTTATTTCCTCGATAAAAGAGATTTTGGTTCGGCTTTTTGCCTTTTTGACTTTGCAGCTTTTCGAGTTAAATCAGAGCATTTAGTTCGGCTTTTTGTTTTCTTACTTCCTCGATAAGAGAGGTTTTCGTTTGCTTCCCGTCTTTTGGTATTTCCCGGCTCTATTAGTGTAGTCAGAGCTTGTTCCCGTTCTTCCCTCTTTTTTTGTTCTCAGGGATTTCCCTGTTTTTTTTGTTTGTTTTGTTTGGAAATAAATATTGTCATCTGAACCTTTACTCTGCGTCTGAGTTCCCTCCGTGACAATATAAACCCTAAATCTGCCCATGACCTGCTTATTTAACCCACCTACACTGTGAAGCCCAGGGCAAGCCAGACCCCCCCACCCCCCAGGGCACAAGACAGCGCCCAGACAACAGGGCCCAGGCCCAGCACCACCACCCATGCTAGAATGGCCTGGCCACCAAGCCCAGAACCAGTGGCCATCACCCCAGGACCCCAGGATCCCTAAGTGACCCCACCCACGCCACAAGACAGCTCCACCTGCAAGCCCCCAAAACTGCCAACCAGACCAGACACCCAGTCACCCCCAACAATGATCAACCCAGCCCCTACAACCTGAGAGACCACCAGACGCCCGAAGTCACACCCCCCCAACCGCCCAGAGAGGGGCGACAGCAACCTACCACCCCTACTATGTGATAAAGCTAATCAGCAGGGACCAGACAAAATTAAATTAATCCAATTGATGTTTTGAGGAGGCAGACATTGTTTCCATGCTAATATGATCTAAAAGAACATTTCTAAACTGGTTAATACTCAGATTGTTCTTCGCTTTCCACCAGCTTTGGTTAAATAGGAGTGAGAGGAGGATAGGATACCATACACAAGCACACACCTCCAGGTAGTTATTAGTTAAAGGAACACTGTCTGAACATAAACAACATTATCTGATTACTTCTTCGTTATATATGTTTTGTTTTTGGCCCATCACATTTTTAGCATTTGTGTGAATTATACTTTTGATTTGTTTTTAAAGGTGAAGCACACGTTGTTGCTGATTTTTTTAGGAAGGAATCAAAAGGAAAACTTTTCAACCCAGAGACGGGTGGGTTCAGATAGACCATATAAACAAACTAAACAGTATTTACTCACATGAGCTTTCTTCCCATAGTATGGAAAAAACATTTTATCCAGACGACCTTCAGATGGGAAGTATTGCATCTGTAATGGGGTGTCTCTCTACCAGACAGCAAGACAGAAATACACTTATTTTAATAATATCATGAAAAACTTTTTGAACAATCTAATTAAACAATTCACAGGTGAAAATAGTAAATGATCCACAGTTATATAGCACTTTTTAACCTTATCTTGATTTTATAATGTCTGTTGTTCACACATTCCTAAAAGCCCTTCTAAAATATTTGCACTTTACAATCACAAACTAATGACACGTTCAGGAGTAGTATGAGCTTAAGTGCTTCTCCCAAGAACACTTTGACACATGGAGGGGCTGGAGATTGAACCACTAATGTTCTCATTTGAAGGTGACCACTCCTCCACCTGACCCATCTGTGTTGGTTATTAACAATCAGGGAAAAGTGAGTAGGTGTTGTCCATTACCTTGGCAGTACAGTTGATGTAGGGATCTCCTTTGGGTTTCAGGCCAATGACCTGCATACAGATTACTTACAATTAGTGACAAAACCATTGGACACAGCTGTTCTGGATACAGATGCAGTACTTGTCAGAAGTATGGAAACATGTAACAGCTTTTCTTCAAATTGAAAATTCATTCATTACATGCTTAAAACTGAACACCTTTTGCTTTGATGACAGCTCAGCACACTCTTTCACAACATCGCAATCAGTTTCATGAGATAATCACCGACAACAATTTTCTTTCAACAGGTGTGCCTTGTCAAAGGCTAAATATTTAAATCCAGGGTTGTTAATGTGTTTGAATCTATCAGTTTGTCAGAGGGTTAGGGTCACCTTCCCGTGCTTATGTTATCCTCTGTCTACTTTCCAGAAAAGCTCTACCATTTTAGTCTCCTCTTCACTGCAGGAAAGCTATTCTGACCCATCAATGCTCTCCACCGTAACTGGAAACCGTCCGACACCACAACGCCACATGGAAGTCAGTTTCAAGTCTTATTTCAGCAATTTACCGGTTTGTACCTTTATCGTCTTGGAAATATCAGCCATTACAATTCAACAAACTGTTGCAAACAAATATTCTCTCTCACAGAAAGACCCAAGCAGGCCTCCATGTGAAACTTCCACATTATGTATATATTGTAAATAAACCACTTACCTATTTTACTTACCTGCGTATCTCAATTATCTGCAGATACTGCCTATAACCAAAACCTTAATACAGTTGTGTTGAGGTGGAGTTGCTATGTAGTAGACATTCCATTTCAATAACTGCAGTAAATCCATATTATGTTAAAAATGGCACAGCCAAATAAAGAGAAACATGTCCATAATTACTTTAAGAAATGAAGGTCTAACAATCTGGATAACAGCAAGAACTTTAATTGGTTCTTCAAATGCTGCTATGAAACTTGTTCTCATGAAAAACACTTTAGTAAAGGAGGACAAAGGGGTAGATTTAGTATCAGGTTTGTTCTCCCTTTTCTTTCATCCTCCCTTTTTCCACCAAGCGTGACTGTCTTTCTAATAGCTGAGAAAAAGATCACTGCTGTGAAAGGCAATTTACAGGACTGGCTACCTTAAGCAGTAACAGACAACACGTAGACCATGAATCTAGGACAGTCAACCAGGGGACTTGCTAGACATAAGGTTTGCTGGGACACAGAACCCCATTACTCAGATCACATTTTTCATTGTGAAGACCTGGGGCCTCACGTATGAAGACTTGCATGGAACTGAGCGCACATGTTGGAGTACCCCATTGTCACTAACTTTAACCACAGACTAGTAATGATGCTGTGAAGAGGGGATAGAAATTGGGGGCACACACACATCACAGGGAATAATATTAGGACAATTACACAAATAAAGTAACTCACCAAGAACCCACACATCGCGCACAGTGCCAGCTTGTAGTCTGTTCCCAACGCAAATTGCGCTTTAATGTTGGCCTCTTCAACTGCATTGTGGGAATTTGATATTTGCATACACACCCTTTGTACACAAGACCCCTGCTCTGTTTATCAAAGCAAAATTTTTCATCGACTTCCCATGCTAAAACCAAAATTACCGCTAATGCCAAACAACTGAAACCCCAACTGCTACAAGTAAGATAAAAAGCTAGGATTGAGACATTTATCTGACTCTTCACTCTGAGAGAGGGAAGGTTTGATCCAAAACTTCAACTCGTAGTCTATTTTTTACAGTAAAAGAGTTATACAGTAAAGTCTACCTTGATCAAAATAACACAGTTATTTTTCAGCTCAGAACAACAGTTTTCTGAGCTGAAGAGTGCGCACCTAGCTCAGGCAGAGTCAACATTAAAATATCCATCACCATCGGCTCTGAGCCAGTTCTCTGCTGCTTACTTCATTAGGCGTGCCACATTATGTCACTATCAATGCTATTATAAACGGCATCTTCTTTTCTCTCACAGCTGCTGGTGTTTCGCAGTGCACAGCATGCCATTTTTCTAATACCTAGTTAGCTCGTCTGCTCTGCTGCTGTGTATCAGCTACATCATACAGGTTTTCCACACACGATGTGCAAGTCTGTACAGAGCTAAACAAGACACCGCAGTTAAGCTTGTATTTGAATGACGTGCATTGTTTTACGCTATCCCTGCCTGCCAACTACTTCAAACTCCCCTATGAGTTTACACTGGGGCCCAAGTAAAAGGTTATGGTGATGCATGTGTAGTCAACATATACCATGAAATGAATACTTCCATTTAGATACTCTGACAATGTGGAATGACAAAGAGTCCGAGCTCTGCTGAGCCATGTATTCCTTTTGTCATGTCATGTTTTCAGTTTTGTTTTTGCCATGTCTTGTTTTCAGGTTTATTTCTTGTCATGTTTTTTCCCTTGCCACATTAGGTTCACTCAAGTCACCTGTCTTTGTTTCACAGCTGCACCCCATCACCAATCACCTCCTCACAGTATTTTAGTTTCCAGGTTCCCTCAGTTCTTTGTCAGGTCCTTGCCACCTTACCACCGTTCAATACTGTTCATGTTGTCAGGTCAGTCTGTACCCGTTCTTACTGATAGTCATTGTTTCATAGTTTATGCCAAGTTTTGTTTTGTTATTTATTCATAGTCATACTTTCCTGTGTTTGGTTTTCCGGCTCAGCTGCGCCTTTTTTTGTTCCCGTTGTCTGTGTTTTGAAATAAATCCAGTTCCTTTGCAAAATCTGCATCCGGGTCCTCCCTCTGCACCATTTGTGACACCTTTAACTCTCCGCAGTGATGATTTCATGAGATTCTTTATAAATAAAATTGTTTCTATCGGAGAGAAGATTAATGGAATCCTTCCCACTATTATCACTGATGTATCATCAAGTAGAGCAGCTTTAGAAGGATCTTTAGAACCTGATTTGTATTTAGACGGCTTCTGCCCAGTTGATCTTTCTGAGCTAACAACAGCAATAGTCTCTTCTAAACCATCAACTTGTATTTAGACCCAATCCCAACCAGACTGTTCAAGGAGGTTTTCCCCTTAATCAATACTTCCATATTGGATCTGATCAATCTGTCTTTGTTGATAGGATATGTACCTCAGACTTTTAAGGTTGCTGTAATTAAACCTTTACTTAAAAAACCTACTCTTGATTCAGAAGTGTTGGCTAATTATCGACCTATATCCAGTCTCCCTTTTTTGTCTAAAGTTCAACTTTGTGATCATTTACATAGAAATAATCTGTTTGAAGAGTTTCAGTCAGGATTCAGAGTGCATCATAGCACAGAAACAGCACTGGTGAAAGTTACCAATGATCTCCTCTTAGCCTCTGATAGCGGACTTGTTTCTTGTCCTGTTGGATCTCAGAGCTGCATTTGATACGATCGATCACAGCATTCTGTTACAGAGACTTGAACATGTTATTGGGATTAAAGGAACTGCATTAGGCTGGTTTAAGTCATATTTATCTGATAGATTCCAGTTTGTTCTTGGAAATGAAGAATCTTCCTCACACACCAGAGTAAGTCATGGAGTTCCTCAGGGTTCTGTGCTCGGACCGATTCTTTTTACTTTATACATGCTTCCATTAGGTAACATTATCAGACAGCATGGCATAAATCTTCGCTTCTATGTTGATGATACTCAGCTGTATTTATCTATGAAACCAGATGAAACCAACAGGTTGGTCAGACTACAAGCCTGTCTTAAAGACATAAAGACCTGGATGACTCAGAACTTTCTGCTTCTAAATTCAGACAAACTGAAGTTGTTCTCTTTGGACCTGAGCGCTTCAGGGAGAAACTGTCTAGTTATATAGTTACTCTAGATGGTATTTCTTTGGCTTCTGGTTCTACAGGGAGGAACCTTGGAGTTATTTCTGACCAGGATCTGTCCTCTGACTCACATATAAAACAGGTTTCTGCCTTCTTTCACCTTCGTAATATTGTTAAAATCAGGACCATCCTGTCTCAGGGTGATGCAGAGAAGCTGCTCCATGCATCTGTTCCTTCAGGACTGAACTACTGTAATTCCTTATTATTGTTCTGTCCCACAGATTCTCTGAAAAGCCTCCAGCTGATCCAAAACCCTGCAGCCAGAGTTCTGATGAGATCTAACAGCAGAGATCATGTTTCTCCAG
Source organism: Leuresthes tenuis (assembly GCA_036924055.1). Lineage (NCBI taxonomy): Eukaryota > Metazoa > Chordata > Actinopteri > Atheriniformes > Atherinopsidae > Leuresthes > Leuresthes tenuis. The sequence continues at coordinate 31,931 of JAVGWW010000007.1, forward strand.
TTTTAGCTTCTCTTCATTGGCTCCCTGTTAGATTCAGAATAGAATTTAAGATTCTTCTCCTCACATATAAAGCTCTTAATGACCGAGCTCCATCACATCTTAAAGATATCATTATTGTCATCATAGATATTTTCCAAACAGAGCACTTTGCTCCCAAACTGCAGGTTTACTTGTTGTTCCCAGAGTTTCTAAAAGTAGAATGGGAGGTAGAGCCTTCAGTTATCAGGCCCCTCTCCGTGGAATAAGCTGCCAGTAAATGTTCGGGAAGCAGACACCCTCTCTACCTTTAAGATTAGGCTTAAAAACTTTCCTTTTCGAATAAAGCTTATAGTTAGGTGTGGCTCAGGTGATCCTGAAACATCCCATAGTTAAGCTGTTAATGGTGTTCCCCCCCCCCCTCTTTTCTCTCTTTTCTGTCTTCTCAAACCCCAGCTGGTCGAGGCGGATGGCCACCCTTCCTGGTTCTGGTTCTGCCAGAGGTTTCTTCCTGTTAAAGGGAGTCATTCCTTTCCACAGTCCCTCAGGCTCAGGACGGGAGATTGGACTGAAGACAAGTTTCGGTGCAATCTGTTGGTTTCCTTAGATAGGACATTGTTTTTGAATTGGCTCTATGTGATTGAATTGGATTATTTTTAAGTTAATTAAATGGATTTCATTGGATTATGATTACAATGAATTGAATTGCAATTGGCTTGAATTGAACTATAGACCATCACTGTGTTTATGTCTTTAATATTGTTCTAAAAGTAAAAAAAAAAAAAAAGGTCATTATAATGAAAACCTTGAAAGAAGGTTTGTGTAAACTTTAGTAACCGTGGAAACGGAGAAACGTATACAACTTAGTAGGTTAACAGTGTTCCTTTTTTAATCTGGTCCTACGTACTCCAGTAAAACCATAGATTTGTTACTGACAAATATGTCAGTAATGTAAGCAGATTGAATAAAGAGTTTTACTAACCCGGTTCATCTTGATAATGATGCAGGGTTTCCCCTCTGCATATCCGAAGCTGGTGTCCGGCAGACCTGAGCACTGACGCAGGGCACTGCGTTTAAACTGACAAACTTTCTTTATGGGCTCATTGTCCTGCTCAGTGTATTCATCCACAAGACACAAGTCGTTACTGTCCTGAATGCTATCATTATATTCTGAAAAGATACAAAAAACATAGGAATCAGCAATGTTTTGTTGAGCTCTCAGTGGCAAGGCTTCTTTGTTCCTACTTGAGGACTTCATGTTTTAGATTAAAGGGAACCAATCAACATGAGTCATCTTGGCAATACACACTTGTCACTCACATACTTAAGTATATGCATTTTACCAAAAAGGGTTTCACTAACATCTCCGTTTCATGTGTCTTGGAATATTTTGTACTTACGCTGCAGGAGGTCGTGCAGCTGTTGGATGTACTGGTTGTAGTTTACTGGAACGGTGCGGTTGTAGGAAATTTCAATAGCATGAGGACGAATCACCAAACCTTAAAAGAAACCAAATCAGTAATCAATTACTGGGAATATAAAATACTGGGGACAAAAAATTTAATTGTAGTCCTGGCAATGATCATGATACAGACAAAGGTTTAAATAACCTGGACTGGCCACTCGGTCCTGATATTTTGGGATGTTTTCATCAAGTGTCTGTAACATCACCCACATGGTGAGAGCAAACATCCCCGCCAGAAAACCGTAAAAGATGAGGTAGAAGAGGAGGACGAGACCTGGAGAGAACATTCAAACATAACTTTATCTATATATCTCTCCTTGCAGAAATTAAACATCTTAATATTTGTTTCAGGAAGTGAAAGCTGCCCTAAACACAGCACATCACCTTATCTGTTTATAAAAACTGACGAATGCTTTTCATCAAAGTTTTATTAAAGTCTTACTTTTAGGTTTTCAAAAGGATTACAGTGTTTACGTTTTTTTCTTCTGGTCTAAATTCATTATGTTTCCAGTAAGTGAAACATTGGTGGAAACATTTTTTTTGGAACAATATCCCAATATTTATGTTGGTTGCAGAGAGGTTTAAATAAACTATGATTCTTGAGCTATATACACCCACACATCACAAAAAGTAGAGATGGTGTGGAAAATTCACATTTTAAAATAACAGCAATTGCTATATTTGCATTGACTTTTATTTAACTTTAGACAGTATGAACTCAAAATATATATATATATATTTTGTTGTCTAATACCCTTAATTTATTTTCTTTAATATACATATTTCTTTTAATTTCAGGCTGCAACACAATCCAAAAAAGAAACACAGTAAATCATTTGTAAAAGATGTGGCCTTGAAGGCAGCATATGTTGCTGTAAAATCTCAGGGAACTTTTCTGCATTAATGCTGCCGTCACAGAAGTGGAAATGAGCTTTGCCCCCTGATCCAACCCCATACCATCACAGAGCCTGGCTGCAGGGACTGGCTGCTGACAGCAGGCTGGATGCTGCTTTTGCTCTTTGCTCCATTTCTTCCAACAAAGATGTGGAATACTGATGGGTCTGACCACAGCACACGTTTCCACCGTGTGACGGTCCATCCCAGACGCCTCCGAGCCCAGAGAAGTGGACGCCGCCTCTGGACGAGGTTAACATCAGGCTTCTTTTCTGCACAGTAAACCTTGAAGTGGATTCGGTAAGTTGACACTTTTAAGCACTTTAATTCTCATTTTGTGTTATGAGTGATATTGTACTGTTTTTCAACTTTTTTCAGATGACACATTTTAATCAGTCGGGGGAGCTGCCTACCAATGGAATTGCAGCGTTAAAGGTTAAATTTAGATTCTGATTTGTATGGGTTAATCTTTATGCTCCAAAAAGGGAGTTTCTTAATATATTTTTGTAAAGCTAGCAAGGGAATATGTGCTATTTGTCAAGATTTATGCTTTGATTCATGTCTTGTCTAGTCATTGCCTGTTCTATTTTAAAATATTAACTTCCCTCTCGTTTCAGGCATCTTGCCCTTCCTCCTGTGTCTAGTGTCTGATTGTCTTCCCTGATTCCCAAAGTGTTTCCACCTGTTCCCCTTGGCTCCTCTTGTGCTGAAATAGTCTGCGTCTCCCTTGTCTCGTGCCAGTGTGTTGCCTCCTATTATGAGCCTCACTCTAGCGTCTTGTCCACAGAAATCCACAGCCACAGATTCCTTGAGCCTGCAGTAGCGATCCTCCTGCAGAGCATATCCTTTGTTTGATAACTTATTCTTTAACTCTAGTTTATCACAGTAAGTTTCATAGTCGGTTTTGTTCCTCCGTTTTCGGAGTGATTTTGATTTGTAATCTTTTCATAGACACCTCCATTTGAGGAGCATTGCATTCGGTTTTGATAAATGTTTCATAGTGCCTCCACAAGTGGAGTTATTTTGTGTTTTGTTTTAGAAATCTTTGCGCCGTCGTTAAAAGGTATATATATATATATATATATAGTTAATGGTTTAAGTTTCATAGTGCCTCTGTTTTTAAGAGTGAGCTTCTTTTGTTTAAGGATCGTTAGGAGAGCGTGAAAGTTTATTTGTGATCTTTAATAGCCCTTTCTGTTTTGTTGGATCATTTTCATAGCTGCACTCTCCTCCACCATAGTTACTGAGGAGAGTGCGTTAGGAGTTTCACAGCCTCTTTGTTTTGCTCTGTCTGGAGATCTTGTGCATATTAATAAATACCTTTGCATTGAACTTGACCCTGCATCTGTGTCCTGTGTACTCAAGGTCCATGACACTATTCAAACTAATAATGAGTGTATGCATAAGTGTCTGTTTTCTTAAACACTTTCTTATCGATTACAGGACAATTCACTTAATACATCTACATTCATTTTAATTGCATCATTAACTTTCATCCCAAGTTGCATGAAGCACAGGAAATATGTTTTTGACTTCATATCACTATGGTGACCCAATCAAAGCAACAGTTAGTTGTCACAACATCACTGGAGCATCCAATGAAAACCTGATCATGATTAAGAGTAAGAATACATTTTTTTTTAAAAACTCTCCTAAAAATCTTCTTTTGATCTGGACCAGATTTCTGAAATATCATAAATGTACCTGAAACATTTTTTCTGCTGAATTGGCTATGAAAACATTCCCCCATTGTCATATCTGTAACTTGCAAATAATACACCCTATTAAAAGAAAAGCAATTCCTATTCCAAACAGCTGTAGCAGGGCCTACTGTGGTCTTTTTTTTTTTTTTTTTTTTTAAAAAATCAGGAAACTCTATTTTTCTAATTCCTGACAGACCTGCCTGGGTATCTATATTTGTATACAAACAATCCATGTCCATGGTAAACAAAAATAAATCTGGTGAAATATGTAAATGCTTAAACATCTCAATAAAATCATATGTGTCTTTATTAGATTAGATTAGATTTTTCAGCTGATTAATACATAGCAAAAGGAGGCAGGAAATAGGGGAGTGAGGCAGTGGTTCAGGGAGCAGTGGCAGGTGAAACACACAGCTGAGCCCATCAGTAATCCCTCTGTGTCCTTATCTGCAGTAGTGTGCTGAGGCCCCAGAGGAAGGAAAAAAGCCAGCAAGGGCTAACACCAGGACACCCTTGGCCGCAGTTCAATGATCGACTTTGTGGTTGTATCATTGGACTTGCGGTCGTATGTCCTGGACACTCGGGTGAAGAGAGGGGCGGAGCTGTCAACTGTTCACCACCTGGTGGTGAGTTGGCTCCGCTGGTGGGGGAAGGTGCCCATCAGACCTGGCAGGCCCAAACGTATTTTGAGGATCTGCTGGGAACGTTTGTCGGAAGTGGCTCACAGTCAACACTGTGTATGGTGGGGACGGGGCTTTGCTGACCTCAACTAGGGACGTTGTGAGTCGGTGGGGGGAATACTTCGAGGAACTCCTCAATCCTATCAACACGTGCTCGGAGGAGGCAGAGTCGGAGAGCTCGGAGACGGGGCCTCCCATTTCTGGAGGTGAGGTTGCCGAGGTAGTCAAAAAGCTCCTCGGCGGCAAGGCCCCGGGGGTGGATGAGGTCCGTCCTGAGTTTCTCAAGGCTCTGGACGTTGTAGGGTTGTCCTGGCTGAGACGCCTCTGCAGCATCGCGTGGACATCGGGGACAGTGCCTCTGGACTGGCAGATCGGGGTGGTGGTCCCCCTCTTTAAAAAGGGGGACCGGAGGATGTGTTCCAACTATAGGGGTATCACACTCCTCAGCCTCTCTGGTAAGGTCTATTCAGGGTATTGGAGAGGAGGATCCGTCGGATAGTCGAGCCTCGGATTCAGGAGGTGCAGTGTGGCTTTCGTCCTGGCCGTGGAACAGTGGACCAGCTCTATACCCTCGGCAGGATCCTGGAGGGTTTATGGGAGTTCGCCCAATCAGTCTACATGCGTTTTGTGGACTTGGAGAAAGCGTTCGACCGTGTCCCTCGTGGAGTCCTGTGGGGGGTGCTCGGGGAATATGGAGTGCCGGACCCCTTGATAGGGGCCTTTTGGTCTCTGTATGACCGGTGCCAGAGTTTGGTCCGCATTGCCGGCAGTAAGTCAAGTCGGATACGTTTCCGGTGAAGGTTGGACTCCGTCAGGGCTGCCCTTTGTCACGATTCTGTTCATAATTTTTATGGACAGAATTTCTAGGTGGAGCCAGGGCATTGAGGGGGTCCGATTTGGCGACCTCAGAATCCGGTCTCTGCTTTTTGCGGATGATGTGGTTCTGTTAGCGTCGTCAGGCCGTGACCTTCAGCTCTCACTGGAGCGATTCGCAGCTGAGTGTGAAGCGGCTGAGATGAGAATCAGCGCCTCCAAATCCGAGACTATGGTTCTCAGCCGGAAGAGGGTGGAATGCTCTCTCCGGGTCGGGAATGAGATCCTTCCCCAAGTGGAGGAGTTCAAGTATCTCGGAGTCTTGTTCTCAGTGAGGGACGAATGGAGCGGGAGATTGACGGCGGATCGGTGCGGCATCTGCCGTGTTGCAGCTCTGCACCGACCCGTCGCTGTGAAGAAGGAGCTGAGCCAAAAGGCGAAGCTCTCTATTTACTGGTCAATCTACGTTCCCATCCTCACCTGTGGTCACGACTTGTGGGGAGAGACCGAAAGAACGAGATCGCAAATACAAGCAGCCGAAATGGGTTTCCTCCGCAGGGTGTCTGGGCCTCCCTTAGAGACAGGGTGAGAAGCTCAGTCATCCGGGAGGGGCTCGGAGTAGAACCGCTGCTCCTCCGCATTGAGAGGAGTCAGATGAGATGGCATCTGGTTAGGATGCCCCCTGGACGCCTCCCTGGTGAGGTGTTCTGGGCCCGTCCCACGGGGAGGAGACCCGGGGAAGACCCAGGACACATTGGAGAGACTATGTCTCTCGGCTGGCCTGGGCCAGTGGATAAGTTATACTGAGTAGATAAAGATTATTTGATACTTATGTACTTAAAATTAGATTTTACATTATCTATTTCTTTTTAAGCTTTTATGAAAAGTTTATAATAAACCTCCTCTGCGCATAAAATCATATTGTAGTACCATAAATACTACAGCATAAGACATTAGTACCTTAGTACCTTAAATACTCCAAAACGATGCAGTAGGACCATAATTAGACCAGAATGATACCATAGTAAAACCGCCTGTGCTTCAACACCAGTAAAACAAAGGAGATGGTGATTGACTTCGGGAAAAAGGCACAACCTCACTCACTGTTGAGACATTGAAAGGGTGGACATTTTTAAGTACCTGGGTGTTCACCTCAACAATAAACTGGACTGGTCCAACAACACAGATGCTGTATAGAAGAAGTGCCAAAGTCACCTCCACCTTCTGAGGTCCTTTGGAGTGTACACACATCTGCTCAGGACTTTCTATGATTCCGGGACAAAAAGAGACTGAACAACCAGGTCAGGAAGGCCAGCTCTGTCCTGGGCTGCCCGCTGGACACGGTGTGTGAGGGAGGATGTTAGCCAGGCTGACATCCATTATGGACAATACTGTTACACCCTAAGTGCAGGGAAAAGGACCACAGATCTTTTTATTCACACCACCATAAGAATGTACAACTCAACAGTCGAATTGCGCTCTGGTCATCTAATTTTGGATTTTTTTCAATTTTAACTTCTCAGTCTTTGCTTTTTTTTGTATTTTTATACTTTCGCGTTTTTATTCTCATAAAGTGTTCTTGTGTTTACTTTGAATTGTCTTCTTTTTTTCTGTTTATACTTTCTTTCCTGTGAGCTGCCTGAACAACTGGATTTCCCCACCGTGGGATCAATAAAATTGCTCTAATCTAATTTAATCTAATTGTACCATGAATACTCCTGAATGATACAGTAGTACCATAAATACTCCACAGTTTGCCTGTGGACAGTGTCGAACCGAACCGGCCCAGATCCGGACGGATTAGATTGAAACCATCCCAGTGCGTCTGCGGACTGTCGCCCTGACTTACCCCAGCTGCTGGCGGTTCGGCCCAGGAACTCTCCGGTCCTCGGGTTGTAGATTAAATCCTTCCATGAACCCTTTTTCTCCTCCTCTTTATTCTCCTTCTTTTCCTCCTTTTTCTGCTCTTTCGGCTTCTCGGTTTTATCACCCTTCTCCTCCGCCTTCACCTCCTCCTTCTCAGCACCCTTCTCCTCCCGTTGCTCCTGTTTCTCATGCTCGTGTTTCGGTTCCTGGTTTGTTTCGTGCGTCGGTTCCTGGTTCTGGACCTGTGAGTTGGCTGACATGTTCATTCAGCATGTGGTGCCGGACTGATCCGTGCCGGGCTAATTAACACCGAGCGTCAGCTGCAGGGTTACACCTATACCTCAATTTTGTAAGCGAAATTCGGTCTTCAGCGGCGCACTTATACATACATGTGCGTGCGTATTCACATACATGAACACGTCCACATACGCGGACTGCTGCAGGATGGGACGCATGCGCAGCACAGACCCCGGTGCATGAGGGGCTGGGGGCTTCCGTGATGATGGTGACCTGCACTGCTGATTAAACACCCAGCGATGAGTCAGTGAGAGAAGCTCAGATATTAAAGGGTGAATTATTATTAGTCAGATATTACAAAAACATCATTTAGTATTCATTTCCCCTGATCCCAGTATCATCAGATACATTATGTCTGTGCAGCAAGATGTGAAACAAAGAGGGACAACAAGATATATAATACATTGTTTATCTCTTCTGTCTTTCCTGCAGCTTGTTTAAGGAAAAATAAAACCACACCACCTCATTTATTCATATGATCTTAGTTGTACAGCAGGTCAAAGATTGTTCTTTGTAAATATGACTAAACTGACACAACTTAGAACTGGATGAAAATAAAGAATCTTCTCTGGTTCAGGTGTGGACTTGCTTCCTGTTAGGTGACAGGAGGAGTCAGCTGGTGGGTGCACAGGGTGAAAATTAGCAGCTGATCCCCGTTGGAGGAGTCCAGATCAGGGCTAAGAATTTGTGTTTTCTGGACAAATAAAACTGTCAGAGGGTCACTGAGCTGCGACATCAAATCACATGACATCACCTCATACAAACACACACACCAACACACAAACAGAAATATGCTGCTCTCCTTACGATCCCTCGCACACACACACACACACACACACACACACACACACACACACACCAGCAGCAACAGCAGGGGGAGGAGTCAGGAGTTGGATGCTGTCAGGTTGCTGTGGTTTCAGCCTCTCGGATCTTGTGGCAACCGTCTTTGGGTACTTGTGCGTGTGCGGCTGCGGCTGCAGGGCGTGTGTGTGTGAATGTGTGTGAGCTGTGATTATTGCAGCAGTGAGGATTCATGACCAACGAAGGAGGGAAGGAAGGAGGAGCTGAAGGGTGGATCGACGCTGCAGCAGAGAAAAATCAGGCAACGTTTCCCTGAAGTTGCAAGCATCTGAGAGGGCGACAGGAAGCTTCATCCCTCCATCATCCTCATCTTCCTCTGAGTAAAGGGAGGAGAGAAGGAGGGAGGAAAGGAGACGCTGAGGGAAGGATGGAGGGAGTTTGAGCCTTCGCTGATCCTCGGTAAGCCTCATATCAAGCTGTGTTTCATGTATTTAACATGTCTTCATCTCTCTGCTCATTATGACATTCTGTTTGTCATCGAGCTGCTGAGAGTGTCAATAAAGTCTGTTCAAAACACATGCAGCTGCTTCACACTGTTAGTTTTAAACATGAAACCAGAAGCAGCAGTTTTCACTTTAACATGGCAGCCATCTTGGACCACAGAGGAAAACTTATTCAGAAAGAAATGTCTGAATAAACTGTGGAAATCAGAGGTGAACACACCTGAGAGTCAAGGTCAAAGTTCAAGCAGGAAGTGGCTGTGGGTCAGACATCTGTCAATATGACCTCCCATTTTAGCTAATCAATGTTATTGATTAACCAAAAGTACAACACAGACAGATTTGTGGATTTTGCATTCTGACAGATTTGGATGTTCCCAGAAATGTTTTCTCCATCAGCCTCAAAGTGTTTTTCTATCTGAGAGACGGAAAAAATAATTAACTCTCAGATCTCAGTTTTTTACATCAAAAGAAGCCATTACACAGACTTTCAGCTAACAGACACTAGTCCTGTTTCCTCTGATTGTTACGCTGCAGGCAGTTAGACGTCAGCTCTGTAGGAAATTTCACGTTTCAGGTAAGAAACCAGACAGAGACCTCTATGGTATCTCTAACACGGGGTTACCTGCTGTGGACTTAATGCGTTTAACAGGTAGCTTTCTGATCTGATTTAGCATGTTGACCTTTGAAGATTGTCAGAATGAAAACTATGTTAATCGTGCAAAAAACAGAAATTTAGAGACCAAACCTGTTGGAGTAAGGATGGAGCTGAGCCGAGACCTCAAGGTGGAGGACGCCAGTCAGTGAAATGTTAACGAATTTAACTCTGTACATGATCAAATTAATGGTCAATGGACCCTTAAGGCAACGAAACAGGAGGATGTAATCGTGTACGTTTAGAGGGAATCAGGAGGCGTCTGTGGTGGCTTAGATAGGAGCAGAAGAAGAAGAAACCTGAAGGTGGTGGTGTGCACAGTGAGGACGGGCTTGTGCATGTTCACCTGCTGTCCGGTTGGAGCTGCTTCAGGTCACCTCCTGAGGAGGAGGATGGGGGGTCTCCTTACACAGCCATGTACAGGAAGCATTACATCATGCTCCTCTGAGAGATGCTGCTGTTGCTAGGTTACCACTGGCTGACTCCCTGTTCCATTTTTAGATGCTGAGAGAGAGGTGGGGGAGGTGACACAGAGAGAGACACAGACAGAAAGCAATTCAAAACTACTTTATCAACACTTCCGTTTGAAAACAAAGAAACAAAATGGAAACTTTCCATTTTCACGATGATCATGAGCTCCACCATAACCATCTTCCCATTTTAGTGGGTGGGGAATTTTAATGTCTGCTGCTTTATAATATATCAACCAAACATCAGAAATCGCAAATGAGAAATTAAAGTGAGACAGAGTCTGAGAAATAAAACAGGTGACACACATTCTGCCTCCTCTCTGCTGCTTGGTGTAAATTGCATGCTGGGATACCTGTTTGTACTAAAGACAGAGGAAGTGAGAACATCTTTATGTTTATGTTTCTGTATTTATCAGACGCTTTTATCCGACTTACAAATGAAGATTTAACAAGCTATATAAAGCTAACAATAAGCTCCATAGAAGGAACCCAGGAGTCCGACTCTGTCAGAGGGGACAGAGTAGAGATAGGGTGCAGGCATAGAAGGAAGAGCAGAAAGATAAAGTGCAGAGATAGAGGGATCTTTCTCAACAGCATTCAGTCTGAAACCTGCAACAAACAGGGAGTAAAGCTGTTTCATGAAGTAAAAGTCCAATTTAAAGGGCTAAATATTGTAATGTCTTCATATTATTGTAATCTCACATTGGTATGTGAGTATGGTTTAAGAGATGTTGCTGTGAACGTAGAATCAAATCAGTCACAGAGAGGGTTAGGATTAGAAACCCACCTCCGGTCGGGGGCAGTGAATATACGGTCGTTCCCCCAGGCCCGAATGCGACCCTAGTCGTCCTGTTGAGGAGGTGGACGTTGGCAGGGACGCTCACGGCATCTCCCGTAGCGGACCTGCATCCACTGTCCCTCATCCTCCCAACACCCTATCTTGTAGGGATTTGGATTCCTTGTTGTTTTTTTTCTATAGGGGGAAAAAATGCGATTCTGCATTGCACTGAGGGAAACCTGGAAACTAAATACTGTGAGGATGTGATTGGTGATGGGGTGCAGCTGTGAAACAAAAACAGGTGACTTGAGTGAACCTAATGTGAACATACAACATGACAAGAAATAAACCTAAAACCTGAAAACAAGACAAGGCAAAAAGAAAACTCAAAATGTGACATGACAGTTTCTTATGTGAACGTGTTTGTTTTGTGTGTGATTCTTTTTTAATGAAATGTGTATTTGTTTAACAAAGAAACATATATATATTATTTTATATTTTTTGTAAACGTTTTTAATGTATTTTTGTAAAGAAAATTAAATCATTATTATTTTTATTTTTAAATGAAAGACTAAATCAAATTGTTTCTAAATTAATAAAGAAATTATTTGTGTGCCTCCAGTAACATTTCGACTCGAAGGAGTCTTCCTCAGGTCTCGCCCCACACGGAAAAAAAAAGAGAAAAAGCAGTGGCTTTAGGTGTTTTCCCTTCATAGGTCAGAGCAAAAAAGGGTTAGGGTTCGGGATTCAGTGATCTGTATTTTTAAAGTTAACCCGATTATCTACAAATCTGTGAAATTACAAACAAGAACTTGAGCAATTGTTGGTAATATTGGCAAACCAGGAAAATAATCTCAACATGTGTCATCCATAATCTTTCTAAACTGATCCCCTCGGATCTGTAAATACTGTAAATAAATCATTTCAACCTGAAGTTTCTAAATATTGTTCAATTCTGTCATTCCACTCCTGCCCTGAATTGAGTTCGGTTTTATTTAAAAAAAAGCATCAAATTACAACAAATGTAATTTCAGGACACTGCACAGATACAGTCCAATTCAAGACAATTAGAATGACATTCTTTACAATCCAAATTAGTCTAATTCATATAATATCAATTTTGAAAAAGAGGAGCACATGATTTATCTTTATTTCTATACAGTTTCTCATAATTCTGCAGCTACAATGATTCAGTAATTTTAAAGATTCTCTGTCAGGAAGCAGATGCAGGAGCAGGTTCAAAGCACAAATGTTTATTTACTAAATAAACTAACAGAGAGGCAGGTCGAGATCTCCAGACAGAACAAAAGAACGGGCTATGAAACGTTACAACTAAAAATCACTCCTGAAACGGAGAAGACCAAACAGGTTATAAACACTGATGGCTACGGAATCAAACTTTAACAAAACAAAACTCTGAAGGAGGAATGCTCACTTCAGTGGATACAGGGAATAAATACTACGGATGGTTCGGACGGCTACAATGACAGACACGACAAACTGGCACTAGACACAGGGAGACGAAGACTATTTAAACATCCCAGGGGTACAGGTGGAAACACTTAGGGAATCAGGGAAGACAATCAGACGCTGGACACGGGAGGAAGGGAAAGTTATCTGAAACGAGAGGAGACGTCAGACATAATTTCAAAATAAAACAGGAAGTGACAAGACAACACATGAAACAAAAACCTAAATCCTGACATTCTCTGAACAGACATGCACCAACAAAGTCTCACTCCAGAACATAGGCCCAGACTTACAAAGCATTTATTTTAGCAGACAGTTTAATTCTAATCAGCTTACATGTGAGGACAGACAATTTGGGGTTTAGGATTTTGCCCAGGGATACTTTGACATGTAGACTGGGGTAGTTGTGATCAGTTACCTCCTGTTAAAGGCCAACATGTGCTCTAAATAATGCCTACATTTGGCATTATGTGAAACTCTCTTGAAATTCCACTGTTAATATCTACAGAAACTCATGCAAGGAGGCAGAAGGGGATGGCTGGAGCCACAGAACTGAGTTTCAGATCCATCCATTTGACTTTTCTTCCTCACTGACACTTTTTATTGGTATGGTTTATTCGTTAAAATACATTGTGATGGTTCACCATCAGATAACATAAAATACTGCTCAAACTATTTTGGAGCCATTTTGGTCACACTGATACTTCTTTTTTTTTGTTCCGTGGACCAATGAAGCTATTCCATATTTTGGAGGAAACTAGGCTTTGTGGACACATTAGTGTATTCATGTATTCTTATTTAACATTAGAAAATAATTGGACTTGATACAACATGTCCTAGGAGATGGATTACTGACACAAGTATTCAAAAATACAGCCGATAAGGAGTAGATGTTAAAACAAAGGCCATGAAAAAACTCCAGGCTTTACCAGAGACACAAACAGGGCGAAACAAAGTAAAGCTTAAGAAAAAAATTTTAAAAAACGAAAGAATAAAATCCAAATGAAAGTCATCAGTGTGTGGTAGGAGTTCTGGTGACCTGAAAGGAATTCTTGGATCAAGAGGGAAGAGTCTGAAATGTGGAGATCAGCAATATGTTATGATTCTGATCCATTAGTTCTGATCTGCTGGTTCTGATCCACTGATGGTTCGGAAAAACAAAAAGTTAATTCTGGCTCACTGGTCGTCAGACGTGAGCCAGAAGAGAAGTGATTATTGGTCATTTTATGTATAGATCTTTTTATGAATAAGTATTTCATAAATAATACTACACTGAATTGGGCCATACTGAATTTCACAAGATTTAATTGGACTGAACTAGACTTGATTCTAATTTGTTATATTTTACTAACAAGTGCCCAACATGACTATAGTTGTAAACTGGTTCTACATAAGAAAACTGGACTTAATTGAACTGAGTTTACCTTTGTTAAAATTTTCTTTTCCTAGTTCCGGTTCTTATTTTACTTTTAATCATTTGCCAGAACTCCATGAATAGGAAGTAAAAGTTAATAAAATAGGTAACGGCATGGAGACTGTTTCCAGATTCTAATGGCAATAGCATAAAAACAATGAATTGAAATTGAAGGGTCATAGTTGAAGAAGCTAAATGAAACAAATCAAAATTAACCTCTTATAAATCCTTTAAATTAGTCAAAATAACATAATAGATTGCTACAACACTGTCAGGACTGTTCAACCATCAAGGTTAAACAGAATAAACAAGTTCAAAATATCATCCTCAGATATTTGGGGAGCCATGACATCACAGGACGAGGTGTCTTCCTTCAGGAGGTTTTTCCAGTATGTGGAGGATAGCGGACTACGAACTTATGACGGTCTAGTGATCCAAAACGCTTCAGACATCGCAAGAGAGAGTGACCGCATACGGAACCAGACCAACTGGACCTACATGCAAGAAAAACACCAGAAGAAGAGACGGCAGGAAGAGGCAATCAAAAGGTAGTACATAAGGGATGAAGTTAAAGTAGAAATATGTTACTGATCAAGCTTTTACTTTCAAATGTCAGCCTCTTGTGTTCCTGTTGGATGTATGACCTCATGTAGATGTGACAGTTGCTTTTGATTGAATAAATGGTCAATAATGCACCAACACACAACAGTAGAGTTTCTTAAATGCATTTTTCCACGATATTTCTAAAGGATGTGTAAAGCACGCTGAAATCTAGAAAAGCTTGATGGGTATGAATATACAAAACATGTAACGTTATACCAGACAAGTTTCTTTTTTGTTAATTAAGCACATTTTTATTCTAAACATATAGCTGGAAATTAAAAGGCAGCAAAATAACGAAATTTAAGCTCCTTCAGAATCATTCAGAGTTTTGGTTTGCAGAGCTTGTGTTTCTTATGAGAAGTTACATATTTGACTGATAATACAGTGACTGAACTTAATGACGTTCTATTGTTCTGTCTAGGATTGGTGAAGATGTTGCTATGGCCACAGATGGTGCATACTCTGGGAAACATTTCAGGATGGGCTTCATGACAATGCCAGCACCACAGGACCGACTACCCCCACCCAGCCAAGGCTTCACTGTACGATCACAGTCCCTCCACTCAGTGGGTGGAGGGGACGACGAGTCCAACCACAGTCGTAAGCAGCCCCCACCCAAACCCAAGAGAGACCCCAAAACCAAATTGAGTAGCAGCTCTGAGGCGGTGGACGGAGGCTCTGGACTCATTAAGAGAGAGTACCAAGAAACCAAAGATGTGCCAGAACAGCTGGAAGGTGAGAGCCAGTCGATTCACATGTTAAATATGAGCCATTTCTGACAGGTTTCAGAGAACCAGGTTTCAGGTAGGAGTGAACAACCTGTAAAGGAAAAGGTGTCACATGTTCTGTTCTTTTTCTTCTTCCTTTTATTATTATTAGTCATAGTTTTATCATTGTCACAGAGGGTATGAATCCCTTTGTGCCTCTGAGGTCTTGAGCTCACAGAAGGAGGTTTTGGAGAAATGAGGCAACTGCTGTTTAGCATTCGATGCCCTCAGATTTTAACCTCATGTTTTGTCTGCAGCTCGTTATCATCTCCATGCTGAGGACTCCAAAAAGATGCCTCCACCCAAACCCAAGAGGAACCCCAACACTCAGCTGAGCACCTCTTTTGATGAGTCTTACATCCGTAACCATGGCAACAAGATGTCTTCCTTGCAAGGGGACAAATCTTCATCTCAAAGTCAGAGTCCAGCATCCCGGGATACGGATGATGAGGAGCCAGTTTATATAGAGATGGTGGGAAACATCTTGCGGGAGCTGAAAGGTCAGGAACCTGTGGAGGAGGAGCAGAGCGAGTCAGTGTATGAGGAGATGAAGTACCCGATGTTAGAGGACTTCCTGCAGGAATCTGCCATCACTGATCCAGACGTGTGGTCGTCCCGGGGATCACTGTGTGACATCCCTGCACCCTTCCCTAACCTCCTAACTCACCGCCCACCACTTCTTGTCTTCCCACCTGCCCCAGCTCAATGCTCCCCCAACTCTGACGAGTCCCCCCTCACCCCTCTTGATGTCACCCGTCTGCCCATGTTAGAAAATGCTACCTACAGCAAGTCAGGTGGCAGTGATCACGGCTCCACTCACCACCGCAAAGACCGGGACCGCGATCTACCTTCCACCCACACTCACACGTCCTCTGGGCGCTCATCAGCTCCACCTCTTCCTTCCAACTTTTATAAGTCATCTAGCTCCACCCACGGTGGTCATGGTTATCCTCGCAGCCAATCAGCATGTCCCTCTCCGGTTAGCATGGGTCGCTCCCTGACTCCACTGAGTCTGAAGAGACCGCCACCATATGACACTCTGATGGCAGGAGGAAGTATGCCTCGGTCTTCATCATCGTCGTCATCATCCTCTCATAGGGCAGGTGAGGGCGGAGCTAGACTCAGTAACTCCTCCTCGACCCACGGCTCCCTGCACAACGTGTCTATGAGGTCACAGACTCCAACAAGCCCATTGGATGAACTCAACAACCTGTTTTCATCAGGCAGACAGGTGATAAAGAGGGGCTCAGCAGGAAGGAAGAGCAGGGACGGTGAAGGTAAGGACGTCACAGAGTACCACCAACGCTGCTGCATGCACACTTTAACCTGAACCCATCTGAACTGTTCCTTAAAGCTTTTTGAATCAGGTGATGAGGAAGGGATGAAGAAGCAGAATGAGCAGAGAGAATAATACACAATGAGCCAAAGCACATGATAATTCCTTTGAATAACATTGGCTTTAACCAAAGTGACTGAGTAAATTACTCTATAACTGACTGGTCACTTATGGTGACCGAATGTTTAACCATGTACTTCTTGAAACTTCACAGCCATCTCAGAGGGACTCGGTCCTGGTGGCTCTGTTGTGAACTGCTTCTGATCAGTTGGTGCACCACCTTCATCTCATAATGTTCTGAAGCACTCTCTCCGTTTTCTTACTGTGGATGTTCACCACAGCTGTTTTTTCCCTTTTTTTGTTTCCTTTTCATAAAACATAGTCTTCCACTGAATTACAATCACCACCAATGTAGCCTTTATTGTCACCCTCTGGAGATCACAAACAGTTGACTTTTTTCATTTAAATGATCATGAGAGAATCTGATTTTTTATTTTTTTTTGCTCTTTGGTTCCCCCTATAGTTATGGGCTGTAACGCCACTGTTATACAAGCAAATCCCTATCTGCGCCCTGCACATGCACAGCCATGCAAATTAGAGTGTTGTAGTGTATTGAAGACAGTAGAGAACATCTTGAAAGGCTGCAAACTTCTAGGATTTTGGTGTGAAATTCACTAAAACTGAGCAAATATTTTTTAACCTGATACATTTTGATAAATGCAATAATTAACACAACAGGAATGAACAGACTGCTGCTGTAATGTTGTGTATTTCCTGATATTCTGATAAAAAGCACTAAAGTAAATGTCTGCAGTATATAAACATGTTTCATTAGTTTTATTACGGGAACCAACCACAGCTTCAGTCTCCTCTAATTTACAGCCTACACAGAGCAGAAGGAGAAAGGATCATTCTTTTCATGAACTTAAACCTGCATGTCAACTTCACCAACAGAGCCAACCAAAGCAAACTGGTCAGAACCAGAGAGCTGAGCTAACTCTGCATCTGTCTGTCATCCTGTTGTTTTTCCAGTTGTAAAATCCAAGCTGATCTTTATTCTTTTCCCAGGTCTTCCTCGTACACTTTATCTCTCCTTCCTCACCTCCTCTCATATCCTTGTCTTGGGTTTAGTTGCTGCTTTAAACTTTATTTGTAATGGCAACAGTGTCTTTTTTTTTTACTTGATCAATTATGGCCAAAGCGTGCCATTATGTCATTGTTGGTGGGTTACATGGAACTGTAAATCAAAATAGTGTGGTGCCAGGCAGGAAACCAAAGTTATGAACTACAGTTTCTCAACCCCTTGCACTCCAAGGCAGTTTCAGGTACAGGTACGTGAAGAACAAAGGTTGGTGTACTTCAAAATGCATCAAAAGCACGTAGTGTTAAGATTTGCATTCTTCTGTGCTTTGTGGTTCAAATTTGTTTGAACTCTAGAGATTCTTATCTTTTTGAGGTTTTCATCTTAAAGATTTATGGTATTGTATCTATTCTTGATCAAAACGAATAACTAAATGAGATGTTCATTGATCTCTTCATGACTTAATTGCATTTGTCTTGTTGTTTTTTTTAGGAGACTGCAGGTCTCTGCCTAGACATCACAGTAAAGAAAGAGATGGACAGTTAAGTCCAGTTTCCAGCAGGATGGGGAGGTCATCTGTCAGTCCCACCATGATGCTATCTGGAGGAGGTGAGTCATTTTGAAGTAGGATAGCAAGTGTTGTAGGAAGTTTTAATGATGCCACATTACATTCGAAACTAAACACAATAATCTGAAGTCAGCTCAACAGCTCAACTATTCTGATTTTTAGAACGTTCCTCACATGTGAACAGCAGGTGATACCGGGGAAAAGATGCATAAATGAAGAATACATACACCTTTTTTCTTATTATTAATGATAAAAGAATGTGCACACATTATGCATGCCATACACTACGCCAGTGTTTCTCAATTCCGGTCGTCATGACCCACTGCCTTGTATGTTTTCGATGTTTCCCTCCTCCACCAAACCTGATTCAAATGATCAGCTCATCATCAAGCTCTGCAGTGGCCTGATAAGGAGCCATTCATGTGAATCAGGTGTGGTGGAGGAGGGAAACATCGAAAACATGTAGGGCGGTGGGTCATGAGGACCGGAACTGAGAAACACTGCACTATGCATATACATTCTTGGGTCATTTTGGTGAAGCAAAGATACAAATATAGGTGAAAGAATTTCACATTAAACAAAACAATTGGTATTTTTCAGGCTATGTTTCTTGTTATTAGTTTTGATCATATAGTCTTATTTAACTGTGAGTGCTTTAAATGATTTCTGGCAATCTGATTTCTGGCAATCTCCCGCCTTGATTACTGCAACGCTGTCCTACCTGGTCTGCCAGCCTGTGTTGTGAAACCTCTGCAGATGGTCCAGAACGCGGTGGCGTCTGGTCTTCGATCAGCCAAAAAGAACACGTCCCCCCTCTGTTCATTGAACTCCACTGGTCGCCCGCATCAAATTCAAGTCCCTGATGTTAGCTACAAAGTCCTTAATGGAACGGCTCCCATCTACTTTAATGCTCTTGCAAAGGCTTATGACACAACTCGGTCCGTCCGGTCGTCACAGGATTGTCGTCTAGCAGCTCCTACACCACGCCTAAGACAATCCAAACTCTTTTCATGTATCGTTCCACGATGGTGGAATGACCTACCGAGCGCTACCAGAACAGTCTATCTTCAAGAAACCCAGCTCTTCAGAGAGCATCTCCTATCCTAGCACTTACCTTGTACTTCCCTACCCCCTCTATCTCTGCACTTTATCTTTTCTGTACTTTCCTCTATCTCTACACTATCACTCCTGTCAACTCTGACTAGTGGTTTCCTTCTATGTAGCTTATTGTTAGCTTTGACATTAGCTGTAATGTTATATCCTCATTTGGAAGTTGCTTTGAATAAAAGAGTCTGCTAAATGCATAAACATAAACTATGAGGAAAACCTGACATGAACAGACACCAACCTTAAACAACATGAATGACGGTGAGGATCTGGCAGAGTGCTTGGGGGAACCTGGAAACTAAATACTGAGGGTGATTAGTGATGGCGTGCAGCTGAGACTGTGAAGACTGTGGCCCTGGAGACTGCGGAGACTGTGGCCCTGGAGACTGCGGAGACTGTGGCCCTGGAGACTGCGGAGACTGTGGCCCTGGAGACTGCGGAGACTGTGGCCCTGGAGACTGTGGCCCTGGAGACTGTGGAGACTGTGGCCCTGGAGACTGCGGAGACTGTGGCCCTGGAGACTGCGGCCGTGGAGACTGCGGAGACTGTGGCCGTGGAGACTGTGGAGACTGTGGCCGTGGAGACTGCGGAGACTGTGGCCCTGGAGACTGCGGAGACTGTGGCCCTGGAGACTGCGGCCGTGGAGACTGCAGAGACTGTGGCCCTGGAGACTGCGGAGACTGTGGCCGTGGAGACTGTGGAGACTGTGGCCCTGGAGACTGCGGAGACTGTGGCCGTGGAGACTGCGGAGACTGTGGCCCTGGAGACTGCGGAGACTGTGGCCCTGGAGACTGTGGCCCTGGAGACTGCGGAGACTGTGGCCCTGGAGACTGCGGAGACTGTGGCCCTGGAGACTGTGGAGACTGTGGCCCTGGAGACTGCGGAGACTGTGGCCGTGGAGACTGCGGAGACTGTGGCCCTGGAGACTGCGGAGACTGTGGCCCTGGAGACTGCGGAGACTGTGGCCCTGGAGACTGCGGAGACTGTGGCCCTGGAGACTGCGGAGACTGTGGCCGTGGAGACTGCGGAGACTGTGGCCCTGGAGACTGCGGAGACTGTGGCCCTGGAGACTGTGGCCCTGGAGACTGTGGAGACTGTGTCCGTGGAGACTGTGGCCCTGGAGACTGCGGAGACTGTGGCCCTGGAGACTGCGGAGACTGTGGCCCTGGAGACTGCGGAGACTGTGGCCCTGGAGACTGCGGAGACTGTGGCCCTGGAGACTGCGGAGACTGTGGCCCTGGAGACTGCGGAGACTGTGGCCCTGGAGACTGTGGCCCTGGAGACTGTGGAGACTGTGTCCGTGGAGACTGTGGCCCTGGAGACTGCGGAGACTGTGGCCCTGGAGACTGCGGAGACTGTGGCCGTGGAGACTGTGGAGACTGTGGCCCTGGAGACTGCGGAGACTGTGGCCCTGGAGACTGCGGAGACTGTGGCCGTGGAGACTGTGGAGACTGTGGCCGTGGAGACTGCGGAGACTGTGGCCCTGGAGACTGCGGAGACTGTGGCCCTGGACACTGTGGAGACTGTGTCCGTGGAGACTGTGGCCCTGGAGACTGCGGAGACTGTGGCCCTGGAGACTGCGGAGACTGTGGCCCTGGAGACTGCGGAGACTGTGGCCCTGGAGACTGTGGCCCTGGAGACTGCGGAGACTGTGGCCCTGGAGACTGCGGAGACTGTGGCCCTGGAGACTGCGGAGACTGTGGCCCTGGAGACTGTGGCCCTGGAGACTGCGGAGACTGTGGCCGTGGAGACTGTGGCCGTGGAGACTGTGGCCCTGGAGACTGCGGAGACTGTGGCCGTGGAGACTGTGGCCCTGGAGACTGCGGAGACTGTGGCCCTGGAGACTGCGGAGACTGTGGCCCTGGAGACTGCGGAGACTGTGGCCCTGGAGACTGTGGCCCTGGAGACTGTGGCCCTGGAGACTGCGGAGACTGTGGCCCTGGAGACTGTGGCCCTGGAGACTGTGGCCCTGGAGACTGCGGAGACTGTGGCCCTGGAGACTGCGGAGACTGTGGCCCTGGAGACTGTGGCCCTGGAGACTGCGGAGACTGTGGCCGTGGAGACTGTGGCCGTGGAGACTGCGGAGACTGTGGCCGTGGAGACTGCGGAGACTGTGGCCCTGGAGACTGCGGAGACTGTGGCCGTGGAGACTGCGGAGACTGTGGCCCTGGAGACTGCGGAGACTGTGGCCCTGGAGACTGTGGCCCTGGAGACTGTGGCCGTGGAGACTGCGGAGACTGTGGCCGTGGAGACTGTGGCCCTGGAGACTGCGGAGACTGTGGCCCTGGAGACTGCGGAGACTGTGGCCCTGGAGACTGAGGAGACTGTGGCCGTGGAGACTGCAGAGACTGTGGCCCTGGAGACTGCGGAGACTGTGGCCCTGGAGACTGTGGAGACTGTGGCCCTGGAGACTGTGGAGACTGTGGCCCTGGAGACTGCGGAGACTGTGGCCCTGGAGACTGTGGAGCCGAAGGCAATCTGGCGGCAGGCCAGACAATGAGGGTGCAGGAGCTGGAGACGGTCTGACAGACGGTCTGACTTCCAGCGATGAGGGGGTGGGCCCCCCTGGGCCCCCTCTGGTGCAGGGACTGGCGTGGCTGGAGGCTGTGACGTTGGAGGCATGAGGGAAGAGGTGCCCCTGGCAGCCACCCGTGCAGCCACAGCCCCCAGCCCAAAGATCTCCTTCAGGGCTGCACGGTTGACCCTCTCAGCCTCCTCCCAGATGTGTGATGTATTCGTCACCATCATGTGAACAAGCTTTTCATAAAAAAATCCAAAAGGCCATTTGATACCTTCAGTCTTCACAGGGGGCTGGATTCTCCCCTCTCGCAGGCCAAAAGGTCACCGACCAGCTACCAAAACTTCTCAAAATCTGCCGCGTCCATTTCTGGCCAGATCCGTCTGTCACGAATGACTTGACTTGATGGTGAGGATCTAGTAGAGTGCATAGGGGAGCCTGGAAACTGAGGGTGATTAGTGATGGAGGGCAGCTGAGAACAAAATACAGGTGACGTGGATGAACTTAATGACAAGGCAAAGGAAAACAACTGACTAAACCAAGAACTAAAAACATAACAAAACTAATCATGTGACATATTCAGGAAATCACATCAATCATTCAGCAATAAAAGCTTTTGTTTTCATTATTTTTTGCACAAGAGGATTTGCTCCTTTTGTGTTTATTGGTTGGGGGGGTAGCAGAAGGTGGGAAGCCGCAAAGAAGTGTATAAGACTACAACTCTGCAACCTGGTCTCAACCCTAGGTTGTCAATCCTGGTTTGACCACTGTTCTGCACATAAAAGCCTAAGGATAAAGTGATTCTGTCCCCTGGGACTTGAAAAAAAAAGCCTGACACCCCTTTGAGACAAACTGGGATCCTTTGTCCAAAACTATGTCAAAAGGTATTCCATGCAGATGAAAAATGTGAAGCAGTCATGTAAATGGATTTAGACAAACTGTCATTGATAGGGAATTTGGTAGTATCCCTTGAGTGGATGGAAACCAGTAATTAATTCTAATGTTATATATGACCGAGGCCAATTGTGACCAGGCAAGAATCGTAATAGACAGAAAAGTAGCTGGTGAGAGCATTTTCCCCTGGCACTGTCAGGACAAGCAAGCTTGAAAGAATGAATACGAAGGGGGAAGGCTGCCAAGGGGATGATTGATGTGAACAGGAGACCCTTACTTACTTAACCGGTTGTCAATGCGAATGGCCATGGTAATTCATTTCTGGAAGGAAGATGGCTCTTCCCGAGAGGCTAGTTGATCCTTCATCCGGTCAGTAAAAGCATTTAGCAGGACTCCCTGAAGGGCACTGGGGGGCTAACCCGTTTCTGCAGCTAAGATGTGGAAGTTTATAACGAACTCTCCTACAGACCGGTTCCCTTGTCTTATATTTAGTAACATCTTAGCTCCATTCACTTCACGGAGAGGGTGGTCAAACATCCTCCTTAACTCCTGCTGAAAAGTAGTGTAAATGGGAAAGAATGTAACTGAGACTAATCTGTATCCAAAATCTGGTCTGCCAGTTCTCCAACACCTACTGATGAGATATGTCTTAAAGCTGCTGTAAACAGTTAGCAAAACATTTGCCCATTCTGACCACAATGAAAACACTCACCTGCCCGCAGGTGCTGTGGTCTTTCTTCTGAGGATAAATGAGATCTTGTAAATCTACTGGATAAAGCAAAGGTGAATTAACTTTGTTGGAACACCCCATTAGATTCTGGAGAGGATAAGGCTGAGTGGAAACGGCTCCAAAGAAGATTGGGCTGAAGGTTATGGCTGAACAGAGAGAAGAAGAAAAAGTTGAGCACTTAACGCAGCAGCATGAGTCATAAGTTATCTGTTCAATCAGTGACTGGTTAGTCTCTTTAAAGGAGCAAGTAACTGTTCATATTGGCCCAGAAGTCCTTGGCTGGTGACTGCTGGGTGTAATGCATGGGCTTCAGTCAACATCTCCTCATCTGAGACTGCAGGGTCCATATATCAATCAATCATATACTATGACTTTGTGTGGATTAGGGTGACTGTATCGTTGTAGAATCATTTGCGTTTACATAGTAATGAATCTTGGATTCAGAAATGTCTACCCTTGCAATATTTAATGTTATACAGTTCAAACAGTCAAACGTGTTGGTGATGAAATGGAAATGTCTTTTTGCTGGTTTTGTGAGTTTCTGACCAAATATTTTTGTAAAGTTTGATTCAACATTGAGTGAAACAGAATATTCTGTGCATACAGTACTAACTACAGTTTACAACAATGATGTCTCTGTGAAATGTTTGAAAAAAGTGAACACAGAAATGTAGCATGACATATAGTCTTTGGCAGTTTAGTCAACATTTGAATTATGATTTGTGTATATTTGGATCACGTTTGGAAAGATTAATGCACTTCTTTTGAAACCCTCAGGTGGACAGCAGGAGTGCAACAGCTTATGTCCGTGTGAGATTACTGATGTGAAAATGCATCTTTCTGCAGAATCCCCGTCTGTGTGTAAACTTGGCCGATCAGCATCGACATCAGGAGTCCCGTCACCAGGAGGGACACCACAACGTCACCTGCATGAGTCACACCATCCTGCGCTCAGCCAGGTAACCCAGCTGTAATGCACCTGTTTGTCTGTCTGTGTGTTTGTCAGTGTTACCTGTTTTGACAACATTTGTTTGAAATGTTCACACAGGACTGAACTTTGCTGAACAACATAAAACATGTTAAAGACCAACAGAATCTTCAGACCATCAGCTGAACTGTAAACATGTCTTTTCTCTGACAGGACTTTGTTTTAAATCTTCATTTTCTCACAAATACTCATTCAGTCTTGTATTTTCTCTCAGTCTGAACTTTTCTCTCTGTCACTAACTAAAGCAACAGTTAAATACTGATACTAATATATACCATAATTTAATCACTGATACGTAAATATTGATACTAACATTACACTAACACTAAACTAACTGTGTTTGTAGTCACATTGAAGCACTTTAACAAATTAAATCTCTTTAAAAATTCATCTCTTTTAAGATTTTCATTAAAAAAAATTAATTAAAACTTTTACCAAATAGAACGGAACTGACTCTGGACTGATCATTTTTTTTACCCCTGTCCCATCTCCTCAACCCGCTGCCATTAGTTGGTGCAATTTCAATCCATTCTGAATTTGCTCTACTTATGAAGCGTAGCTCTGTGCAGAGTCACAGGAACTTCAACATCATCTCAGTTCCACTGTGGACTTAAAAAATAACTATGCAAGAATTAACACTTTTTCATATAGTTTACACATCTTTTCATGTCTAATTCTCCTCCTTGTTACTGTTGTTAGTGCTGATAATAAATATAATTACAATTTATTTAATACTGACACAGTCATTCTAAACTGACAAGCATGGCAGGGAGTGATGTTGGCGAGCCTTGATCACTGCACTCCCATTTCTTCCTAATGTTAGTAAGTTTGGAAAGGTACTCAAGGTGGCTGACCCTCCAAGGACAAAGAAAAAACAGAAAGTTGATTTATCGGGACGGGAACGGAATTAAGCCAAAGAGTCCAACCTAAAATAACCCTAACCAACCAACATTTAACCCTGCTCCTATCGACAGCTAACTGGCATGTTAACATTTCTCTTTGAAGAACTTTAAAAGAAAAAAAGTGTACATTTGTACACTCACAAGTCATGATGAAATTGTTTCCAAAACGTTTGAGACTTTGTTTGAAATATAAACAAAATCGTCATTTAAGAACTTTATTAAAGTACAAAGTGTCATTTAGAGTTATCATATCAAATGTTAAAACAGTCAAATCTGAGTGCTTTTTTGGAAAAAGTTTCAAATTGAAATTGACGTCTGCAACATGTTTAAGAAAAAAGTTTGTAGAGAGCAACAAAACA
The DNA here is from genome assembly GCA_036924055.1 of Leuresthes tenuis. Classification (NCBI taxonomy): domain Eukaryota; kingdom Metazoa; phylum Chordata; class Actinopteri; order Atheriniformes; family Atherinopsidae; genus Leuresthes; species Leuresthes tenuis. Next base: position 57,566 of record JAVGWW010000007.1, read on the forward strand.
CCGGTCAGAGGCATGACTGTATGAAAAAAGAGTTGGCACTCCTTGTCTTTTTGAAGGCTAGCAGGAGCTCCCCCTCCCGCAGGTGGTGCCCTAGGTGACCGCCTATATGACCTATGTCAAGAGCCAGCTCTGCTGTTACCGCCCTGTGAAAGACCTCAGTGCAAAACCTAACAAAAAGCCCACTTTTAATGTAGACCCTTGACTTGTCAAAGCATGAAAAGCACATTTATGATAGTTGAGTTCCTTCTAGTGCCCCAGTAAACCTTTGTAATGAAGTCGAGTGAACAATGTCAGGACCCTCTGCTAGATGATCAGGATCAGGGTCACACAACCCATTTGTAATGATATCAAGTCAAGTCAAGTCAACTTTTATTATCAGTGCTGCCATATGTACAGGACATAGAGAGGATTGAAATAGCATTTCCATCTTATCTCTTGTATAAAGTACAAGATACAAAAAATAATTTAAAAAATATGTACAAGCTAAAAGCAAATCTGAATACATATGGCACATGGCAGTATGAACAGAATAAACTGGGAGGGAGTTCAGCATTCTGACAGCCTGGTGGAGGAAGCTGTCTCTCAGTATGCTGGTCCTTGCCCGGAGGTTCCTCATTCTCCTCCCGGAAGGCAGGAGGCTGAAGAAGCAGTGTGTGGGATGGGTGAAATCACCGCAATGCTGAATGCTTTGCATGCCAGGCGTGTGTTGTAGATGTCTTGGAGGGCGAGGGGTGCCGAAGATCCTCTCAGCTGCTCTCACTGTGCGCTGCAGGGTCTTCCTGCAGGATGCAGTGCAGCCACCGTACCACACAGTGATGCAGCTGGTCAGGATGCTCTCAGTGGTTCCATATTAGAAGTTGTGCATGATGGGGACTGGTGCTCTGGCCCTTTTCAGTCTGCGGAGGAAGTAGAGGCGCTGCTGAGCTTTCCTGGCCAGTGATACAGTGTTACTGCTCCAAGAGAGGTCTTCAGTGAGGTGCACACTCAGGAACTTAGTGCTGCTCCCTCTCTCCACAGCATCACTGTTCATGGTCAGTTGAGTGTGATGGGTGAGGGCTCTCCATCTTCTCTACATTAAGAGAGATTACGCGGCCAGTTGACTCCCCTCGTCCCTGTAGTTTGACTCAAGTTGTGGTTGATGAGCCCCACCACAGTAGTGTCATCCACAAACTTGATGAAGAGGTTGCTGTTGTGTGTTGATGTGCAGTTGTGGGTCAGCAGGGTGAAGTGCTTTAGTGCACATGCTTAACATTCATGTAGCAGTGACGTCACAAACAGCGAGTTCTTTCTTGTGAACATCTCACAACATCAGCAACACCAACAATATATGAGCTATTTTGACTTTAATTTCACTCTTTTCCAGGAGCACAATTATTTCGTTCCGTTAGCAGGTCAACAGTGCAATAGGCTGGCAGTTACAGGTCATTCTGCCTTTGGATCCAGCACTCTAACTAGTTAACACTACTTAGTACTAGTCAGTCATGGCACTGTTTCCTCAACCATTCCCCATGTCTCCCCTACAGCTGAGCTTTCCCCTACACTTTAAACTTCAAAGGCTGTAAAACCAGATATCACAGAATGGGCAGAACTGAGTGAATACCCAACCACAGAAGTGTGTTGACTGCCCACCAGGTCGCCAGCGACTCCATCTCCACTGTGCTACACCGTGTCTCCTGCTTCGGCCGTTTCTGACTGAGATATAGGGCTGTCGCCCCCCCTGACCTGCTGAATCCTGTCTGACACATCAGTCTGCTGAGTGAAATGAAGAGAGAAGTTTCATATTTGAAACAACAGTTCCCCTCAGAAAGCCCGTTTAGCTTCTCAAACTCCACCAACCACTGCTCTCTCCACTAGAACAGATCTGAGGCATCCTTTCAAGTCAGGCTGGTCAGATCTTCATAGTCTGGAATGAACCTCTGATAATATCTGGCCAGCCACAGGAAGTGCCTCACCTATTTTTGATCTTGGGTTGTGGGCATCCTGCAATATTCTTTCTACATGAAGGCACACCTGGCCAAGTGGTATCCCACCTGCACTGGGTTGGCCGTAAGCCCAGTCTAGCTCAGAGCACCCGCTGTGCAGGTCACTATGTATGAAGATATCATCTGCATGGACAAGTGTCACAAATCAAAGAGAGTGCAGAGGGGAATTTCCCTGGATTCTGGAGACAAGGGAACATGCCAGTAGCCCAATGTTGTGAAAAAGCCAGTCTAGGAGCACTTTAACCACGGGCATGAGGTAAGCATCAGATCCCCTCCTTAACTTTTCAGTAGTACACACAGAGGCACATATATTCATCCTCATTTACTACAAGGACTGTGGGCCCAGGACCCACAGATGCCATTCAACATCGTGTTGAAAGACAGTTAGAGGCAGAACACATTGGGAAAATTACTTTGCAAAAGCGCAACAATTGTTGTCTGGGATGGTGAGATGTGGCTGTTACAAAGGAGCAGAATGGATTTGGAGTACTGTGAAAGCCCCAGCCCCACCAAATCTCTCTCTCTTCTACTCTGCTCTCCAGAGAGACAGGTATAGCCACTCTTAATACTTTCAGGAGGTGATAAATCTCTGCCTACATGTTCAAAATGCACATCCTCTCACCACTGGATTACAACCACTACTTCAAGTGGTGTAATCCAGAACAAACACAAAGCAATAACATTGTGCACTCCAGTAAAAAAAGGCCAGATTAAATCCATCCATATGCATTCATTTGAATGCCAGCCAATAGAATCAAGTTGTAAAGCAGTTCAGAGTTTTTTCATTTCTCATGTCGTCAGCCAATCGGTGATAGTGAGTCATTAGAAAACCTTTTGCCAGTAGCTTTGGGCAGCAAACAATTCAGCGTTTACATCTCAAGTTGAGGTTTCCTGACTCAGCTGATGCATATGAGGGCTGCATCACCAGATAACATCTGTTTTCATCCCTTAATTAAAGTCTAAGTGTACTGTATCGTCACAAGAATGCTTGAGTGGAAAATTTTCTTAGATTTGTAACACGAGAGCCAGCAGTGCCTCCTGTGAAGCTTTGCTGCTCAGTCCACACACATCTACTGCTCATGATTACACCCACACACACCAATTGTGTTATTTCCACTGATACCACCGGAAACTTGTGGATACCACCATCCACAAATTTCTAACCATGATGCCCCCACCAGAGCCTGGTGTTGAACCGGGTTCTGGAGGATCAGGGACTAACTGAAACTGCATCACACCAGGAGGAAGCCATATATCAGCTCTGAGCAGAACCACGGCCCAGTTCTCTGGACTCCAGCTCATCTCAGAGGGACAGAAAGACAGTGGACACGTGTTCTGTGGGCAGATGAGTTTCAGCTGCTTCTGGGAAAAACTGCTGAGAAAGAGCATCCAGCTGTTCTCAGAGGAAGGTTTAAAGCCAGCGTCTGTGATGGTCTGGGGCTGCAGCAGAGTCCAGGGCATGGAGGGCTTCATCTGGGTGAAGGTACCACTGATGCACAGCTGGATGTTGGAGTTCTGCAGAGACAGATGCTGCCATCAAGGTGCCGTCTTTTCCCGGGAGGTCCGTGGTTATTTCAGCAGGACGATGCCAGACCTCATTCTGCAGGACTTCCAGCAGCTTCAGACACACAGAGTGTGTGAGCTCGGCTGCCTGCCTGCAGTCCACATCTGTCTCCTGCTGCAGATGTTGGAGCATCATGAAGAGGAGAACCAGACAACCAGGGACTGCTGAGCAGCTGGAAGCTGGGATTCAGCAGGAATGGACTCAGATTCCTGGGAAAAACTGCAGCAATTAGTATCCTCAGTTTAGGAAGCTGATGGAACACAATGGGCAACATGACTCCAGAACAACTTTTACTGAGTGTGTTGATGCTTCAGATTCTACATTTGGTTTTAAATACAATGAAGTGGGTTAGTGAAGATTCTGAAAATAATTTCTTGCTGTTTGGGTCAAATAAAGTTTTGAATTGGATGAACTTTTTGCTGTAGAAATCTTTAGAAATCTCTACAACATTTTGTAAATGGGATCTGCAGATCAATATTGTTAACTCATTCGTTACAGTAGACTGAATGTTAAAAGGAAGTTAATGAAGTGTTCCTCAGGCACAAACTTGTAATAATGTCAGTTGAACTCGTGTGATGCAGACGTCATACCGACAAACTGAGAACAAAAAGAAATAAACTTTCCTCCATCCACAAACTTTCTGTCTTGTATATATGTAAACTTTCTGAAGTCATATGAAAAAGAAAGTTTCATTTCTGATGTTTTACATGTTAGGACAGAATAAAACTCAAATGTTGCTCAGCAGGTGTTAAAAGTTAGATACAATCCAACCTCAGCTGAATAACAACACATGACATAATGCATTATTTATTGAAAAACTGAGACAAAACAGAGAAGCAGTATGTGAAAACCTAAGTGAACCCCTGACCCAGCAGCTTCAGCAGCAGTGAGTGTAAAACTAAGTGAACCCCTGATCCAGCAGCTTCAGCAGCAGTGAGTGTAAAACTAAGTGAACCCCTGATCCAGCAGCTTCAGCAGCAGTGAGTGAGAAACTAAGTGAACCCCTGATCCAGCAGCTTCAGCGGCAGTGAGTGTAAAACTAAGTGAACCCCTGATCCAGCAGCTTCAGCAGCAGTGAGTGTAAAACTAAGTGAACCCCTGATCCAGCAGCTTCAGCAGCAGTGAGTGTAAAACTAAGTGAACCCCTGATCCAGCAGCTTCAGCAGCAGTGAGTGTAAAACTAAGTGAACCCCTGATCCAGCAGCTTCAGCAGCAGTGAGTGTAAAACTAAGTGAACCACTGATCCAGTAGCTTCAGCGGCAGTGAGTGTAAAACTAAGTGAACCCCTGATCCAGCAGCTTCAGCAGCAGTGAGTGTAAAACTAAGTGAACCCCTGATCCAGCAGCTTCAGCAGCAGTGAGTGTAAAACTAAGTGAACCCCTGATGCAGCAGCTTCAGCAGCAGTGAGTGTAAAACTAAGTGAACCCCTGATCCAGCAGCTTCAGCAGCAGTGAGCTGCAGTGATGGTTTCCTGTGGGACGTTATCAGTCTCTCTCCTGGTTCTGGAGGAATCTCGGCCCTCTTCTCTCCAGCTTCAGCTCATTGAGGTTTGCAGCTTTGGTTTCTGCAGCTCTCTTAAGGTCCCACCACAGCATTTCAGTCAGGCTGAGGTCTGGACTCTGACTGGACCATTGCAACACCTTGATTATTTGCTTTTTCACACATTCTGTTGTATATTTGCTGCTGTGTTTGGGATCTTTGTCCTGCTAATGATTCAGTTTCAGCCCAGCTTTCGGAGAGATGGCCTCACATTTGACTCTAGAATACTTTGGTATCCAGAGGAGTTCATGGTGGACTCAATAATTGCAAGTTGCCCAGGTCCTGTGGCTGCAGAACAAGCCCAAATGTGGAATTAAAGGACTGACAACAATGAGGCTTGGGGTGATCAGTTGAGAGTTTCAGGAGAACAGGGTGCCTCAGGGTTACGAGAAACACGACTTTGGACTAATTTGGACTTATTTATTCCTCCAAGTCTCCTCTTTCCTCCGTCCTCTTGCCCATGATCCAGAAATGAATCACAGCAAAACATGTTGAGGGATGTCTCACTTCCTAAAATGCACCTGAAGGAGGGTGAGGCTGCATGAGGTGCCAAAAGGAGGATGTTTTTTTTATGACTCTCCTAAGTAAGAATGTCTCATTTTGTGAAATTCCTCCGACCTCACCTTCTATCTGCTCTGCACTGCTCCAAGATGATGGTGCATATGTATGCAGTGGCTCTCGGCTTTCTCTCTTTTCTTTTCTGTTTTACTTTATTTATTTAGTTTTTAATGCAAATACTTGAAGCTTTAATCCACTACAGAAGGGCTGAAATGTGGGATATTGGAAAACAGTTCTAACTTTATGCATCTCCAAATCTGGACTTTATTCCACCAGAGATACAGCGGACCACCCCCGCAGACAGGACTGCAGCCTCAGGTAAATGCAAAGGTGGAGGTTTGGTGCTTTACATTTATAACTCCTGGAGCTCAGCTACAAAGATGATTGGAACATTTTGCTCACCTGATTTAGAAAATCTGGCAGTGAAATGCAGACTGTTCAGAATGGTTAGAGTTCTGCTCCATCATGATTGTGGCAACCTACGTCTCACCACGAGCTAATGCTAAATTAGCACTGGAGGAGCAGTACTTCCTCATCAGCAGGCAGATGAACGTCAATCCAGAGGCGGTCATGATTGTTGATGCGTTCTGTGTGTACCTGGCCAAAGCCCAATCTCTATCTGACACCACTATGTCTGAGATTTCTACAAACATCTTACCTTACCAGAGAACACCCTGACCCTAAACAATATGTGGGTGACCCCACTCTGCCTGACACCCTGAACAGCTTCTTCGAATGCTTTGACACGAGCAGCAGAGAGACTGTACAGCTTCCCCGGCTGGAGGAACCACATCAGCCTCTTGTCCTGTAGCTACATCAGGTGAGTTCCGCCCCATGGGGGGGATCAACACCAGCAGAGCTGCAGGACCAGATAAAGTGTCAGGTCGGACCCTGAAATCATGTGCTGACCAACTGACAGGAGCTTTTCTGGTTCCTGTCTGCCTCAAGTCCTCCATCATTGTGCCTGTGCCCTAAAAAAATCATCCATCACCCTCAGTTATTACCGTCCTGTCACTCTGACCCCAGTGTTTTGAGAGGATCCTCCTAAAGCACATCAAGGACGTCATCACTACTGGTCTTGACAGCCTTCAGTTTGCCTAAAGTGGGAAGTGATCAACAAAGGATGCAGCCTCAACAGTGCTTCACACAGCCCTGACCCACCTGCAGCACCCTAACACTTATACTGTAATGCCGGACAAGCTGGCACTGAAGTTCCATAACTCGGGAATGTCCACATCAATGTGTTATTTTTAGACACCACCCACCCGGACTGTTTGTAACGCTTCCTTCTAGGAAACGGTACAGAAACATAAAAACATGCACCACCACACTGAAAAAGAACTTCTTCCTCAGAGCTGTGAAATGCATCTTGACCCTGCAGTCATACAGACCACCAGGACCTCGCTGGCAAAGACTCACTAACTCATCAAGTCTTTAAGACTGCACTTTACTACACTTTTATTACTTGTTATTTTCCATGTATACATCTCCTTGCTACTAAATTATTGCATACATATCTTTGTTATTTGGACATAATTCTAGTGTTTATAGCCGTTTTTTAAATATTGTGTCTTTTTGACATTTTTAATGCATACTGTGCCTTTATAAACCAAGCGCTACCAACTGAAAATTTCGTAATGTAATGACAAAGAATTCTTGACTCTTGATCTCCTTGCGTCTGTCCTCACATCCTCTTCTCCTTTCTTGGGGGGGGGGGACACACACACACAAAGAGAGGACTTGAGGAGAGTAATCAAGGATGTAGGCTTTGGAAAAGAGATATAAGATTTGACATTTTGTCATTAGGTTAATCTACTGGACAATTCCAAACTGTCAAAGATGATCTGGAACACAATTTGTGAACATCGTGATGAATATGTTGAGCACAGAGCTGAGTATTAAAGGTAAATACAAACCTGTATTTCTAAGGGATTGTCAGCCTACATGTAAAATCAGTAATCTTCCTAAGCAATAAATATTTAATCTCAGGATGGTGAATCACAAGGATTCTGACAGCTTAGACAGGCATAAGCTACAAGAAAAAAACTCAATATCTTTACAAAATGTTGACATTCTAGCAAGAATTGGCTTAGTTATCAGCATTTATCAGTCAGTGTCCAATGTCATGATCTGTGTGTATGTGTGTGTTCTGTGGTTTTTCATGACCTTTGAGTTTCTAGTCTTTTCATGGTTTATTCATTTAGCTTTTTGGTTCTATGTTCTTATATTATTCCTGCTTTCAGTCCTGTGTTTAGATCATTACTCTGAGTGTCCCCAGCTTCCCTGCTTGGTTTTCAGCTCCATTTCCACACCCGTCTCCTATCAGTCACAGCTTCAGTAACTTCCTCATTAGTTTCCCTCAGTGTATGTTCTTTTTGGTTTGTCCCAATACTTGTCAGATCCTTCCGCCTACTGTCACCATCTGGACCATGTCACCATTTCTGTTGTTATACTGTTTAATTATTAGAAGTTTAGCTCTTGGATTTCTGGCTTAGCCACGCTTTGTTTATTCAGTAAATAAACACGTAAGTTTCTCATTTGTGGCCTCTGGACTGTTGCCTTCAACATTTCGGTCCTCAAACCATTTACCCTGGACCTTGTGATATCAATGTTAAAAAAAAGAAACATTCATTTAAAAACAACACTACCTAAGAGAGGTAGGGCTTAAAGTTATAGTTATCGATAACCAAAATAGCTTCTGCTAAACTGTCACAATGGGGTAATCTGATGTGTGGCTTGGCAAGAGTTAGGACCCGGATGCAGATATTTATAAAGCAAAACTTCATTTATTTTTAGATAAACACAAACAAAAAGTGCGGCTTAGCTTACCTGACATAAACTATGAAAAAACATGACTATGACAACAACGATATGACAAACCTGACAACATGAATGGTAATGAACGGTGAGGATCTGGCAAAGAACTGAGGTGATTGGTGATGGGGTGCAGCTGTGAACAAAGACAGGTGACATGGATGAACCTAAGGATGTACAAGAGTGACTGGGAAAAACATGGCAAGAAACTAAATACTAAACAGAAACCTGAAAAAGTCATACAGAGAAATCAAAAAACAACAAAACAAAACCACAGACGTGACATAAACTTGATTACAACACAAAAAACGTACCCCCCCTTTCCCCATATATTTTAAGGACAACTGTAGGTGAAGGAGACTAGTGGAGAAGAAAATTCAGTTATTGTACAAAGATATAGGCCAAAATATGCTAAATAAGTAGTGCCTAAACGTGAATGATTCCAAACAGTACTTTGACTGGCAAACTGGGCAATAGAAAGGCTCAAACAGATCAAATAAATCTAATATTGAATCAATATTCTTTCAAAGTTATTAATATGACTAAATGATTAATTAAGGATTATAGTGCATATATATTGTGATTAAACAGGTGTGAAAATGTTTCACATGGGGCACAAATTACGTTATGGATCTAGCAGAAGTTGGTTTAGTTATTAGCAACTGTTAATTAAATTTATTTATATTGCACCAAATCACAACAAATGTCAGACACTTCAATGATACAGTCAAATCAGTCAAATTCAAGCCAATTAGAGTCCAATTCATTGTAACCATAATCCAATCAAATCCACTTCATTAAATTCAAAATTAGTAAAATTCATACATACATAGTCAAAAACAATTTCCGAGCTAAGGAAACCAATAGACTGCTCTTTAATCCAATCTCCCGTCCTGAGCTGCACGAGGCGACTGTGGAGAGAAAAAACTCCCTTTAAACAGGAAGAAACCTCCATCAGAACCAGAACCAGGAAGAAACCTCCATCAGAACCAGAACCAGGAAGAAACCTCCATCAGAACCAGAACCAGGAAGAAACCTCCATCAGAACCAGAACCAGGAAGAAACCTCCATCAGAACCAGAACCAGGAAGGGTCCATCTGCCTGGACCAGCTGGGGCTGAGAGGACAGGAAAGAGGGGACAACAAGCAGCGTAACACCAGGCCAGAGACACCTGCTGAGAGAGAGAAACACAAGTTAATGACAGCAATGATGTCATCTGTACTTGGAGAGTAAGAATAACAATTACGAATAGTAATCAGAATCTCTTTATTCGCCAAATGTGTCACGATGCATGGTGCGAGAAGGGACCCAGATGCAGTTCTTTTCCAAAAAAATCAAAAGGTTTATTTCCAAAACGGGGAGCAGGAACAAAAGGCCGGATTATCAAAAATACTTAACATAAAAAAAAAAAACACTAAACAAAACAAGGCTATGAAAAAACACCGACTATATTAAACAGGCTATGAGGCAATCAAACTTATCTTTTGTCGTGGAAGCATGAAGGGAAAGTGAGGATTCTGCAGTGACTGAAAGGAAACCAGAAGACTAAATACTGTGGAGGGAGTGATCAGTGAATGAGGAGCAGCTGGGAACAATGAGCCAGGTGACCTGAGTGAACTGAGGTGGCAGGAAAAACAGGACTAGAACATGACTGAAACCATGATTAAACAAACTGTGACATTACATAAACTTCTATAGCAGACTGTGACAAAATGTACAACATACACAGGAATTGGACCTGGTGTAACAGCGCCACAGAATATTAAATAAAAGTTAATTTAGCAAAAAAGTAAGAAATAAGTCAAATAAATTCCAAATCACAATAGTTAACCAAAAAGTAATTAATTATTCCAAAATTTCAGACCTACCACTGCGAAAGATCGGTCACCCCACTGCTTCCACCTGGACCGGGGAACCTCCAGCAGATGTTGAGCAGCAGAGCGGAGAGCTCTGCCAGATTGGTGAAGCCTCAGGGTTTCACTTATGAAGGGGGGTGCAACGCCATTAACTGCGCTGAAAACAAATAACAAAGTTTTAAACTGGATCCTAAATTTTACAGGTAGCCAGTGGAGGGAGTAAAGTACAGGTGTGATGTGGTCATGTTTACGGGTGTTAGTTAGGAGCCTGGCAGCAGCGTTTTGTACCAGTTGTAGGCGGTGGACAGATGTTTATTATTTTATAATAATAATAATAACTAATAATCGTCATTATACATTATAAATTGTATAACAGAGTTGTATGCAGTCCCTTTCAGTGCAAAAATACTGATATTAAAACAAGCTTTTTAATATATAACAGTAGAAAAAAGCAATAATGAAGTACCAAAAGTAATAGAAATAAAAAGACTATAAACACTTTTTCTATCTGCAAAAAAGAAAGGAAAAAAAAGTTAAAAAGATGTTTTTATAATAAACAAGCCAGTGTAAAATGCTTGTATTTATAAAGAAACGTGTGTTCCTGTAATGTTTTGGTCACATTTTAGACAGTTTACTGCACAGAATAATGAAATTGCACTTTGGGAGACATTGCAAAGCTTTGTTAAAGGAAGCGAGTCCTTTCAGTGTTCCTGGGATACGAGTTGTTTTTCAGTTTGTTGCCTTCCTGAGGGTAACATGTTACACATGCCTTCAGGATGCTGTTGGCTTTATTATGGCAGCTGGACCTGTACAGCTCCTCCAAGGAGAGGAGGTCACAGCCGATGATCTTCTGTGCTGTGTTGATGACCCTCTGGAGCGCTGTCTTTTCCTGGACAGTGCAGCTGGCGAACCATATTGGGATGCAGCATGTCAGAAATAGGACACCAGCAGCTCCTCGGTTAGGGCGTTGTTTTTCAGCACCCTTAGGAGGTGGAGTTTCTGCTGTGCCTTTTTGATCAGCGCCATGATGTTGGTTTTCCAGGTTAGGTCATCTTTCAGGTGACCTATCTTTCAGAAACCTGAAGTCAGAGACCCTCTCTACACTGTCCCTATTGATGTATATGGGCTGCAGGTCGGATCTGTTTCTGCTGAAGTCCATTACAAATTTAATGACTTCTGACTAGTTTCTTGACACACTTTATAATGACTGGTGTGAAAGCCACTGGCTGGAAGTTGTTTAGGTTGCTGATGGTGGTCTTTTTTGGGGCCGGAATAATGACTGAGGCCTTCAGGCAAGATGGGACAGCGACCGTGTGCTAGGAAGGGTGGAGGAGGGGGCCTTAAATCCCTGCAGAAACTGTATGACCTTGGGTAGGTCTAACTGCACTGGGGGTGTGGATACATGGAGAGTAAGATATTAAAATTAAGGATAAATTATAAAAATAAGGATAAAAATGAAGGATATCAGATTTGTGAGGTTCCCAACAAAAATATCTTGCAGGTTTGAAGAAATCCATACAGTCTATGTCAGGGATGGACAGGGGTTTAAAACGGCCCGGCAATTTAATCCTGTGCAGCCCACTCTCTACACAAAGGATTTTTCATTTTTTTCATTTGTCTTTTCATATCATTAAAAAAAGTAAAGATACATCTTCAAAATTAGAAACACCAAGTTAGTTCTTCTAATCATCTCATCTGAGCTCAATCATTATAGACCACATGCAGGACAAAGCCCAGTGATAATGAAAATCAGGTATCTTTGATTTAAATGTTAAGAGGTTATTAATCCAATAACATTTAGATCCATTCATTTCATCTACAACCTGATACGGTTTGGACTTGTACACCGTCTTCTTTATTGCAGCAGAAGTAATTAACGACTCACTCACCATCCTCTGCTGATACAATATGAAAGGGTTGTTGGTTCTCCCTTTGGTGTTGGCTGATATCTGATGTCTCTTGACCCATATAATCTGTAGTAATTCGATCTCCACGACAAAGACGGTTGTAATTTGGAAGGATTATCATTCACCTGCCTTTATGGTCTTTTTTTCTTCCCTTTGGTATTGACATTATGTTTTTTTTTTGTTTTTTATCCATGTGTGCACCATTCATTTTTTAAAAGAGAGAGTTCTTCTGCTTCATCTACCACTACTATGTTTTACACAATCACTGCACTCACATGATGATATGAACTGTTGTGGTGATGTCATGTTGTAAAAAACCTGTGAGGGCTGTGATACTCTTGGTGTTTTGTCCAACAACAGACAGATGATCGATGTTGTGCACACTATCTCTGCTTCAGTGCTATCAACATGTCTGAATGAAGCCATGAGGAATATTAAACGGGACCAATGTCTGAATGACTCATTTCAACAGACTGATGAAAATGTTCAATATCTCATATGTGATAGACTCAAAGTCATCACGAAGTGGACCTCACAGTTAACCCTAAATTCGGTTCAGTTCAGATCAGTTTAGTTTATTTATGGAGCACCAATTCATAACAAAAGTCAAATCAAAGCACTTTAAAGATACAGTTCAATCCAATTATAATCCAATTTAATCCCTTTTAGTGTAATACAATTCAAATTCAGTTACATCAAACTCATTTTAATCCCAATTAGACCAAATCATTATAGCAGTGTTCAAGTAATGCATAGCTATGAAAATCAGTGGCTTGCAATGAAACTTCAGCTCAGTTTTCTTGGTTCACTAGCCTCTTTCACATTTAGGTTGTTTATCGTCATGAGTGAAAGTGTGGAGGTGGAATGTTGATGTTGATCTGGCTCTGATATTTGACCACCAAGGGAGGCAGCTATAGAGGCGAAATGATCCCGCCTTGTGTGTGTTTTCACACGTCATGCCAGCATTGTGGCGCTGGCCACATTAACCAGCAGTGCTACCGTCACTGAGCTGATTCCTCGACGCGGCTTGATGTGTTTGAGGACACAATGATGCGAGACTGATTCGCCTCTGTTTGGTATGTGTGAATTGCAAGGAGGAACAGCAACTTTTTTTGCACCAATAAAGAGGAAAACGTGTGAAAGAGGCTACTGAGCAAAGGGGTGGATGTGTTGATGATAAGCTGTTCTTCATCCCCAGATGCCATGGCTCTGCAGCGATGCCACCATGATGGAAATGATTGAGAAGAAGAGAGTTTTGTGTCGAGAGATAAAAGCTCGGCAACGTTTGGAGAAAAATCTGTGTAAACAGGACAGTATGCCTATCCTGCCCAGCTGGAAGAGGAAGCAACCTCCGCCATATTCAGCCCCGCCCACTGCTGATGGACACAGCACCACAGTGTTTTGGGACACCGCCATCTGAAGCAGCACAACTAACCCTAACCCTTTGCTTTAAAGGAGCCGTTCTGCACTGTTGTTATAAAAAACACAGAAAGACAGAACAACGACTCCTTTTAGCCATGTACTTACAGCTCTGTTCACAGCTGTTGACTTTAGGAGATGCAGTGATCCACTCCTTTCCTCATCAAGGTGCTCTTCTTTCAAGATTGGTGGTACAGCTTTGTGCTCCCATGAAAACAAATTCAGGCACAAATTCCATTTATCAACCCCTCAAACATGTTATAACAGTATGTAACCTGAGAACTCAGACCAACACACACCAACAGAAAAATGAATCAGTTTTATTCTCAGACTCATTACTTTAGCTTATTTGCTTTGTACCACAGACAGCTGGCTCTGATCTATTTCTTAAGAACAATCTCATCATTAGCTGGTTCAGGCTGTTAAAAGAGCACAGATAGAAACACTGAAGTAACTTAACAACTGGTGGTAGAAGAGTTAAAATCACATTGTAACGTCACATATCAGCTCCATAGACTCTGGACTTCACCGTCACTTTACTTCCCTGACTTGCTTATATCAACAAAGTTTAACTGATGTTTCTTTAACTGATGGCCAACCACTGTTGAATTCATTACATAATCTAAATATCCAACTAGGAAAAAAATAGTCTGAGGAAAGCAAATTCCAATCTTTGCATGTTCTGTGTGTTATTGTGAGACAGAATGCAGTCCTGAGGATGTGGTTCCAACCTGAGCCATTAAACCAAGACCTCACACACTCATACAGCTGTTATCCCGATCCACACGATGACTGCAGAGAACAGGAGGTCATCCAGGTGTAGCAGAGACTTCTGTCGTCTTTCTATTCGTTATTTTTCTATCTGTAAAAGATTTTATTTAGTTGTGTATCAGAAAATCAATTTAAAGATGTTTAAAAAACAAACAGGTAATTTAAACGTGATTTTATACTAAAAAAAGAAAAGAGATGGTGATCATCTATGTATGAGAAAAGAGGAAAGACGTTTTTTCAGCCGAACATCCGGTTCACTCAGCTCAGGTCTGAAATGATACGAAACAGTCAACAGGAAGTTCATCAACCTGGGGTCATTGGACTGTTGAGGTATTTTTGATCATCAAATAAATGCAGCGTATTAATTGGCGGTGAATATGCTGATTATCATAATGTCAAATCAGAGGTCACATGACATTTAAAAACAAAGCAATGTGGAATATGTGAGGAATAAAAATCAGCCTGAAGCAGCAAGTAGGTTTTATTTTTCTAAAAACACACTCGCTGTGATCAGTGTGTGATCGATACACTTCACAATGATCCTTTCTTCCTATGTATAAAATCATCATTTTTGTTGTCATGAAACCAAGTGCACTTTTAAAAACTTCACTCGATATCTCCTGAAGCAGCTCCTGATCATTCAATCTTATCTTACTCAGTATCTGTGAACCCGCTGTGCATGCTGCCTCCACAGCTTACAAAAATACAATCCCATGATGCAATGCTTCATGATTTACAAAAGTGTCTGCAGGTGAGTTACGACCAAACATTACAAAGAGCAGCACCTTCACCACAAACCTTCAGCTCTGGACTTTCAAAGGCTAGTTCCCCTCCTACTGAGGAGGAGGTAGAGATACTGATGAGGTTATTGATCATCTTTCCTTCCTGCTTTGTCTACAACAACTGATACTTTCAGTGATTCTCATTGGTCAGCTGAGCTCACCTCCACCTGTTCTACATCAACGTGCACAGACCCACTCTCACAGAGCTGAGAGCCTGCATCATATTGTTGGGTTGAGTACAGACGCCAGGTCGATCTGAAATTAAACGAGGTTCATAGGCCTCTCACCTCAAACTGCTGTTCTGTTTAAACTCAGTCTGTCTCTGATAAACCACTTCCTGGTTGGTTCAGATTTCATTACTCTGGCAGAATCAGAGAGATCAGAGTGTGCTTCAGACACACGAGCACCTGAGGGTCAGGTCGTAGATTCTTTAGACCTAATCAGAGTCCAGATCTGCCTATATCACCACATGGAGGCGAAGTGAGGAGGAGCACAGACTGAAAAAACAGGATGCTCAAGCTGCAGAAGATGAAGAAGACAAGGAAGCTTCCTTGTCTTCTTCAGCTTTCATTCACTGTTTGGCTGAAATGTTTTAATCAACACTAATTTTCAAAACACTGCTTACACAGAAATACAACTGTAACTTTTTTAGCTGCTGCGCTGAAACTGTGGCTAAAGGCCACTTTGTGGAAATATCAGAAGGACTCTGCTGAGGTGAGAATGGTGTCTGACCACTGAGGATCAACCTGTGAAATCTGAACGAGTGGATTGGACTGATATACATAAGCATAATCTGTTACTTCAGACATGATCAGAAACATCAAACTGAGTAAAAGAATCAGAGCCAGTCACCTGATGCTTCTGCCAAAACATATAAAATAATAAGTTAACATGTTCAAATGAAGTCTGGTTTGATGGTCAGGCTGATGTTCTGTAGCATCAGTCATGTGACAGTCAGCTCTGACCACATGACGATGTGTCAGTACTTCCTGTTCCAGGTGTGATGTGCACAGATGTTAACGTGTTTGCACTGTGACAAACAAATGAATGAGTTTAGTTTTTTGCACTGAGAGTCTTTGAGTGTTTTTATTGAATCTGTGAAAAGAAAAATCTGTCTGATTATTGTGACTGTTTTAATTTAAATGATGACAGAAATAAACTGGATTTTTTTATCCAGATTTCAGCTTGTTTCATTCAGTCACTTTTTTATTGAAATGGGAACATGTCACGGAAAATAAATCATCAATTTGGCTCAAACACTAAATTGTGTTTTTTACACACAGCGTCAGCAGGTAACTCAGGTGAACTCTCAGCAGACAACAGAAACTCACAGCCAGCAGTTCAACATCTGGGCTGCAGAGACGCTCCAGGATTCCACCATCTGTTGTTAACCAGCTCTGTGATCCTCCTCCTTTACTGTTAGCGCTCTGTCTGCAGTCTCTGTCTGCAGTCTCTGTCTGCCCGGATAGTCTTAAAGCTGAGCAGAGAGCTGTTAGAGTTGTTCCTGCAGCCAGGTCCAGGATTCCACCATCTGTTGTTAACCAGCTCTGTGATCCTCCTCCTTTACTGTTAGCGCTCTGTCTGCAGTCTCTGTCTGCCCGGATAGTCTTAAAGCTGAGCAGAGAGCTGTTAGAGTTGTTCCTGCAGCCAGGTCCAGGATTCCACCATCTGTTGTTAACCAGCTCTGTGATCCTCCTCCTTTACTGTTAGCGCTCTGTCTGCAGTCTCTGTCTGCCCGGATAGTCTTAAAGCTGAGCAGAGAGCTGTTAGAGTTGTTCCTGCAGCCAGGTCCAGGATTCCACCATCTGTTGTTAACCAGCTCTGTGATCCTCCTCCTTTACTGTTAGCGCTCTGTCTGCAGTCTCTGTCTGCCCGGATAGTCTTAAAGCTGAGCAGAGAGCTGTTAGAGTTGTTCCTGCAGCCAGGTCCAGGATTCCACCATCTGTTGTTAACCAGCTCTGTGATCCTCCTCCTTTACTGTTAGCGCTCTGTCTGCAGTCTCTGTCTGCCCGGATAGTCTTAAAGCTGAGCAGAGAGCTGTTAGAGTTGTTCCTGCAGCCAGGTCCAGGATTCCACCATCTGTTGTTAACCAGCTCTGTGATCCTCCTCCTTTACTGTTAGCGCTCTGTCTGCAGTCTCTGTCTGCCCGGATAGTCTTAAAGCTGAGCAGAGAGCTGTTAGAGTTGTTCCTGCAGCCAGGTCCAGGATTCCACCATCTGTTGTTAACCAGCTCTGTGATCCTCCTCCTTTACTGTTAGCGCTCTGTCTGCAGGCTCTGTCTGCCCGGATAGTCTTAAAGCTGAGCAGAGAGCTGTTAGAGTTGTTCCTGCAGCCAGGTCCAGGATTCCACCATCTGTTGTTAACCAGCTCTGTGATCCTCCTCCTTTACTGTTAGCGCTCTGTCTGCAGTCTCTGTCTGCCCGGATAGTCTTAAAGCTGAGCAGAGAGCTGTTAGTGTCACAGCCGGTATGGTGGGGTGAAGGTAGGACCCAGATGCAGATTTTCAAGGAAAACTTGATTTATTTAACAAAAAGGAACAAAAAGCGTGACTGAGCCGGATAACAATAAATCTAAACTGTGGAGAGACAAATAATTTATTCCACAAGCAAGACAAAAACATAAAGCGCGGCAGAGCCGGATCAAAAATACTTAACAATGAAACAAGACTATGACTGTGAAAAAACAAAGGAACATGACTATGGCTATGAGGCAAAACCAGACTTATCTTTGTGGCAAAGCATGAAGGGTTGGATTCTGCAAAGACTGAAAGCAACCAGGAGACTAAATACTGTGGAGGGTGATCAGTGAATGAGGGGCAGCTGTGAACAATGAGACAGGTGATGTGAGGGAACCGAGGTGGCAGGGACAAACAGGACTAGAACCTAACATGATTAAACATAAACTGTGACAACATGGCAGTTAGAGTTGTTCCTGCAGCCAGTCTCTTCCCCTTATCAGGGCTCCAAGCTCGTCCGTTTTATCTGCCAGTGATCTCACATTTCCTCTGATGATCAAGGGAAGAAATGGTTTAAACTGGCTGCAGCAGGAGGATCATGTTAGCATTAAGGAATAAACTCCCTCTGACTATTTAAATGTTCCTCCAACCACAGGCAGAGGAGGAGGAGTGGCAGCTATCTTCAGATCAGGGTTACTAATCAGTCCTACACCCAAGATTAGTTTTAGCTCTTTTGAATCTCTGATTCTCAGTTTTTCCCAAAGTGGAAGTCACAAAAACCTCTTGTGTTTGTTGTTGAGTATCGACCACCTGGCCCTTATTCTGAGTTTCTGTTTTATATGTTTTATAGTGATAAGTCATTATTATTACTATGTTTATTATTTATTTATTTCATTTGTTTCTTTCTCTCTATGACTTTCATGTTATTAACACTGTTTATCTTTATATATGTAAGAAATGTGTATGCTTGTATAATTAGTTTATTTCTACAATAAAGTAAAAAAAACAGTAGAAGAAGAGCTCAGCTCAGAGTTCAGGGATAAAAAGACATCAGGACGAGCAGCTCCTGTTTTATCTGCAGCAGTCGGGCTCACAGCTGTACAGGAAACAATCTGATGGAGATGCTGCACTGATGCTTCATGAGAGGTTTGTTATCAATCAGACCCATGGAAGCTGAAGAGACCATTTGCTGCCATCAGAACCATCTTTAAAGTTTTCTGTTCAAAGTCTGATCATAGAGGTCCTCACAGATTGCCTCTAACAGTTACTGAAACTAAGAGGAGGAAGTTAAACTAATGAAGAGAAATCAGGATCATACTGTTCAGGCTGATCTCCACTCTCAGTGTTACACTGCTGTACAAACAGGTGTCATGTGGTCTGAGGGATGCATGTGCTTTGCCTTTTCTGCTTCTATAAATACTAGTTCAAGACAAAGACTTTATTACAGTAACGTGACGTGATGTGAAAGATAAAAGCAACACTTCATTGAACCTGTTCTCATGTTTCCAGAGGAGCTGTGCTTGCCTGCAGGTTGGAAAATGGACGGTGGGTGTTGCTGCTGGCAGCTGCGGCTGGTGACCACTAGGGGGAAGCAGAGTTCACTGAATATTCACTCAGAAAAAGAAGAGGTGACCCGGATATAAACTAAGCGTGAGGCGCCATATTGGTGAGGCACCGCAGAGAATCATCCTGTAAGGGTTTAGTTGGCAGAGTTTCCACAGAATCTGTTGCACCGATACATCAGAACCAGCGGCTCCAGTTAACTTATGCAGCGGAACAAAGAGCTTGGTGCGGCGGTGGAGGCGTTCTCCTCGCAGACGGAGCTCATCATGGAGGTGGCGGCAGAGTCTGCCCTCTGTGTGCTGTTACGGGTCGGAGAGGAAGGCAGAGACAGCCGGGTGAGGTGTGTGTGTGTGTGTGTGTGTGTGTGTGTGTGTGCGTGTGTGTGTGCGTGCGTGTGTGTGTGTGCGCACTTTGGCTCAGAGGTGTGCTCAGAATGTGGATTTTATGTGTTCTACCTGCTGCTCTCATGTGGATCAGACTGAACACCCTGAAGTTAGAATCCATGTGTTTGTTTCTAACTGTTCACACGCGTGCGTGCGTGTGTGTGTGTGTGTGTGTGGGAGGAAGTCTGAGAGCCGCGGAGGTCCGGAGCGAAATCCCGCCGATGCTTCCGTGTTCGTCCAAACTCCTCTTCCTCTGATCTTCCTCTGATCTTCCTCTGATCTTCCTCTGATCTTCCTCTCTGATCAGCCTCCTCTTCCTCTCTGATCTTCCTCTGATCTTCCTCTGATCTTCCTCTCTGATCAGCCTCCTCTTCCTCTCTGATCTTCCTCTGATCTTCCTCTCTGATCAGCCTCCTCTTCCTCTTTATAAACTCATTCCAGAGATAATCTGAAACTGAAATATCTGCACAGGTAAAAAATAAAAGTTTTCTAATTGTAGTTTAATTTAATTTATAAAGTATCAAATTACAACAAATGTCATCTCAGGGCACTTCAAAGAAAGTCTAATTCAAGCCCATTAGAATCCAATTAATAATTAGTCCGATTCACGAGGCGACAGAAACAGGAAGAAACCTCAGAACCAGAACCTTCTGCCTCGACCAGCTCGGGTTGAGAGGACAAAGATTTGTTCAGAAAGTGATCGCTGTGGGTCAGAACTAAGCCCTACAGGAGGAGCTTTGAGGCCTCAGTTAAATTCTTCTTTTTATGTTTAAAATTGAATAAATGAATTGAAATCTGTTCCTGACTTTTCAAACTTTGTCTCTCTCATGTGGGTCAGACTGAATCCATGTTTGTTTCAACTGTTCACAGCTGTGAGGCTCTTACAGGTTTTCTCTCTGACCTTAGAGACAATGAGCTCCTTTCTCTCTGTAGAGAGTAGTGTGTTTCAGTTCCCAGTCTGTGGTTCCAGTTCCCAGTCTGTGGTTCCAGTTCCCAGTCTGTGGTTCCAGTTCCCAGTCTGTGGTTTCAGTTCCCAGTCTGTGGTGTCAGTTCCCAGTCTGTGGTGTCAGTTCCCAGTCTGTGGTTTCAGTTCCCAGTCTGTGGTTTCAGTTCCCAGTCTGTGGTTTCAGTTCCCAGTCTGTGGTTTCAGTTCCCAGTCTGTGGTTTCAGTTCCCAGTCTGTGGTTTCAGTTCCCAGTCTGTGGTTTCAGTTCCCAGTCTGTGGTTTCAGTTCCCAGTCTGTGGTGTCAGTTCCCAGTCTGTGGTGTCAGTTCCCAGTCTGTGGTGTCAGTTCCCAGTCTGTGGTGTCAGTTCCCAGTCTGTGGTGTCAGTTCCCAGTCTGTGGTGTCAGTTCCCAGTCTGTGGTGTCAGTTCCCAGTCTGTGGTGTCAGTTCCCAGTCTGTGGTGTCAGTTCCCAGTCTGTGGTGTCAGTTCCCAGTCTGTGGTGTCAGTTCCCAGTCTGTGGTGTCAGTTCCCAGTCTGTGGTGTCAGTTCCCAGTCTGTGGTGTCAGTTCCCAGTCTGTGGTGTCAGTTCCCAGTCTGTGGTGTCAGTTCCCAGTCTGTGGTGTCAGTTCCCAGTCTGTGGTGTCAGTTCCCAGTCTGTGGTGTCAGTTCCCAGTCTGTGGTGTCAGTTCCCAGTCTGTCTGTGGTGTCAGTTCCCAGTCTGTCTGTGGTGTCAGTTCCCAGTCTGTCTGTGGTGTCAGTTCCCAGTCTGTCTGTGGTGTCAGTTCCCAGTCTGTCTGTGGTGTCAGTTCCCAGTCTGTCTGTGGTGTCAGTTCCCAGTCTGTCTGTGGTGTCAGTTCCCAGTCTGTCTGTGGTGTCAGTTCCCAGTCTGTCTGTGGTGTCAGTTCCCAGTCTGTCTGTGGTGTCAGTTCCCAGTCTGTCTGTGGTGTCAGTTCCCAGTCTGTCTGTGGTGTCAGTTCCCAGTCTGTCTGTGGTGTCAGTTCCCAGTCTGTCTGTGGTGTCAGTTCCCAGTCTGTCTGTGGTGTCAGTTCCCAGTCTGTCTGTGGTGTCAGTTCCCAGTCTGTCTGTGGTGTCAGTTCCCAGTCTGTCTGTGGTGTCAGTTCCCAGTCTGTCTGTGGTGTCAGTTCCCAGTCTGTCTGTGGTGTCAGTTCCCAGTCTGTCTGTGGTGTCAGTTCCCAGTCTGTCTGTGGTTTCAGTTCCCAGTCTGTCTGTGGTGTCAGTTCCCAGTCTGTCTGTGGTGTCAGTTCCCAGTCTGTCTGTGGTGTCAGTTCCCAGTCTGTCTGTGGTGTCAGTTCCCAGTCTGTCTGTGGTGTCAGTTCCCAGTCTGTCTGTGGTGTCAGTTCCCAGTCTGTCTGTGGTGTCAGTTCCCAGTCTGTCTGTGGTGTCAGTTCCCAGTCTGTCTGTGGTGTCAGTTCCCAGTCTGTCTGTGGTGTCAGTTCCCAGTCTGTCTGTGGTGTCAGTTCCCAGTCTGTGTTTCAGTCTGTGGTTGGAATCTTCAGGTGTTCTTGGTAAAGAGGAGTCTCTCTCAGCCCCCGGGCTGTAATCTGCTGTTTCAGGCTGTTTTAACAGTCTTTTCCCACCACATTCACTGTAAATCCAAAAAAAGAATGAGGGGTGCACCAATCTCCTTAATTTTGGGTGATCGCGATCGGCTGATACTTCCATGTGAAACCGATCTTATCAAAGGTCTGAAAATCAGCCAAACTGTCCCTTTTTTTCTCAAAACAAGGTTTGTTTGTTTTTTAAAATGTGAAAAATGAAAGACTAAAGGAACGGATTTATTTTAGTTTAATTTAGTGTTTGGACAGCAATGCTCTAAACCTTTCATTTATATTTGAGAGCACTACCTCATGTGCACTTTAAACAGGTTTGTATTGTTCAGTGTTTTTCAATAAAATAAGAGTGTGTGCTGTCAGACGACCTCGTATCGGTAGGTCAGGCTTTTTAAAGATCAGTGATCCGCCAGAAAACTGCAGTTGCTGCAGCCCCAGTAAGAACTCGGTGTTTGTTTGTCCTCAGGCTCAGCTGAGGGCCGTGTTGGCGGCGATGTCCCGAGAAACTGCTCGTAAGATCTGCAGCGTTTTCAGAGAGCTCCACATGCAAGTGGTGGCAGAAAACGAAGCTCTGAGGGACAAACTGAGACGCCTCGAGGCTGAGAAACCACGCAACCAGAAACCCAGCGTAGCTCTGAAGACCCAGGTTTCAAAGACCAGAGCCTCAGGTGAGTTTACAGCAAAAAGAAGAGATGCTGAGCAGGAACGTGTGTGAAAAACGTCTGCCGTGGACGTAGCGTCGCAACTCAGCTGAGCAGGAACACTGCGTCCACTGTCTCCCCTCGTTGTGTTTGCTGCGATGCGTTCACTGTCTCCCCTCGTTGTGTTTGCTGCGATGCGTTCACTGTCTCCCCTCGTTGTGTTTGCTGCGATGCGTTCACTGTCTCCCCTCGTTGTGGTTGCTGCGATGCGTTCACTGTCTCTCCTCGTTGTGTTTGCTGCGATGCGTTCACTGTCTCTCCTCGTTGTGTTTGCTGCGATGCGTTCACTGTCTCCCCTCGTTGTGGTTGCTGCGATGCGTTCGCTGTCTCCCCTCGTTGTGTTTGCTGCGATGCGTTCGCTGTCTCCCCTCGTTGTGTTTGCTGCGATGCGTTCACTGTCTCTCCCCTCGTTGTGTTTGCTGCGATGCGTTCGCTGTCTCCCCTCGTTGTGTTTGCTGCGATGCGTTCGCTGTCTCCCCTCGTTGTGTTTGCTGCGATGCGTTCGCTGTCTCCCCTCGTTGTGTTTGCTGCGATGCGTTCGCTGTCTCCCCCTCGTTGTGTTTGCTGCGATGCGTTCGCTGTCTCCCCCTCGTTGTGTTTGCTGCGATGCGTTCGCTGTCTCCCCCTCGTTGTGTTTGCTGCGATGCGTTCGCTGTCTCCCCCTCGTTGTGTTTGCTGCGATGCGTTCGCTGTCTCCCCTCGTTGTGTTTGCTGCGATGCGTTCACTGTCTCCCCCTCGTTGTGTTTGCTGCGATGCGTTCACTGTCTCCCCCTCGTTGTGTTTGCTGCGATGCGTTCACTGTCTCTCCTCGTTGTGTTTGCTGCGATGCGTTCACTGTCTCCCCCTCGTTGTGTTTGCTGCGATGCGTTCACTGTCTCTCCTCGTTGTGTTTGCTGCGATGCGTTCGCTGTCTCCCCTCGTTGTGTTTGCTGCGATGCGTTCACTGTCTCCCCCTCGTTGTGTTTGCTGCGATGCGTTCACTGTCTCCCCCTCGTTGTGTTTGCTGCGATGCGTTCACTGTCTCTCCTCGTTGTGTTAGCTGCGATGCGTTCACTGTCTCTCCTCGTTGTGTTTGCTGCGATGCGTTCACTGTCTCCCCCTCGTTGTGTTTGCTGCGATGCGTTCACTGTCTCTTTGTATTTTTTCCCCTTGCAGTGGGACCCTCTTCAGAACCATACAGCCCACCCGCGACTCTAGCCGTCGCTGTCCTCAGCTCAGCTCGTGCCAGTGGCAGCGGCGCCCAGGTCCCAGTGGTCATCATCAGCCAGTCGCTCCAGCAGCCAATCACAGGCCAGAGTTTCCACCCGTCCCAGGTGGTACTGGAGAAATCTGATCCAGCTGCTCAGGGCACAGCTGATGTTCAGGCTGAGGTGGTTTTAGAAACGATCCAAATCTCTGCAGATCCTGAACCTGATGTAACGACATCACTTCCTGTGACCAGTGATCAGCCAACCAGTGAGCTCTCAGACATGCCCTCACCTAATGGAGGGCAGGCCTCTGTAAGTTACTGAATTTGAGATGGTTGGCTGGGTTTTGTTCTGTCCAGCTGTTTCTGGTTTATTTGTTCTGACCTGGTCCAGTTTCCATGTTTGAACATTAACCTGCAGAAACTGATGGTGTTTTAATCATCTGTTGGAGCTGCAGAACCACTCTGACATCTTTGGTTCTGGTTCTATCCTCAAACTTCACGTAGAATAGATTAGCCGCTGATCACAATCATTGACCATGAATTCAAAGTAAACAGAAGAAACTTGTATTACAAAAGAAAATGGACCAGACTCAATGAATAATTCCCTAAAACCCAAACCGTACCTAATAAATAACCTCCTGATCCCTATTGGGGTCATCAGGTGGGAACCTCTGTCTGGTTGTGCCCACGACTCCTCCAGCAGGCTAGATCACTAGAAAGAGTCACTCCCCTAATGCAGCCATCACTGCTCCTCACACCACAACAACCATCTTTTCCTCCACAACCACAATTCAAACCCTGGTTCAGGTAGGGGGTAGAAATAGAAGGGGTAAGGATAACTAGGAATGGGATTCAAACCCTGGTTCGGGTAGGGGTGATGAAAGTATAGAGGGTGCCAGAGGTGGAGGCAGGACAAGGCAGATTCAACAGACAAACTCACCTAAACAGTCCTACAGTCACTAAAAATGCCAGCAAATACAAGGTCATACAGGCCAACTCACCTGAAATAGCCCCCTGGTTTCAAAAGGCTCACACTGTCCAAACATTTTTATGTTCTAACCCCCTAAAACAATCAAACGCTTTCCAAATAAGGCTATGTGGCACTGAACTAAATGCATTTACGTAATCCAGAAATATAACATGCAAATCATGCTAATGTGCTCTAAACACCCCGTGAAACCTGCTAATCCTGCCTTCTGCACAGTAGTAGCTATTAAGCTATTA
The DNA here is from genome assembly GCA_036924055.1 of Leuresthes tenuis. NCBI lineage: Eukaryota > Metazoa > Chordata > Actinopteri > Atheriniformes > Atherinopsidae > Leuresthes > Leuresthes tenuis. The sequence goes on from JAVGWW010000007.1 coordinate 82,789, forward strand.
TTTTCTGACTCCGAGGACTCTTTCTCCTTTTTTAATAAGAACGCCTCCTGCCCAAAGCCATGCTCCAGGAATAAACTGTTCCTCCCAAACTATTCTTAATTGCCTCCACAAAAACGTTAGGCTATCAGGTGGCCTGTTCTACACCGAGTCATATCTCCACCTCATAGCCATGTTGCAGAGAATCAAAGATTGTTCTCTGACTATTGTCTCTCGTGTTTTCCAGGCTGCAGAGGCCATGATAGAAGCTGCAGAAGAGAAATATGAAGTTCAGGAGGTCCCAGAGAGTCTAGCAGGTGAGAAAGGTGGACCCATCTATGTTCAGACCTCCTCTCGACACTTTTGGGTTCTGTCACTCAAACTGTAACTGGTTAGCAAGTAGCAAGCTTACCCCCAAGAGGCAGCTGAGTCGGAAGGAGAAGCTTTCAGTTTAATGCTCCATCTTTGTTCCAGCCCTCACCCAGATCTGGGTAGTGACCCAAAGAATGAGGTCGTGGATACAATGAATTATAACCACTTTTTCTGTATTTTGTCATATCAAATTCATCGTTATTGTCAGAATATTACCGTGATATTATCGCTGGGGAGAGGGATGTCTGGGTTTCCCTCCTAAATCTGTTGCTTCTGACTGACCCCAGATTAGTAAAAGGATTTAGATCCATAGATAAAGTTGTCTTACTAATGATATATGCTTTAAAACAACTTACTCTAAGTATTTGTTGTCTTTCACTAGTGGACTTTCATCAGAAAGAATCTTTGGTTGGTTGAAGGTCCAGATGCATCTCTCAGGTCCTGTCAGGTCACAGCTGGATTTTTTCCTCTTTCTTAAGGACATCACTTTCAGATCCTGTTCATCTGCTGGAGATAGTTTTTTAGGCCTGACACTTCTTCTTTTGTCCTCCACTTGTCCAGTTTCCTCAAATGTTTTAAGGACCCACTGCACACCATGCTGAGATATGATTATAGATCTTGTGGATTACGGTGGGTTCATGTTTGTTCTACCAGGATGATGTGCCAGTCGGGACAGGAGGCTTGTCCTTGGTGTCACCGCTGTTCACCTGTTGTAGATATTTTCATGTGTGAAGAGTCATCTGTCTTTCTAATGGCTTGCTTTTACCTCCTGTTGTCCCGAAGCTCTGAGTGAGGAGGACCAGAAAGAACAGGAGAGGAGGAGAAGGAGGGAGCTGTACAAAGAGAAGAGGTTCTTCTGTGAGCTCTGCAACAAAGGCTTCCATCAGAAGCACCAGCTGATGAAGCACATGGCGTGCCACCTGAAGCCGTTCCCTTGCAGCTCCTGTGATAAGGGTTTTTACCGGGCACAGACGCTGCACAAGCACCAGCTGAGCCACCAGCTGAGGGAGGCGCAGGAGAGTGACCCCGACAAGCTGCTGCGCTGCGACCAATGTGACAGGAAGTTCAGACTGCTGCGGCAGCTCCGAGTGCACCAAGCCTCCCACCGACTGGAGAAAACCCCACTGAAGTGCCACACCTGTGACCGCACCTTCACCTCCACCAGTGCACTCAGGTATCACGAAGTTTCTCACTCCAAGGTAAAGCCATTCATGTGCGATGTCTGCGGTAAGAGTTTCACCCGGAAGAAGAGCCTCCGGGAGCACCAGACCGTCCACACGGGGGCGCGGCCGTACCCCTGCCAGACCTGCGGAAAGAGGTTTTCCACAGCCAGCAACCTGCGCGTCCACAAGAGGTCGCACTCTGAGGAGCGGCCCTACAGGTGCAGCGAGTGCGACAAGGCGTTCAAGTGCCGGATGGGGCTGCTGCAGCACCGAGTGGTGCACTCAGGAGAGAAGCCCTTCACCTGCCACACCTGCGGCCTGAGCTTCGGACTCAAGTACAACCTGCAGAGACACCTGCGCCTGCACAATGGCGAGAAGCCCTTCAGGTATGCAGCCACTCCAAATTCCTCCTTCTCCTCGCCCGTCGGCCATGTTTCCCCTAACCCTGCGTCCCCTCTTCCTCGCCCGTCGGCCATGTTTCCTCTAACCCGGCGTCTCCTCTTCCTCGCCCGTCGGCCATGTTTCCCCTAACCCTGCGTCTCCTCTTCCTCGCCCGTCGGCCATGTTTCCCCTAACCCTGCGTCTCCTCTTCCTCGCCCGTCGGCCATGTTTCCTCTAACCCGGCGTCTCCTCTTCCTCGCCCGTCGGCCACGTTTCCTCTAACCCAGCGTCTCCTCTTCCTCGCCCATCGGCCACGTTTCCTCTAACCCTGCGTCTCCTCTTCCTCGCCCGTCGGCCACGTTTCCTCTAACCCAGCGTCTCCTCTTCCTCGCCCGTCGGCCATGTTTCCTCTAACCCTGCGTCTCCTCTTCCTCGCCCGTCGGCCACGTTTCCCCTAACCCTGCGTCTCCTCTTCCTCGCCCGTCGGCCATGTTTCCTCTAACCCTGCGTCTCCTCTTCCTCGCCCGTCGGCCACGTTTCCCCTAACCCTGCGTCTCCTCTTCCTCGCCCGTCGGCCATGTTTCCTCTAACCCGGCGTCTCCTCTTCCTCGCCCGTCGGCCATGTTTCCCCTAACCCGGCGTCTCCTCTTCCTCGCCCGTCGGCCATGTTTCCCCTAACCCGGCGTCTCCTCTTCCTCGCCCGTCGGCCATGTTTCCTCTAACCCGGCGTCTCCTCTTCCTCGCCCGTCGGCCATGTTTCCCCTAACCCGGCGTCTCCTCTTCCTCGCCCGTCGGCCATGTTTCCCCTAACCCGGCGTCTCCTCTTCCTCGCCCGTCGGCCATGTTTCCTCTAACCCGGCGTCTCCTCTTCCTCGCCCGTCGGCCATGTTTCCTCTAACCCGGCGTCTCCTCTTCCTCGCCCGTCGGCCATGTTTCCTCTAACCCTGCGTCTCCTCTTCCTCGCCCGTCGGCCACGTTTCCCCTAACCCTGCGTCTCCTCTTCCTCGCCCGTCGGCCATGTTTCCCCTAACCCGGCGTCTCCTCTTCCTCGCCCGTCGGCCATGTTTCCCCTAACCCGGCGTCTCCTCTTCCTCGCCCGTCGGCCATGTTTCCCCTAACCCTGCGTCTCCTCTTCCTCGCCCGTCGGCCATGTTTCCCCTAACCCGGCGTCTCCTCTTCCTCGCCCGTCGGCCATGTTTCCCCTAACCCTGCGTCTCCTCTTCCTCGCCCGTCGGCCATGTTTCCCCTAACCCTGCGTCTCCTCTTCCTCGCCCGTCGGCCATGTTTCCCCTAACCCGGCGTCTCCTCTTCCTCGCCCGTCGGCCATGTTTCCCCTAACCCTGCGTCTCCTCTTCCTCGCCCGTCGGCCATGTTTCCCCTAACCCGGCGTCTCCTCTTCCTCGCCCGTCGGCCATGTTTCCTCTAACCCTGCGTCTCCTCTTCCTCGCCCGTCGGCCACGTTTCCCCTAACCCTGCGTCTCCTCTTCCTCGCCCGTCGGCCATGTTTCCCCTAACCCGGCGTCTCCTCTTCCTCGCCCGTCGGCCATGTTTCCCCTAACCCGGCGTCTCCTCTTCCTCGCCCGTCGGCCATGTTTCCCCTAACCCTGCGTCTCCTCTTCCTCGCCCGTCGGCCATGTTTCCCCTAACCCGGCGTCTCCTCTTCCTCGCCCGTCGGCCATGTTTCCCCTAACCCGGCGTCTCCTCTTCCTCGCCCGTCGGCCATGTTTCCCCTAACCCTGCGTCTCCTCTTCCTCGCCCGTCGGCCATGTTTCCCCTAACCCGGCGTCTCCTCTTCCTCGCCCGTCGGCCATGTTTCCCCTAACCCGGCGTCTCCTCTTCCTCGCCCGTTGGGCCACGTTTCCTCTAACCCTGCGTCTCCTCTTCCTCGCCCGTCGGCCATGTTTCCTCTAACCCGGCGTCTCCTCTTCCTCGCCCATCCGCCACGTTTCCTCTAACCCGGCGTCTCCTCTTCCTCGCCCGTCGGCCATGTTTCCCCTAACCCGGCGTCTCCTCTTCCTCGCCCGTCGGCCATGTTTCCCCTAACCCGGCGTCTCCTCTTCCTCGCCCGTCGGCCATGTTTCCTCTAACCCGGCGTCTCCTCTTCCTCGCCCATCCGCCACGTTTCCTCTAACCCGGCGTCTCCTCTTCCTCGCCCGTCGGCCATGTTTCCTCTAACCCTGCGTCTCCTCTTCCTCGCCCGTCGGCCATGTTTCCCCTAACCCGGCGTCTCCTCTTCCTCGCCCGTCGGCCATGTTTCCCCTAACCCGGCGTCTCCTCTTCCTCGCCCGTCGGCCATGTTTCCTCTAACCCGGCGTCTCCTCTTCCTCGCCCGTCGGCCATGTTTCCCCTAACCCGGCGTCTCCTCTTCCTCGCCCGTCGGCCATGTTTCCCCTAACCCGGCGTCTCCTCTTCCTCGCCCGTCGGCCATGTTTCCTCTAACCCGGCGTCTCCTCTTCCTCGCCCGTCGGCCATGTTTCCTCTAACCCGGCGTCTCCTCTTCCTCGCCCGTCGGCCATGTTTCCTCTAACCCGGCGTCTCCTCTTCCTCGCCCGTCGGCCATGTTTCCTCTAACCCGGCGTCTCCTCTTCCTCGCCCGTCGGCCATGTTTCCTCTAACCCGGCGTCTCCTCTTCCTCGCCCGTCGGCCATGTTTCCTCTAACCCGGCGTCTCCTCTTCCTCGCCCGTCGGCCATGTTTCCTCTAACCCGGCGTCTCCTCTTCCTCGCCCGTCGGCCATGTTTCCTCTAACCCGGCGTCTCCTCTTCCTCGCCCGTCGGCCATGTTTCCTCTAACCCGGCGTCTCCTCTTCCTCGCCCGTCGGCCATGTTTCCCCTAACCCGGCGTCTCCTCTTCCTCGCCCGTCGGCCATGTTTCCCCTAACCCTGCGTCTCCTCTTCCTCGCCCGTCGGCCATGTTTCCTCTAACCCTGCGTCTCCTCTTCCTCGCCCGTCGGCCATGTTTCCCCTAACCCTGCGTCTCCTCTTCCTCGCCCGTCGGCCATGTTTCCTCTAACCCGGCGTCTCCTCTTCCTCGCCCGTCGGCCATGTTTCCTCTAACCCGGCGTCTCCTCTTCCTCGCCCGTCGGCCATGTTTCCTCTAACCCGGCGTCTCCTCTTCCTCGCCCGTCGGCCATGTTTCCCCTAACCCGGCGTCTCCTCTTCCTCGCCCGTCGGCCATGTTTCCTCTAACCCGGCGTCTCCTCTTCCTCGCCCGTCGGCCATGTTTCCCCTAACCCGGCGTCTCCTCTTCCTCGCCCGTCGGCCATGTTTCCTCTAACCCTGCGTCTCCTCTTCCTCGCCCGTCGGCCATGTTTCCTCTAACCCTGCGTCTCCTCTTCCTCGCCCGTCGGCCATGTTTCCTCTAACCCGGCGTCTCCTCTTCCTCGCCCGTCGGCCATGTTTCCTCTAACCCGGCGTCTCCTCTTCCTCGCCCGTCGGCCATGTTTCCTCTAACCCGGCGTCTCCTCTTCCTCCTCAGGTGTGAACAGTGTGATGAAGGCTTTTCTGGGACCTGGGCTCTGAAGACTCACATGCTGGTTCACGGCGTGGAGAAGCCCTTCATGTGCGACCTCTGTGGGAAGACGTTTTTCTACAACTGTCAGCTGCAGAAGCACCAGCAGGTCGCTCATAGTGGCTCGGATCAAAGGAGGTCCGGTGGCGAGGTGGGCAAACGGCGAGCGACTTTAGTCAAACCGTTTAGCTGTAAAATCTGTCTGAAGACTTTCAGCAGCAGCAGCACACTGAAGACTCATGAGAAGAGCCACACCCCAAGCAAAGAGTTCACCTGCGACACCTGTGGGAAGGCCTTCCACCTGCGCCACCTTTACCTGTACCACCTACGCCACCACAGTGGCGACCGCCCGCATGTCTGCGCTATCTGCAACAAGGGCTTCCTGCTGGCGTCGCAGCTGAAGCAGCATGAGCTGCTGCACACTGGGGTCAAGCCTCACCGCTGTGAACAGTGCGGCAAAGAATTCAGGACGCCACAGAACTACCACCGCCACCTGTTGGTCCACACGGGGGAGAAGCCATACCAGTGCAGCGTGTGCAGCCGGAGGTTCAGGCAGTCCAACCAGCTCAAGTCCCACATGCAGATCCATACTGGCATCAAGCTGTACTCCTGCCGGCACTGCCAGCAGGGTTTCTCAGACTCCCGGCAGCTAAAGAAGCACCACTGTGGAGACGACCCGGAGGCGCTCGAGGCCGGCAGCCGACGCCGGAAGCAGCGGGACGTTTTCAGCTGGACGCCAAACTTTGCCAGCTAGAGACACTTGAGATTTATGTCTGAAGAACCAGCAACTGTCTTCATCTCTGAGAAACAGTAAATTGTGTTCATGATGGGACACTGATCAATAAAAATCAACATTTTACAGATTAATACAGACCAATCGATCAATAGTTTTTTATTCTGTCCACTCCCCGACTCGTCCTGCTGCTCAAATGATGTTTTCAACTCATGGAACCTGAAATGTTTCTGCATTAAGACCAGTTTAGATCCTGCAAATGAATTCTTATTCTTCTTTATCAGTAGTTTTAAAATCTGTTTTTGACCCTCAGGTTTATTTCTGTTTGGACAAAATGTAAACCCTCATCTGTAAAAGTCCAGATGTGGTGGATGGGAGTGTTGAACCACCTGTCAGACGGCCACAGGTTCGATCCCCAGCCCCAGTCAGACTGTCTTTGGGTCATGTAGCGAACCCTGACCAGACCAAACAGAACTTTAGACCCGTGTACAGCCTTCGGGGAGGATTTCAATCTTGTTACTGGACAAGCCACGTTTCATTGTCTGCTTTCTAACTGACAGAAGTTCTGATAATTGACTCCCAGAAAGCTTATTAACTATCTCAGAGTTCTTATGAATGAGTTTTATGAATTGGTTAGGACATTTCTGAAGATGAGGCACTGATGGTTTTTCATTTTTTGTTCCCGAGTATAGAGGTAAAGAAACACATTGTTTAGTTAATACAGATTCAAATGTAATACTGACCACTGTGGTTTATTAATTTAAACAGAATGATACTTTATTAATCCATTCTCCTTTATCAGTTTGTTTAGTTTCTTTGAGTCTCTGATGCTGCTGCTGCAACAGAGAGTATCTGTATTCCTTCCACCTTTACACCCAGGATGGAGACAGTGTTTGGCTTATTCCTGGTCCTCCTAAAATCCACAATCATCTATTTTCTTTAGTTTAAATTGAAGATGAGTTTACTCGTATATCTGTGTCTCTTTTTAAAGTGTCGTCATCGCACGAATCTCCTAAAAACTATTGGTCAGGGTTTCCTAAGGAACTAGTTAAATTCAACACTCAGATCCCCCAATGGTTGGAGGTTTGTTTCCTAATATCAACAATATTCTTTGCATTGAGGTGTTTGAATTTATTTTTCGTGGCTGGCGTTATTTTGGGCATGTGAGTAAGACAAATGTCCCCCGAGGGTTACCATAGTGTAGGCTTTTCCTGAGTTGTGGGAGTTGTAGTTCAATAATGAAGAAAATCGTGGACGCTGTAGCTAAATCAGTAACTCAGTGTGCCGTCTCCGTTTGTTGTTTGATATTAATATTAGTTAGATGAACCCAGTACGTTACAGTCAGTAACTGTGAGCTCTGAACACCGAAATAGGGTGTGAGTAGAAGCTCTGTCCCGGTGGCAACAGTTACCACTGCCCAAATCCGGCAGGACAAAAGCTCCATCATAGCGCATGCGCTCTTGAACTAACTGTCAATTCAGGCGGGTATTGGTGCTAACAGGTTAGCATCCGGTAAACCCGGTCGGTGTCCGGTGGAACAGGTCAGTTTCTGGGCCTTAAGAGTGAAATGGAGTGGACCGGGGGATTAGTTATTCTCGATAGTTGTTAGCAGCTAGTTAACTGGTAGCAGTTAAATATCTCTTACCAGCTAACTGTCTGTTAGCAGCTGACTCATGTAAACATAACCGCCTTGTGTTAGCTGGAGGCTAAAGTTAGCATCAACTGAAGTTACTGACGGGCAGGTAAGCGCAGCTTGGGAGAGTCACAGGATATGCTTTGTGTGTGTCTTAAAGTTTTAGCCTCACGGCCTTCAGTTGAGCTACTAAATAACTGAGCTCACTCTAACAGAAAGCGGTCAGAAACTGCGATCCAAACGTGTTTTCTCAGGCGATATCTCTGGCTCCTGCTTCAGGTTGTAATGGCACCGGTGACGGACGGAGCTCTGACCCGGGAGGACGTCGTCTGTACTGTCTGTCTGGATATCTTCGTGGAGCCCGTCACACTGCCCTGCACACACACCTTCTGCAAGGTAACACACACACCGTGGTCACTTGAAGTATTTGCAGACTGGACACTGGTCTAGTTAGATGAACCGGGGCCAGTTAGATCTGCACAAAGAGGAGCAAACTGGGAAAGAAGAATCCTGAGCTGCTACTTTAAACTCTGCTGTGCGTGTTCGTGTTTCAGGGCTGCTTCCTGGAGTCGGTGGACAAAGCCACGCTGTGCTGCCCGCTGTGCAGGAAGAGAGTCTCCACATGGGCGCGTCTGCATAGTAAGAACAACTCTCTGGTGGACCAGCAGCTGTGGACGAGGATCCAGACCTGCTTCCCTCTGCAGTGTCAGCGCCGCCTGGATGAGGACGAGGAAGAGGAACTCCCAGGTACGGCCCACCTGTTACAGCATTCCATATTGACCTGCTGCTGCAGGACTGTAACCCCAGAAGCTCTTCTCACACAGCTGTTTGCATCTATCTGATCTGTGTCACTCGGACCAAACGGGATTCATTCTGCGCCGCACTGATGTATTTAAACCTTTAGCTTCTGGGGAAGAACTGAAGCTAAAACACGTGCTGCCACCACTTTTCTGTCTGCGCTGGAATACTTCTTAATTTCACTCTTACAGGGACAGATACTGTCTGAGATTCACCTTCAAACGCCTGCACACTTCTGTACTTTTGTGTTCAGGGTCCATCTGTAGACTCAAACTGACAGATTTCATGCATTAAGTTTGTTGCATTCCTTCATCTTCGTTCCAAAGAATTCTTACTTTTATCTGTCCTTAAGGTCCATACTGAATGTAACTGGTTAGTTTCTGGTGTTGTCTGTGTTTTGATGAACAGGCTCAGACCAGGATGTCTTTGTAGGCCGTCTCTGTTTATTCTGACACAAGCTTTAAATAAGAACAAAATCCTCCGGTCAGGCGAGATCAACTTGAGCTCCTCCACAAATGAAATGACACAGAAATACGTTAGCATACTACACAATAAGTTTAAGCTAATAAATGAACTTTAACAGAGGCTAACCCACAGAAATGTCTGACCACAGCTTACTTCTCCCGAGGAGAACAGCAGCAGCATGAGACACATATAGAGGAGGGACCCACGAGAGTGAGCGTCTATTAAAACAGATTTAGTGAAATTCTAATACACATATTATTGTTATATATTTGAGTCTGTTGCACATATTGCTGCTGGATAATTGCCTCTGTCACAGGATTTAGATCTGCTGCTTCCTTGTGTTGTAGACCCTGTGATGGAGCTTTCTGTCTGAGGTTAGCTCTAATAATCGGTTTGTATTTACAGTTTCAGTGGCGTTTCCCAGAGTCTGTCAGCCAGGTGAGCTGCGACAGGAGTACGAGGACCAGGTGACCAAGGTTCGTCCAATCAGTGTTTGTGTGTGGGGGGGTGGGGTCATCTGGGTGTAATATGTTTCTGTTTCTGCATTTAGCTACGCTTTTATCCAAAGTGACTTCCAAATGGGGATATAAGGTTACAGATAACATCAAAGCTAACAATAAGCTACACAGAAGGAAGCCACCAGTCAGACTCTGTCAGAGGGCACAGGGCACAGGGTACAGAGCACAGAGCACAGAGCACAGAGCACAGGGTACAGAGCACAGAGCACAGGGCACAGAGCACAGGGTACAGAGCACAGAGCACAGGGCACAGAGCACAGGGCACAGGGCACAGAGCACAGGGCACAGGGTACAGGGTACAGAGCACAGAGCACAGGGTACAGAGCACAGGGCACAGAGCACAGAGCACAGGGCACAGAGCACAGGGCACAGGGCACAGAGCACAGGGCACAGGGCACAGAGCACAGAGCACAGGGCACAGAGCACAGGGTACAGGGTACAGGGCACAGAGCACAGAGCACAGAGCACAGGGCAGAGAGGACAGGCTTCCTCACAGTAGAACTAGAAGCCAAGGAAATACCATCTAGATCAGGAAGTCCGGTCCTGGAGGGCTGCTGTCCTGCAGGTTTTAGATGTTTCCCTGCTTCAACGCACCTGACCCAGACTTCTCCATGGCAACCTGCTGTGGTATCACGATGACTTCCTGTGAACTGAAGCATTGGTTGGAGCCAGCCGTAGACCTCTCTGGACACCCCCCCCCCCATCCCACGCCTTCGTGTGTCTGTATGTGTGAAACCAGCAAATGTTTCTGTCTGTTTTCAGTCTGTTGGAGGGTGAGCTCATGTTGCTGATGTTTTTTCCCGGCCCCACATTGTTCTCCCCTTGGAGCGTACTCTGGGGGCTGTTTTTGTCCCCCCCGAGCCTCCGGTGACGCCCCTGATGGCAGCGAGCCTTCTGTCTGTTTGTCATGCACGTTGGAGCTGGATAAACGTGATGTTGTAATGCTTGACTGACGGCGTCCTTACTGTGGTTTCCTGTCAGCTGAAGGAGGAGCGCCAGCAGCTGGAGGAGGAGGAGCAGAGGGCCAGCAAGGAGCTGATCCAGAGGCTGCTGCAGGAGGAGGAGGAGCTTCTGCAGCAGGAGAGGAGGAGGAAGAATGAAGACGAGCAGCTGGCCCGGCTGCTCAGTAAGCAGCTGGTGAGTGGCTCATACCTGATGATGTCACAGCGCCGTCAGCTTCCACCTTTTTAATGAACTTCACCTCTTCCTCGGCAGAACTCTCCTCCCATCTCTCAGGAGAACGTTCGCCCTGCTGATGTCGCTGTGGCCAAGAAGAAGGAGGCGGCTGCAGGACACATGGAGAGGTGAAGCTGAGGCTCCGCCTCCTCAGTTTACTGTTGATGGAGCAGCTCCAACAGGTTGTTTGCTTTAACGAACCCAACAGCAGGAGGGTGGGTCTGTGCACGTGAGCTCAGCCGACCAATCAGAATCACTGAAAGCACCAGTTGCTGCAGACAAAGAAGGAAGAAAAGATGACCTTAAAGCGCCGTTTACCTTCTTTCTTTCTTTCTTTATTTGTTCCTGTTTGTTTGTTTTTTATTTGTTCTTGTTTGTTTGTTTATTTGTTCCTGTTTGTTTATTCGTTCCTGTTTGTTTGTCCTTCTCAGGTTCCTCTGTCCTCGTTCAGCTCAGTCCTCCTCAAGCACCTTCATGTCCAACAAGGTCAGTTTGAACTTTGCTGATTGGTCAGAAACTGAGATCAGAGCGATGATGTCACGTCTTCCACTTTGCTGTTTCAGGAGAACATCCTGATGTCTGAGGCGGAGCTTCAGGTGGAGCCGTCCCTCCCTCGGCTGGATTATTACGGCCCTCAGACAGAGGAGGTCCACCTGGAGAGCCCCAGGAGTCTGATCACATCTTCAACCAAGAGGACGAGCTCAGAGCTGGAAACCCCCGAGGATCAGGAGGTCACCGCCAAACGGCTCCTGATGTCCTCCTCGGAGGGGCCCGCCACGACTGACTGGGAGGCGGAGATGGAGGTGAAGCAGCAGCAGGAGGAGGAGGACCGAAAGCTGGCTCTGCTCCTGCAAAAAGAACTCGATGAGGAGGAGCGCCAAAGAGCCACAGACAGACGCAAAGGATCCTCCGACGCCTATCTGCTCCGCCAGAAGGGAGGAGGCCAGGAGGAGGCGGGCAACACCAACATGCCCAGAAGAGCCGCTCGCAAGACCACCAAGAAAGCCGCCTCCTCCTCCCGAGGCAGCAGACAGACCACTCTGATGAATATGTTCTCCAGCCTGAGCCGCTGAGCGTCGGTTCAAACTGTTTACAGAGAAATCTGCGGACGCCTCAGTCCTCCGACGCACGGCAAACACCGGAGACAGGCGTCTACATACGTCTGTGTAGTGACACCGAACGTCCACCAGGGGGCGGCTGGAGCTCCTGCTGATCCCTTTGTGCCTTCTGATTCCTTTATTCCTTAAAGCTGATTGGCTGTCTTTCTGCAGGGGGAGGGGCCTAAACTGAACAGACTCAGATGATGCAGAACACTTGGTCCAGAAGTTTTATGACAGTGAAACATCTGTACTGATCGGTCCTGTGAAACTCTGAGAGGATCCTGCAGGGGGCGCTGTGTGCACAGACACTAATAAATGTTTTTGGGTTTTTTTCCTCTGCTGTCCAGCCCTGTAACTGTTTGATCAATTTGATTTAAATAAAGATTGATTCAGAATCCTGGAGCTCAGTGTTTTATCTAAAGAATGTTCTGATGGGTTTCATTTGTTGTTCTGGCCGTTTGTGTTTTCACCGGTGAGATCACATGACATGTAACGTCCTGTAGATGGACACTAAGATGGGCCCACTGTTCTCAGGGTCCTGAGTGAGCACCAGTAACAGAACCTTTTCAGAACAAACCTTTACCACTGAGCGCTTCATTCAGTCCCTGAGACCAGGCGACGTCCTCGGCTGCTTCTGACTGATGGCCTTCCTTTTCCCAGGGGGGGTAAAGTTGCCCCACATTCAAAGCATTCTGAGCGGTGCAGCAGAGTGACGTCGGCTCTTCTTCAGCTCCCTGCTGACCGAGCTACCCATCCTGTTCAGTAGGGGGCGCTGTGCACATATTATTAGACCCATCCTGTTCAGTAGGGGGCGCTGTGTACATCTGCATTGTATTGCAAATGTGTCGGAAACTGATTGAATTGCCGGGTCTTTAGAGGAAGCATCACAGATCATGGCGCTCCCTCAAACTGTGCAAACACTGTTAGAGTGAGCTGAGGTAGAATCTGATAATATATCTGGGTCTGATGCCTGTGGCCGAGCAGAACCAGTCAGGGAGCCTGGCTGCAGACAGATTTACACATTAAGGAGGTTCCACAGTAAACCTGTTCAGTCCTGGAACAGCTGGATGCTGCGGAGCCTCAAATGGGACGAAGATGACCAACCATCAGCATCCGTTCAGTTCACTGAAAGCTGTTTATTAAATGGTTTAAAAATATAAAAATAAAGGAAATAGCGGAGCTGCCACCAGACAATCAGCCGGAGGATGCAAAGCAAAGGATTGATGTAGCAGACTCCTTATTCCTATTATTTGTAAAGGAACCGTGTTCACAACTAAACTTAATTGTTGCCGTTTGATGCTTTTTGCCAAAGTTCTAACCTGATCATTGTTGATGTGACTGTCACTGAAAATAACTTTTATAACGTAGACCAGCGGCTCCCTTCTATGTCCCAACCGGGCTCAAAAGAGCTCAGACTAATCTTGGGTCCAGGACTGATTAGTCACCCTGATCTGAAGAAAGCTGCCACTCCTCCTCTGCCTGTGGTCCGAGGAACATTGAAATGACTCCTGATGCATTCGGCTGAGGAGAACACAACCTGACGGGTCAAAGGGTCCAGTAAACCCGAAAGATGTCTGAAACTCTGCTGACTGCAGATGACTGTTTGGGGGAAGTTTTGTCACCATGCTGAGGTTTCTGTGGTCTATTAAGTGACTGTGTTGGTCACATGACCCAGATGACTCCTGCTGATGTCAAACCGCCATCCTCGAGGACCAAAATGTGTTTCTGTTGTACTTGAAGGTTTCATCCACAGAGAAGACGAGTCACTTGAACCGCTGAGTCAGAAACTGGTTGGATCTGGGTCGGGAACATGGCCACAGGAACCTCAGTGCTGATGCTCTGTGACGTCAGCTGTCAATCACACTGAAACCCTGCTGGAGGAGGCGGCCCTTAACCAACTTCAAGGTGGATTATATTCAGGTGATCCAAACTTCACTGAGAAATGGACCAACACCAGCTGAAAAGCTACAAACGCTGCTGTGAACTCCAGAGTTCGGTCCCGTTCCCTCAGAACTCAGGTGGTACCAGACTCTGCAGGAAGACCAGATCTGCCCCACAGACCTCTTCATGCGCCAGAGAGGATTCTGATGGTGTCCCTGCAACCCAAGACACGTTTCCCATGAATCTTTGTTGTTCCACAGTGACTCAGAATAGCTAAAATAAGAAGGACTGAAAATAGAGAAAAAGATGAAGTGAACCAAAGCAGCAACGTCAGTCACATCTGCATGTATGACTTCTCAGACCTCCTTCGGAGTCTGAGCATCCTTCTGTTTCCTTCTGTTTCCTTCTGTTTCCTTCTGTTTCCTTCTGTTTCCTTCTGTTTTCATCTTTCTTCCAGTTGATCTCTCTGAGCTAACAACAGCAATAGTCTCTTCTAAACCATCAACTTGTATTTTAGACCCAATCCCAACCAGACTGTTCAAGGAGGTTTTCCCCTTAATCAATACTTCCATATTGGATCTGATCAATCGGTCTTTGTTGACAGGATATGTACCTCAGACTTTTAAGGTTGCTGTAATTAAACCTTTACTTAAAAAACCTACTCTTGATTCAGAAGTGTTGGCTAATTATCGACCTATATCCAGTCTCCCTTTTTTGTCTAAAGTTCAACTTTGTGATCATTTACATAGAAATAATCTGTTTGAAGAGTTTCAGTCAGGATTCAGAGTGCATCACAGCACAGAAACAGCACTGGTGAAAGTTACCAATGATCTCCTCTTAGCCTCTGATAGCGGACTTGTGTCTTGTCCTGTTGGATCTCAGTGCTGCATTTGATACGATCGATCACAGCATTCTGTTACAGAGACTTGAACATGTTATTGGGATTAAAGGAACTGCATTAGGCTGGTTTAAGTCATATTTATCTGATAGATTCCAGTTTGTTCTTGTAAATGAAGAATCTTCCTCACACACCAGAGTAAGTCATGGAGTTCCTCAGGGTTCTGTGCTCGGACCGATTCTTTTTACTTTATACATGCTTCCATTAGGTAACATTATCAGACAGCATGGCATAAAGTTCCATTGTTATGCTGATGATACTCAGCTGTCCTTATCTATGAAACCAGATGAAACCTACAGGTTGGTCAGACTACAAGCCTGTCTTAAAGACATAAAGACCTGGATGACTCAGAACTTTCTGCTTCTAAATTCAGACAAACTGAAGTTGTTCTCTTTGGACCTGAGCGCTTCAGGGAGAAATTGTCTAGTTATATAGTTACTCTAGATGGTATTTCCTTGGCTTCTAGTTCTACAGTGAGGAACCTCGGAGTTATTTCTGACCAGGATCTGTCCTCTGACTCACATATAAAACAGTTTTCTGCCTTCTTTCACCTTCGTAATATTGTTAAAATCAGGACCATCCTGTCTCAGGGTGATGCAGAGAAACTGCTCCATGCATCTGTTCCTTCAGGACTGAACTACTGTAATTCCTTATTATTGTTCTGTCCCACAGATTCTCTGAAAAGCCTCCAGCTGATCCAAAACCCTGCAGCCAGAGTTCTGCTGAGATCTAACAGCAGAGATTATGTTTCTCCAGTTTTAGCTTCTCTTCATTGGCTCCCTGTTAGATTCAGAATAGAATTTAAGCTTCTTCTCCTCACATATAAAGCTCTTAATGACCGAGCTCCATCACATCTTAAAGATCTCACAGTTGGATATTTCCCCCACAGAGCACTTTGCTCTCAGGCTGCAGGTTTCCTTGTGGTTCCCAGAGTTTCTAAAAGCAGAATGGGAGGCAGAGCCTTCAGTTATCAGGCCCCTAAAAGCAGAATGGGAGGCAGAGCCTTCAGTTATCAGGCCCCTAAAAGCAGAATGGGAGGCAGAGCCTTCAGTTATCAGGCCCCTAAAAGCAGAATGGGAGGCAGAGCCTTCAGTTATCAGGCCCCTAAAAGCAGAATGGGAGGCAGAGCCTTCAGTTATCAGGCCCCTAAAAGCAGAATGGGAGGCAGAGCCTTCAGTTATCAGGCCCCTAAAAGCAGAATGGGAGGCAGAGCCTTCAGTTATCAGGCCCCTAAAAGCAGAATGGGAGGCAGAGCCTTCAGTTATCAGGCCCCTAAAAGCAGAATGGGAGGCAGAGCCTTCAGTTATCAGGCCCCTAAAAGCAGAATGGGAGGCAGAGCCTTCAGTTATCAGGCCCCTAAAAGCAGAATGGGAGGCAGAGCCTTCAGTTATCAGGCCCCTAAAAGCAGAATGGGAGGCAGAGCCTTCAGTTATCAGGCCCCTAAAAGCCTAATGGGAGGCAGAGCCTTCAGTTATCAGGCCCCTAAAAGCAGAATGGGAGGCAGAGCCTTCAGTTATCAGGCCCCTAAAAGCAGAATGGGAGGCAGAGCCTTCAGTTATCAGGCCCCTAAAAGCAGAATGGGAGGCAGAGCCTTCAGTTATCAGGCCCCTAAAAGCAGAATGGGAGGCAGAGCCTTCAGTTATCAGGCCCCTAAAAGCAGAATGGGAGGCAGAGCCTTCAGTTATCAGGCCCCTAAAAGCAGAATGGGAGGCAGAGCCTTCAGTTATCAGGCCCCTAAAAGCAGAATGGGAGGCAGAGCCTTCAGTTATCAGGCCCCTAAAAGCAGAATGGGAGGCAGAGCCTTCAGTTATCAGGCCCCTAAAAGCAGAATGGGAGGCAGAGCCTTCAGTTATCAGGCCCCTAAAAGCAGAATGGGAGGCAGAGCCTTCAGTTATCAGGCCTCTCTCTGTGGAACCAGCTGCCAGTTTGGCTTCAGGAAGCAGACACCCTCTCTACCTTTAAGATCAGGCTGAAACTTTCCTTTCTGATAAAGCTTATAATTAGGGATGGCTCAGGTGAGCCTGAAACATCCCATAGTTCTGCTGCTATAGGCCCAGCCTGCTGGGGGAGCTCCCATGATGCACCTCTCCTCACTTTGCTCTCCTTTTCCTCCTGTTTAATTTCTCAAATGATATTATGTCCATGTGACATTATTGTGGTTATTAACTTGTGTTTCCCTGTTCCAGCAGGTATCCTTTGAATGGTGTTATGGTGTTTTTCCCCCCTCTTTTCCCTCTTTTCTGTCTTCTCAAACCCCAGCTGGTCGAGGCGGATGGCCACCCTTCCTGGTTCTGGTTCTGCCAGAGGTTTCTTCCTGGTTCTGGTTCTGCCAGAGGTTTCTTCCTGGTTCTGCCAGAGGTTTCTTCCTGGTTCTGGTTCTGCCAGAGGTTTCTTCCTGGTTCTGTCAGAGGTTTCTTCCTGGTTCTGGTTCTGCCAGAGGTTTCTTCCTGGTTCTGGTTCTGCCAGAGGTTTCTTCCTGTTAAAGGGAGTCGTTCCTTTCCACAGTCCCTCAGGCTCAGGACGGGAGATTGGACTGAAGACAAGTTTCGGTCCAATCTGTTGGTTTCCTTAGCTGGGATATTATTTTTGAATTGGCTCCATATGAATTAATTGGATTATGATTACAATGAATCAAATTCCAATTGGCTTGAATTGGACTTTATTATTTCAGTGCCTTGAGATGAGATTTGTTGTAATTTGGCGCTTTATAAATAATGCTGAATTGAATTGTTAAAAGGGAGTTTTTGTCTCTCCACGGCCGCCTTGTGCACTCTCCTGATGGGAGATTGGATCAAAGAGAAGTTTCAGTTAATCTGTTGGTTTCCTTAACTCGGCTACCTTTTTTTTAATTTGCTCTGTTTATGTTGGACTAATTTGGAATTTGATAAATTGGATTTGATTGTATTACAATGAAAGGAATTCTAATCGGCTTGAACTGGAATGAATCTTTGAAGCGTCCTGAGATGCTTTATAAACACAATTAAATGAAATTGTGTTTTCTTCTGCCTCCTTCAGTCTTCCTCAGTTCCCCTCAGCCTTCAGAGGCCAGTTTCCATCCATCTCTGGGTGAGTGATGACATTTGTTTCAGTCAGCAGGCGTGTCCTCGTGTGTCTGCCTATAAAAGTCTCTTTGTTCCTCAGACTAAGATGAAACTGGACTGAAATCTTCAGGGTGAGTTGATTCTTATTTATGGAAACTTGTGACAGTGATTCACAGTTCAGGGTTTTGATATTTATTTTTCTTTAAATAAGTTAAACAATAAGTTAAATGATTGATTGATTTACTTGATTTACTTTAAGCTTTAATTCAAAACACCTAAATGTTCAGCTGGTTGATTTTGTATTTATTTCTTAATATGAAATATAAAGTTAGAGAATTCAGACATGGATCAAAAAAGATTTTTGTATGAATATTTATATATTTTCTATATATTATCATTTTAAATAAAGTATTTTACTCAGTAAATGTTTGATTTGTGTCTCGTTCATGTTGTGCTGTATGTTTGTTAGTCTCTGTTCTGTGTTTTCTTTGAGCTTTATTCCTTCTTTTCTGTTTTGGTTTCCAGTCCTCAGCGTTAGATTCTGTTGGATTCTTGTTCCTTGTCTTTACCCCTAGATGTCCTCAGGTGTCTGGGTCTGTCCCCTGGTCTCAGTCACACCTGTCTGCTGGTAACCTCTCACCTGCTGTCACTCCGTTCATCAACCCTCTCAGTATTTAGAGCTCTGAGGTCAGCTATCAGATCACTATTGTTGCTGGAATCATGTTTTTCAGTTTCTTATTTTCAGTCCATCAGTCAATATTTTCGTCCTGCCACAACATACATTTATTTAAAGTTAGTTTGAAGTTGTGCAGGGTCATGAGCTCCCTGGTAGCTGGGACAATGTTTTTAGCTTGTAGCTTTCCACGTAAAGTTATATTTTCATTTTCATTTTTGTCCAACAGCAGGGCCTTTCGTCTTCTTTCAGCTTGTGTTCAGTTGAACTTTAAATTTACAAAAGGGATGATCAGAATAAAAGCAAAACTTGTTGTGAGTCATTTGTAGAACGTTTTTAAGAAAGGAAAGATATACCACCCAGTCCCAACTCTTTATTTGTGTTATTGTAACTTCTTTCTATGATTTTCAATCCTGCCTCTGCAGCATCTGGAGCTGTTTAAGTAAAGTCAGCTTAACACCCGTCTGCTCATCTGTTCGTCCTACATTTGCGTTTGACAGCTACCTAAACTTTACTCCAACAAAACTTGATTCTCTTGTTGGTCAATGTTGCCCGTCTGAAAATGAAGGTAATCAGTCAGAAGAAGATGTTCTCAGGGACTGAATGAAGCTTTCTGTTGCACTTTGTGAGGGGAATATGATTATTCTCACTTAGTTTTAGCCATTTTAAAATAAATTCATTACAATTAATTTTCATTAAATAAGATGACAGTTTTTTCAATAATAATAATAATGCACATATGAAGCTTTCTAAGGAATTATTTGTGCTCTAACACATGAACATGAAACAAAAAACAACTAACCAAAAAAAAGTGGAGCTTTCTTTACTTTCTGAGAATCCGTCATCTATTTTCTGCACCCACTGCATCCGGTGTAGGTCATGGGGGGTGGAGCTTATCCCAGCCTCTAGGCAACAGGCAGGTTGGGCCAAGAATGAAATAAATCTGGTGACGTTTTATTGATTTGATTCATTAACGAAATGGTTTTACTTTGTTTTTGTATCCAGCTGTTTGTAGACATGTTGATCACATAAAGACAATCTATTTGTTGTAAACAGAAACTAAACAAGACAGGTGCGTTTGTGTGTTTCAGGTTAACTGTTACCATCAGCGCAGTTCTAACTTCAGACACATTAACCTTTTCATGCCAGACAGATGTGTGTGTCAAAGTGTCTGCAATGCGTTGGTGTGTCTTTGGTTCCCATGGCGATCATTTGCATTCTGTCCAACATCCTGCTGCTGCTTCCTGAGCTAAAGATCCACTTCCTGTTGGAAGCTCATGTGACCAGAGAAGCCACCTGGGCCACTGGGCTGTGGGGCTCCGGCTTCTTGGTATGTGTGAGTGTGACTCCTGTCCTCCAGCACAGATGTGTTTCATCACATGACCATGTTTTTTTTCCTCTCCTCTGATGCTGAGTCAGACGCAGTGACTCAGAAACATTCCATTAACTTCCTACTGAACTTCCTTAAATTCAAACCTACATAACGTTTTGACCTCTGCTCTGATAAATGTCACAGACCAGAGCCATGATGAGGTTCCACTGATGTTTCTCCTGATTTCAGATTTTACTCGGAGCTCAAGCGTTCATCCGGATCAGCAAGACAAGAGGCTGCTGTGCATTCAGGAGTCAGGTGCGCTCATCCTGACAGTCTGAGGGGGAGGGGCATTTCTATCGATTGGTTATGCTCTAATTTAAAGTTTAACAGGTCCGTGACTCATAGCCACTGAACATTTGTCTCAAACCTTCTTCATGCACTTATGTTTGGAGGGTAAGCACAAATGTCACAGTTCCAACAGGAAGCAGTGCCTCTGTGGCAGAACGCTCAACATCTGCAGATGTTCTGTCAGATGTTGCAGATGTTCTGTCAGATGTTGCAGATGTTCTGTCAGATGTTGCAGATGTTCTGTCAGATGTTGCAGATGTTCTGTCAGGTGTTGCAGATGTTGCAGATGTTCTGTCAGATGTTGCAGATGTTCTGTCAGGTGTTGCAGATGTTGCAGATGTTCTGTCAGGTGTTGCAGATGTTCTGTCAGGTGTTGCAGATGTTGCAGATGTTCTGTCAGGTGTTGCAGATGTTCTGTCAGGTGTTGCAGATGTTCTGTCAGATGTTGCAGATGTTCTGTCAGGTGTTGCAGATGTTGCAGATGTTCTGTCAGGTGTTGCAGATGTTCTGTCAGGTGTTGCAGATGTTGCAGATGTTCTGTCAGGTGTTGCAGATGTTCTGTCAGGTGTTGCAGATGTTCTGTCGGGTGTTGCAGATGTTCTGTCGGGTGTTGCAGATGTTGCAGATGTTCTGTCAGGTGTTGCAGATGTTCTGTCGGGTGTTGCAGATGTTGCAGATGTTCTGTCAGGTGTTGCAGATGTTGCAGATGTTCTGTCAGGTGTTGCAGATGTTCTGTCAGGTGTTGCAGATGTTCTGTCGGGTGTTGCAGATGTTGCAGATGTTCTGTCAGGTGTTGCAGATGTTCTGTCAGGTGTTGCAGATGTTCTGTCAGATGTTGCAGATGTTCTGTCAGCTGTTTGCAGATGTTCTGTCGGGTGTTGCAGATGTTGCAGATGTTCTGTCAGGTGTTGCAGATGTTCTGTCAGGTGTTGCAGATGTTCTGTCAGGTGTTGCAGATGTTCTGTCGGGTGTTGCAGATGTTCTGTCGGGTGTTGCAGATGTTGCAGATGTTCTGTCAGGTGTTGCAGATGTTCTGTCGGGTGTTGCAGATGTTCTGTCGGGTGTTGCAGATGTTCTGTCGGGTGTTGCAGATGTTGCAGATGTTCTGTCAGGTGTTGCAGATGTTCTGTCAGGTGTTGCAGATGTTCTGTCGGGTGTTGCAGATGTTCTGTCGGGTGTTGCAGATGTTGCAGATGTTCTGTCGGGTGTTGCAGATGTTGCAGATGTTCTGTCAGGTGTTGCAGATGTTCTGTCAGGTGTTGCAGATGTTCTGTCGGGTGTTGCAGATGTTCTGTCAGGTGTTGCAGATGTTGCAGATGTTCTGTCAGGTGTTGCAGATGTTGCAGATGTTCTGTCAGGTGTTGCAGATGTTCTGTCAGGTGTTGCAGATGTTCTGTCAGGTGTTGCAGATGTTCTGTCAGATGTTGCAGATGTTCTGTCAGGTGTTGCAGATGTTGCAGATGTTCTGTCAGGTGTTGCAGATGTTCTGTCAGGTGTTGCAGATGTTGCAGATGTTCTGTCAGGTGTTGCAGATGTTCTGTCGGGTGTTGCAGATGTTCTGTCGGGTGTTGCAGATGTTGCAGATGTTCTGTCAGGTGTTGCAGATGTTCTGTCGGGTGTTGCAGATGTTGCAGATGTTCTGTCAGGTGTTGCAGATGTTGCAGATGTTCTGTCAGGTGTTGCAGATGTTCTGTCAGGTGTTGCAGATGTTCTGTCGGGTGTTGCAGATGTTGCAGATGTTCTGTCAGGTGTTGCAGATGTTCTGTCAGGTGTTGCAGATGTTCTGTCAGATGTTGCAGATGTTCTGTCAGCTGTTTGCAGATGTTCTGTCGGGTGTTGCAGATGTTGCAGATGTTCTGTCAGGTGTTGCAGATGTTCTGTCAGGTGTTGCAGATGTTCTGTCAGGTGTTGCAGATGTTCTGTCGGGTGTTGCAGATGTTCTGTCGGGTGTTGCAGATGTTGCAGATGTTCTGTCAGGTGTTGCAGATGTTCTGTCGGGTGTTGCAGATGTTCTGTCGGGTGTTGCAGGTGTTGCAGATGTTCTGTCGGGTGTTGCAGATGTTGCAGATGTTCTGTCAGGTGTTGCAGATGTTCTGTCAGGTGTTGCAGATGTTCTGTCGGGTGTTGCAGATGTTCTGTCGGGTGTTGCAGATGTTCTGTCGGGTGTTGCAGATGTTGCAGATGTTCTGTCAGCTGTTTGCAGATGTTCTGTCGGGTGTTGCAGATGTTGCAGATGTTCTGTCAGGTGTTGCAGATGTTCTGTCAGGTGTTGCAGATGTTCTGTCAGGTGTTGCAGATGTTCTGTCGGGTGTTGCAGATGTTCTGTCGGGTGTTGCAGATGTTGCAGATGTTCTGTCAGGTGTTGCAGATGTTCTGTCGGGTGTTGCAGATGTTCTGTCGGGTGTTGCAGGTGTTGCAGATGTTCTGTCGGGTGTTGCAGATGTTGCAGATGTTCTGTCAGGTGTTGCAGATGTTCTGTCAGGTGTTGCAGATGTTCTGTCGGGTGTTGCAGATGTTCTGTCGGGTGTTGCAGATGTTCTGTCGGGTGTTGCAGATGTTGCAGATGTTCTGTCAGGTGTTGCAGATGTTCTGTCAGGTGTTGCAGATGTTCTGTCGGGTGTTGCAGATGTTGCAGATGTTCTGTCAGGTGTTGCAGATGTTCTGTCGGGTGTTGCAGATGTTGCAGATGTTCTGTCGGGTGTTGCAGATGTTGCAGATGTTCTGTCAGGTGTTGCAGATGTTGCAGATGTTCTGTCAGGTGTTGCAGATGTTCTGTCAGGTGTTGCAGATGTTGCAGATGTTCTGTCAGGTGTTGCAGATGTTCCGTCAGGTGTTGCAGATGTTCTGTCGGGTGTTGCAGGTGTTGCAGATGTTCTGTCGGGTGTTGCAGATGTTCTGTCAGGTGTTGCAGATGTTCTGTCAGGTGTTGCAGATGTTCTGTCGGGTGTTGCAGATGTTCTGTCAGGTGTTGCAGATGTTGCAGATGTTCTGTCAGGTGTTGCAGATGTTCTGTCGGGTGTTGCAGATGTTGCAGATGTTCTGTCAGGTGTTGCAGATGTTGCAGATGTTCTGTCAGGTGTTACAGATGTTCTGTCAGGTGTTGCAGATGTTGCAGATGTTCTGTCAGGTGTTGCAGATGTTCCGTCGGGTGTTGCAGGTGTTGCAGATGTTCTGTCAGATGTTGCAGATGTTCCGTCAGGTGTTGCAGATGTTGCAGATGTTCTGTCAGGTGTTGCAGATGTTCTGTCAGGTGTTGCAGATGTTCTGTCGGGTGTTGCAGGTGTTGCAGATGTTCTGTCGGGTGTTGCAGATGTTCTGTCAGGTGTTGCAGATGTTCTGTCAGGTGTTGCAGATGTTGCAGATTTTCTGTCAGGTGTTGCAGATGTTCTGTCAGATGTTGCAGATGTTCCGTCAGGTGTTGCAGATGTTGCAGATGTTCTGTCAGGTGTTGCAGATGTTCTGTCAGGTGTTGCAGATGTTGCAGATGTTCTGTCAGATGTTGCAGATGTTCCGTCAGGTGTTGCAGATGTTGCAGATGTTCTGTCAGGTGTTGCAGATGTTCTGTCAGGTGTTGCAGATGTTGCAGATGTTCTGTCAGATGTTGCAGATGTTCTGTCAGGTGTTGCAGATGTTGCAGATGTTCTGTCAGGTGTTGCAGATGTTCTGTCAGGTGTTGCAGATGTTCTGTCAGGTGTTGCAGATGTTCTGTCAGATGTTGCAGATGTTCTGTCAGATGTTGCAGGTGTTCTGCCAGATGTTGCAGATGTTCCGTCGGGTGTTGCAGGTGTTGCAGATGTTCTGTCAGGTGTTGCAGATGTTCTGTCAGGTGTTGCAGATGTTCTGTCAGGTGTTGCAGATGTTCCGTCGGGTGTTGCAGGTGTTGCAGATGTTCTGTCAGGTGTTGCAGATGTTCTGTCAGGTGTTGCAGATGTTCTGTCAGGTGTTCCAGATGTTCTGTCAGATGTTGCAGATGTTCTGTCGGGTGTTGCAGATGTTCTGTCGGGTGTTGCAGATGTTGCAGATGTTCTGTCAGGTGTTGCAGATGTTGCAGATGTTCTGTCAGATGTTGCAGATGTTGCAGATGTTCCGTCGGGTGTTGCAGGTGTTGCAGATGTTCTGTCAGATGTTGCAGATGTTCCGTCAGGTGTTGCAGATGTTCTGTCAGGTGTTGCAGATGTTGCAGATGTTCTGTCAGGTGTTGCAGATGTTCTGTCGGGTGTTGCAGATGTTCTGTCGGGTGTTGCAGATGTTCTGTCAGGTGTTGCAGATGTTCTGTCAGGTGTTGCAGATGTTGCAGATGTTCTGTCAAGTGTTGCAGATGTTCTGTCGGGTGTTGCAGATGTTCTGTCGGGTGTTGCAGATGTTGCAGATGTTCTGTCAGGTGTTGCAGATGTTGCAGATGTTCTGTCAGATGTTGCAGATGTTGCAGATGTTCCGTCGGGTGTTGCAGGTGTTTCAGATGTTCTGTCAGATGTTGCAGATGTTCCGTCAGGTGTTGCAGATGTTCTGTCAGGTGTTGCAGATGTTGCAGATGTTCTGTCAGGTGTTGCAGATGTTCTGTCGGGTGTTGCAGATGTTCTGTCGGGTGTTGCAGATGTTCTGTCAGGTGTTGCAGATGTTCTGTCAGGTGTTGCAGATGTTGCAGATGTTCTGTCAGGTGTTGCAGATGTTCTGTCGGGTGTTGCAGATGTTCTGTCGGGTGTTGCAGATGTTCTGTCGGGTGTTGCAGATGTTCTGTCAGGTGTTGCAGATGTTCTGTCAGGTGTTGCAGATGTTGCAGATTTTCTGTCAGGTGTTGCAGATGTTGCAGATGTTCTGTCAGGTGTTGCAGATGTTCTGTCAGGTGTTGTAGATGTTGCAGATGTTCTGTCAGATGTTGCAGATGTTCCGTCGGGTGTTGCAGGTGTTGCAGATGTTCTGTCAGATGTTGCAGATGTTCCGTCGGGTGTTGCAGATGTTCTGTCAGGTGTTGCAGATGTTGCAGATGTTCTGTCAGATGTTGCAGATGTTCTGTCAGATGTTGCAGATGTTGCAGATGTTCCGTCGGGATTTGCAGATGTTGCAGATGTTCTGTCAGGTGTTGCAGATGTTCTGTCAGGTGTTGCAGATGTTGCAGATGTTCTGTCAGGTGTTGCAGATGTTCTGTCAGATGTTGCAGATGTTCCGTCGGGTGTTGCAGGTGTTGCAGATGTTCTGTCAGGTGTTGCAGATGTTGCAGATGTTCTGTCAGGTGTTGCAGATGTTCTGTCGGGTGTTGCAGATGTTCTGTCAGGTGTTGCAGATGTTCTGTCAGGTGTTGCAGATGTTCTGTCAGGTGTTGCAGGTGTTGCAGATGTTCTGTCAGGTGTTGCAGATGTTCTGTCAGATGTTGCAGATGTTCCGTCAGGTGTTGCAGATGTTGCAGATGTTCTGTCAGGTGTTGCAGATGTTCTGTCAGGTGTTGCAGATGTTCTGTCAGGTGTTGCAGGTGTTGCAGATGTTCTGTCAGGTGTTGCAGATGTTCTGTCAGATGTTGCAGATGTTCCGTCAGGTGTTGCAGATGTTGCAGATGTTCTGTCAGGTGTTGCAGATGTTCTGTCAGGTGTTGCAGATGTTGCAGATGTTCTGTCAGATGTTGCAGATGTTCTGTCAGGTGTTGCAGATGTTGCAGATGTTCTGTCAGGTGTTGCAGATGTTCTGTCAGGTGTTGCAGATGTTCTGTCAGGTGTTGCAGATGTTCTGTCAGATGTTGCAGATGTTCTGTCAGATGTTGCAGGTGTTCTGCCAGATGTTGCAGATGTTCCGTCGGGTGTTGCAGGTGTTGCAGATGTTCTGTCAGGTGTTGCAGATGTTCTGTCAGGTGTTGCAGATGTTCTGTCAGGTGTTGCAGATGTTCCGTCGGGTGTTGCAGGTGTTGCAGATGTTCTGTCAGGTGTTGCAGATGTTCTGTCAGGTGTTGCAGATGTTCTGTCAGGTGTTCCAGATGTTCTGTCAGATGTTGCAGATGTTCTGTCGGGTGTTGCAGATGTTCTGTCGGGTGTTGCAGATGTTGCAGATGTTCTGTCAGGTGTTGCAGATGTTGCAGATGTTCTGTCAGATGTTGCAGATGTTGCAGATGTTCCGTCGGGTGTTGCAGGTGTTGCAGATGCTCTGTCAGATGTTGCAGATGTTCCGTCAGGTGTTGCAGATGTTCTGTCAGGTGTTGCAGATGTTGCAGATGTTCTGTCAGGTGTTGCAGATGTTCTGTCGGGTGTTGCAGATGTTCTGTCGGGTGTTGCAGATGTTCTGTCAGGTGTTGCAGATGTTCTGTCGGGTGTTGCAGGTGTTGCAGATGTTCTGTCGGGTGTTGCAGATGTTCTGTCAGGTGTTGCAGATGTTCTGTCAGGTGTTGCAGATGTTGCAGATTTTCTGTCAGGTGTTGCAGATGTTGCAGATGTTCTGTCAGGTGTTGCAGATGTTCTGTCAGGTGTTGTAGATGTTGCAGATGTTCTGTCAGGTGTTGCAGATGTTCTGTCAGGTGTTGCAGGTGTTGCAGATGTTCTGTCAGATGTTGCAGGTGTTCTGTCAAGTGTTGCAGATGTTCTGTCGGGTGTTGCAGGTGTTGCAGATGTTCTGTCGGGTGTTGCAGATGTTCTGTCAGGTTTTGCAGATGTTCTGTCAGGTGTTGCAGATGTTGCAGATTTTCTGTCAGGTGTTGCAGATGTTGCAGATGTTCTGTCAGGTGTTGCAGATGTTCTGTCAGGTGTTGTAGATGTTGCAGATGTTCTGTCAGGTGTTGCAGATGTTCTGTCAGGTGTTGCAGGTGTTGCAGGTGTTCTGTCAGGTGTTGCAGATGTTCTGTCAGGTGTTGCAGGTTTTGCAGATGTTCTGTCGGGTGTTGCAGGTGTTGCAGATGTTCTGTCAGGTGTTGCAGATGTTCTGTCAGGTGTTGCAGGTGTTCTGTCAGGTGTTGTAGATGTTGCAGATGTTCTGTCAGGTGTTGCAGATGTTCTGTCAGGTGTTGCAGGTGTTGCAGGTGTTCTGTCAGGTGTTGCAGATGTTCTGTCAGGTGTTGCAGGTTTTGCAGATGTTCTGTCGGGTGTTGCAGGTGTTGCAGATGTTCTGTCAGGTGTTGCAGATGTTCTGTCAGGTGTTGCAGATGTTCTGTCAGGTGTTGCAGGTGTTCTGTCAGGTGTTGCAGATGTTCTGTCAGGTGTTGCAGGTTTTGCAGATGTTCTGTCGGGTGTTGCAGGTTTTGCAGATGTTCTGTCAGGTGTTGCAGATGTTCTGTCAGGTGTTGCAGGTGTTCTGTCAGGTGTTGCAGATGTTCTGTCAGATGTTGCAGATGTTCTGTCAGGTGTTGCAGATGTTCTGTCGGGTGTTGCAGATGTTGCAGATGATCTGTCAGATGTTGCAGATGTTCTGTCAGGTGTTGCAGATGTTCTGTCGGGTGTTTCAGGTGTTGCAGGTGTTGCAGATGTTCTGTCAGGTGTTGCAGGTGTTGCAGATGTTCTGTCAGGTGTTGCAGATGTTCTGTCGGGTGTTGCAGGTGTTGCAGATGTTCTGTCAGATGTTGCAGATGTTCTGTCAGATGTTGCAGATGTTCTGTCAGATGTTGCAGGTGTTCTGTCAGGTGTTGCAGATGTTCTGTCGGGTGTTGCAGGTGTTGCAGATTTTCTGTCGGGTGTTGCAGGTGTTGCAGATGTTACAGATGTTCTGTCAGTCTCTGCAGATTTCTCTCTCTTTCTCCTTTCAGATGCTGTGCCAGATGCTGTACTCCTGCTTAGGGATGCTGGCTGCTGGCAGCTGCTTCCTGGTCAGTGCCACTGGTCTTACCCAGGGTCCTCTCTGTCTATACAACACCCCCAGCGGTCCAACCTGGGGGGTCCCGCTGCAGCCCCTCCCCGATCAGTGAGACACGATGTTTCATCCTTTTCCTCTCTGCTCTCATATTTCCTCATCTTCAACGAACTTGTCTAATTTTTTGTGTCATTTCTCAATCCTTAGACATTTGGGGTATCTGTATAACTGGACTTTGTGGTCTGGGGTTTGTCTGGAGCCCAGGTCTGTGGTTCAGTGGAATGTGGTTTTGTTTAGTGTGATGGGAGCCACCAGCGCCCTGCAGACTGTCCTCTGTGGGGCCAACATCCTCAACTCCCTGCTGGGACTGATCGTGGGTCAGGGCTTCTGCCACAACAAGGTGTGTGCTCTGCTTTTTCTCTTGGTGAGGACATGGTTAAAGTCTGGATAAGAGTTAAAACTCCAGTGACTTCTGGTGTCCATCAAATCTAACTTTAACCTTCTGAGTCCTCTGTGGCTTAAAACAGAGACTCACCTCTGTGTTTGTGTGGGTTCTACAGATCAGCCCAGTTTCAGTTTGAGATGACCCATTATGGATCCGGTCTTCTGTGGATCCTCACTGAGGAAACCAGCTCTGAAAATTCATGATGAAATCAATCCTTCCCTTCTTTGTTAAGAAGCACCGAAGCACTTTATTCAATCAGTAATGTTAAGATCAAGTTTACATGTGTATGCTGAGCTAGTCCTAAATATAGGTTTAATGTAAGTTCACTTAAATATGTTTTGTTTCACTCTGAAGGCTTTTGTTTTTAAAGATAAAAAGTAGTGTTTATAAATATTCTGTAATTCATGACAGATTTCAAAATTGATTGATTAGCTTTTCATCAATTATTTGTCAAGTTTCTCAACTGTTTTTAAGTATCACTGAAGATGTCTATTTAAAAGCCTTTGTTTACCTCTTAAATTATTTAAACTGATATTTATGTGTTATGAAACCCACATATGTTGTGTGAAGATGAGCTGTGGAGTCAGAATTACTGACGAAGCCTGTGATCATAATTAACTGCAGATCTTACAGAAGACTCTGAGTGATCAAAAACCACAGCAACACACTGTAAACAGAAAGGTTTGGGGGTAACCCTAACCCATCACTTTCTGGTTTATGTATTTTTTCTTTATTTTGAATATAAAGTTTTAATAAGAATAAAAGTTTCAGTGTGATCATTTACTCCCAATTGACAGGTGAGTGTTGAAAAGTTGAGAATTGAAGAAGCAGCTTCATGACGAAGTTAAACATAGCAACTCCACAAATGTGACTCACAGCTGGATGTGGCTCACATACCTGCCCTGTGTCTTTTTCACATGTTAATAAAGGAAGTTGTGTTGAGGCAGAAGCTGAAAGCATCAGTGCTTTTTAGATTTTGACAAAATCCAATTGTCATTTAAATAGTCTAAATTAAGCACAAAGAGTACAGCAAATGCCCATGTACAAAAAACAAGTAATAGATTCATAACTTGAGCATAGAAAACACCAGTTTGAAGTACAGGTTTGGAATTAAAGAAAATAAAAGGAAATGGTGTTCCTCTTATTTAGAGGAGTCTCAATTAGTCTGGAATGATAGTCTATTAACTTGTAAGAAAGCCTGTATAGCTACAATTTATTATTTATCATCGATAGAAGAAAATAAGAATAAGATTTCTCTTCGGCGCTGTTGCCAGGCTGACAAAGAGTCCGAGCTCTGCTGAGCCATGTGTTCCTTTAACTCTCAGCAGTGATGATTTCATGACATTCTTTATCATGTCATGTTGGATAGTGTGGTGCATGGCGTGGTGAAGGTAGGATCCGGGTGCAGATATTTCCAAAGTAAAAACTTGATTTATTTAAATACAGAACAACAAAAATCATGGCTGAGCCGGAATACAAAAACCTACACTATGAAAAAACATGAGACCAAACCTGCTGTGATATGAGTAGCTTTGACTTCAGTGACGGTGAGGATCTGGCAAAGTGCATGAGAAGATCTGGAAACTAAATACTGAGGAGGGTGATTGGGCATGGAGTGCAGCTGAAGGGAAAGCACATGTGATGTGAGTGAACCTTAACATAACAAAACTAACAGACGTGACACAATAAAACTGTTTCTATCAGAGAGAAGATTGATGGAATCCTTCCCATTATTATCACTGATGTATCATCAAGTAGAGCAGCTTTAGAAGTATCTTTAGAACCTGATTTGTATTCAGACAGCTTCTGTCCAGTTGATCTTTCTGAGCTAACAACAGCGATAGTCTCTTCTAAACCATCAACTTGTATGTTAGACCCAATCCCAACCAGACTGTTCAAGGAGGTTTTCCCTTAATCAATACTTCCATATTGGATCTGATCAATCGGTCTTTGTTGATAGGATATGTACCTCAGACTTTTAAGGTTGCAGTAATTAAACCTTTACTTAAAAAACCTACTCTTGATTCAGAAGTGTTGGCTAATTATTGTTAGCTAATTCTTTTTACTTCATCCATGCTTCCATTAGGTAACATTATCAGACAGCATGGCATAAAGTTCCATTGTTATGCTGATGATACTCAGCTGTACTTATCTATGAAACCAGATGAAACCAACAGGTTGGTCAGACTACAAGCCTGTCTTAAAGACATAAAGACCTGGATGACTCAGAACTGTCTGCTTCTAAATTCAGACAAACTGAAGTTGTTCTCTTTGGACCTGAGCGCTTCAGGGAGAAACTGTCCTGTTATATAGTTACTCTAGATGGTATTTCTTTGGCTTCTAGTCCTACACTGAGGAACCTTGGAGTTATTTCTGACCAGGATCTGTCCTCTGACTCACATATAAAACAGGTTTCTGCCTTCTTTCACCTTCGTAATATCATTAAAATCAGGACCATCCTGTCTCAGAGCAGAGAAACTGCTCCATGCATCTGTTCCTTCAGGACTGAACTACTGTAATTCCTTATTATTGTTCTGTCCCACAGATTCTCTGAAAAGCCTCCAGCTGATCCAAAACCCTGCAGCCAGAGTTCTGCTGAGATCTAACAGCAGAGATCATGTTTCTCCAGTTTTAGCTTCTCTTCATTGGCTCCCTGTTAGATTCAGAATAGAATTTAAGATTCTTCTCCTCACATATAAAGCTCTTAATGACCGAGCTCCATCACATCTTAAAGATCTCACAGTTGGATATTTCCCCCACAGAGCACTTTGCTCTCAGGCTGCAGGTTTCCTTGTGGTTCCCAGAGTTTCTAAAAGCAGAATGGGAGGCAGAGCCTTCAGTTATCAGGCCCCTAAAAGCAGAATGGGAGGCAGAGCCTTCAGTTATCAGGCCCCTAAAAGCAGAATGGGAGGCAGAGCCTTCAGTTATCAGGCCCCTAAAAGCAGAATGGGAGGCAGAGCCTTCAGTTATCAGGCCCCTAAAAGCAGAATGGGAGGCAGAGCCTTCAGTTATCAGGCCCCTAAAAGCAGAATGGGAGGCAGAGCCTTCAGTTATCAGGCCCCTAAAAGCAGAATGGGAGGCAGAGCCTTCAGTTATCAGGCCCCTAAAAGCAGAATGGGAGGCAGAGCCTTCAGTTATCAGGCCCCTAAAAGCAGAATGGGAGGCAGAGCCTTCAGTTATCAGGCCCCTAAAAGTAGAATGGGAGGCAGAGCCTTCAGTTATCAGGCCCCTCTCTGTGGAACCAG
This sequence comes from Leuresthes tenuis, assembly GCA_036924055.1. Taxonomy (NCBI): domain Eukaryota; kingdom Metazoa; phylum Chordata; class Actinopteri; order Atheriniformes; family Atherinopsidae; genus Leuresthes; species Leuresthes tenuis. The sequence goes on from JAVGWW010000007.1 coordinate 114,217, forward strand.
CTGCCAGTTTGGCTCCAGGAAGCAGACACCCTCTCTACCTTTAAGATCAGGCTGAAACTTTCCTTTCTGATAAAGCTTATAGTTAGGGATGGCTCAGGTGAGCCTGAAACATCCCATAGTTCTGCTGCTATAGGCCCAGCCTGCTGGGGGACCTCATCTGTCACACCTTTCCTCACTTTTCTCTCTTTTTCCCCCTGTTTAATTTCTCAAATGATTTTCTGTCCATGTGACATTATTGTGGTTATTAACTTGTGTTTCCCTGTTCCAGCAGGTATCCTTTGAATGGTGTTATGGTGTTTTTCCCCCCTCTTTTCCCTCTTTTCTGTCTTCTCAAACCCCAGCTGGTCGAGGCGGATGGCCACCCTTCCTGGTTCTGGTTCTGCCAGAGGTTTTTTCCTGGTTCTGCCATAGGTTTCTTCCTGGTTCTGGTTCTGCCAGAGGTTCCTTCCTGGTTCTGGTTCTGCCAGAGGTTTCTTCCTGGTTCTGGTTCTTCCAGAGGTTTCTTCCTGTTAAAGGGAGTCGTTCCTTTCCACAGTCCCTCAGGCTCAGGACGGGAGATTGGACTGAAGACAAGTTTCGGTCCAATCTGTTGGTTTCCTTAGCTCGGATATTAATTTTTTAATTGACTCTATATGAATTAATTGGATTACTTTGAAATGAATTAATTGGATTTCATGGGATTATGATTACAATGAATTGAATTCCAATTGGCTTGAATTGGTCTGTATTATTTAAGTGCCTTGAGATGACATTTGTTGTATTTTGGCGCTTTATAAATAAAGCTGAATTGAATTGAATTGAATAAAATCATAAAATCAGTTCTAAAACAGACATAGAACCAGAAAAAGGAAGTCTGGAGTTATATGATCGTGATCTTGATAAAAGTTAAAAGACGAGCTGCAGCATTCTGAACAATTTGCAACTGATACAGATATGATTTATTCAAACATTACAGTAATCCAGTGAGATGTTATGAGAGCATGTTTAACTTTTTCCAAGTCTTTAAGGGGAGGTATGACTTAGAATCTCTCTCAGCAAGAAAAAGCTGGTCTTCACAACTTCACTGATCTGATTATTCATCTTAAAGAGCTGTTAAAAATCCCACCCAGATTTCTGACAGCAGAGCAACTGTATGGAGCCAAAGGGCCAAGAATGCCACGTTCAGGTGGATTTTATTCTCCAAACCAAATCAATCAGTCTTGCTCTCATTGAAATTGAGAAAGTTTGACTTTAACCAGATTTGAAGGTCACTTAGACAATCGAGTAATGATTCGACTGGATTTTTACTGTCTGATTTAATCAGTAACAATACCTGAATGTCATCTGCAAAACAATGAAATGGAATATCATGCTTCCTGAAAATAGATCCCACAGGCAGCACATATAAATTAAAAAGTATTGGCCCTAAAATGGATGCTTGGGGTACACCAAAAATGAGAGGGGCGCTAGAGGATGAACAATCCCCTAAATTAACAGAAAACCTGCCCTCGGTCAAGTAGGATTTAAATAAGTTCAAGGCTGAGCCTTTGGTACCGACACATTGTTTAAGTCTTGACAACAAGATGTTATGATCCGCTGCATCAAAGGCTTTAGGTGGGTCTAAAAGCACTAAAACAGCAGGTTTTCCTCAGTCAACAGTTAAAAGGAGGTCACTAAAAACTCCAAAAAGAGCTGTATACAAGAATCCAAATCAATCAAAAAGCTACCTCAAATATTCAGAAAACAAAGGGGCAAAATCACAGTGTTTTAATGTAGTTTTAAACAAATTCAAGTCAGTTCTAAAAGCATTAAGAACAGGAGAATTTTCTTTTCTAATCAAAAGCCACATCTAATTATTTAAAAAGGTAAAGATGGACAAACTTGTTTTTTATAAGTTAACTGGAAAGAAATCTTCTCATTTATTACAAGACTGTTTCAATATCAGAATGGCAGAGAGTGCATGTGTTTGTGTCCACATTAAACCTGTGAGAAAGAAAATCTTTTGGATGGTAAAGAACATTCAAAACTTTACAATGAAATTCTTTAGCTTTAAGAAAGAAATGTTCTGAATCGTTGCTAAAGGAACAGCTTCCATTTTTTTTAAAAATCAGCACTTTTATCTAGTCAATGTAAAGCTTATGATCCATCCAGCCTGTACAGCACAGGATTTACTTCCTGATTGGACCTGATTGGACCTGGTTTTGTGACCCTCTGTGTTTGGAGGTGGTTCGGGACACACTCCGTTCGGATTCGGCTGCTGAGGCTCAGAACTTTCAAGTCCAGAAAGACCCCAGCAGAAGTGCATGACACCGAGTCCATGAAACGGAACCAGCTCCAGCTGCTCCATCAGAGGTTACGTCATTCCTCCAGTCCGCGTGATGACGTCAGGCTCACGGACCGTGGTCACACCTCAGTCTGAAGTCCGTCAGTTGGTCAGCGGACGGATCTACCCGGAGCGGCAGAACTTTCTTCTTCATCATGAGGTAAATTAGTTTATGTTGACGCATTGTGGTTTGGTTCAGCCCAAATGATCGATAATGATCGATCCGTGCACAGTTATAAGCGCGCGCACATTGAACCATAACAACGGGTCGATTGTCTGTCAGTGTAGAGAACATTTATTGTATTCAATTGGACCAGGAGATAGAACCTGAACTGATTTTGTTGATCCTCCTCCACAGAAATCCTGAACTGAAAATGTCAGAAACACGTTTTAAGATGAGAAAAGAGAAAGTTTGTCCTGGGAAACCATCCTGGCAGCAGCAGAAATCTGCTCAGATAACGTGTCCCTGGTTTATCTGGGTTTGTCTTTCAAACTGTTGGACCAGAAACAATCAGCAGAACTCAGTGAAGTAGGATGGAGTCCAGTTCAGATGGGTTCTGCTGGATCAGCTGGTTCCACATGTGGCAGCTTCCTGGTTCTTATGCAGCTCCACAGGCAGAAACATGACTGTGAGGCGATTGTTGGACATAGCTCATGGTTTTACTGTGGTGATCGGGTCCAGAGCCTTTTCCAGACTAAATGTGATTTATTCATACAGCCCTTTAGAACAATCCATTTCGGTACCAAAGTGCTTTACAGCAGATAACAGATGAAGAAACGAATAAGTAAAAGACAAAAAAAGAACAGTAAAAGCAATAAAATACAACAAAATCCAATAAGATAAGATAAAAGTGTCATCATACGAAGTGGTTTTAGAAGCCATCTGACATAAGTAGGTTTTTAGCCCAGATTTAAAGAGGCCAGGTCAGAAATAAGATGCATCTGGGGGGGGGGGGGGGGGGGGCTTATTCCAGAGCCTGGGGGCAGCAGCAGAAGTGTGAGTGGGATTTTTAACAACCGTTGATGTTCTGGATCAGTCACAGTAAACCAGTAAGGTCACATGACTACAGACGAGCTCACACATGGCACAGGAAGCAGCTTCTGTTCCAGCCCAAACTGAACTGTAACACAGATTCGAACATCTGGAGGCTGAGACTCAGGCAGCTGGAGGTTGGAAGCAGGAAACAGACTTTATTACAGGGTCAGTTAGAGCTGTGATGGTCTGACATTAACCAGGTGATCATCCAGCTGAGTTCTAAAGTTAGGGGAAGGATTCATGTTCAGCCTGAGGTTAGGACCCATGTCAGGTGGGTTAGGGGACTACTTTATTACCAGAAAGAAAAGGTTCTGCTGAGGAAGGAACAAAGAACAAGCAAAACGCTGACTGACAAGAACCCAACAGAATCTAACAGTGAGGACTGAGAACTAAAACAGAATACAAGGAATGAAGCTCAAAGAAAATACACAGAACAGAGACTAAGAAACCAGAAGAGAGAACACGACTCAGAGCAGAACCTCAGCAGAACTTCTTTCTTCAACTGAAACCGGCATAAAACAAAGTGGCATCTGTAAAGTCCCCTGAAGCTACAGCGAGGAAATCCGAGCCTCATCAGCAGGAAGGAGGCTGGCAGGTAAATCCAGCGCCTCAGAGAGCGCTTCCTGTTTGGGTTCACCTGCAGCTGCTCTCATGCATCACCAGAGGATGCCATTATGGGATGTATCAGCCTGTGGCACAGATGACAGATTCAGTGCCGTCCTTCAACCCAAATGTTCAGAATTATTTTAGTAAGATTCGTGTCCTGTGGCAGCAGCAGAGGGAGGTCATGTGACTCAGTGTTATGAACAGGTGTGAATTAGGGCAGCTGCATTCTGATGAAATCCCTGATGACTCCTCCTCCTCTCAGGCTGTTCCTGACCTTGCTGCTCGTCTCGCTCGGACTTGGCTCCCGGCTGCTGACAGAAATGTACGGAAGCCTGCAGTCGCCAAACTTTCCAGAGCCGTACCCCCCAAAGACGGAGCTGCGCTGGAACATGAGCGTTCCAGAAGGCTTCCGGGTCAGACTGTACTTCAGTCACTTCGACCTGGAACCGTCCTACCTGTGCGAGTACGACTCTGTGAAGGTGAGACGAAGCCTCTGAATGAGGTCAGGAAATGCTGTGACAGATGGTAACAGGAACCAATCGGAGGCTGCCCTCAGAGCAGCTCCTGATCCAGAAAATAAAGGCGAGCCGAAGAGGCTCCGGCAGGTCATGGCCGAGTCATAACACCAATTTACTGTTTATCTTTATAACCATGACAACAGGGCTGCTCCATTACATCATCATTTAAACTCAAACTGGACCAAATCGTCATTACTTCACACACATATATATTCATATTCTAATGATGTCACTGGGCACCATGGCAACCGTCTGAGACCAGCTGGTCCGATCACCTAAAACGCCGTAAACGGTTTTCAGGTCCCAAAAACAAACAAACAAAGGCACCGGGGGCCCCTCTGTGTGCCTGACTCCTGAAGTCTCCCCAGGGTTAGGCAGTTTCCACCATGACAGACAGGAAGGTTCCTCTGCTTTAGCTTTTACTCTCATATGTGAGCGTTTCCTCTGCTCAGGACAGAGGAAACGCTCCACTTCTTCATGTACGCTGCAGATATAGAGGTTCTTCTTCTTCTTCATGCTCACTGACAGCTGATGCAGTTACCCCCCCCCCCTGCTGCAACATGTTTTTCTTTTCTTGGGCTGTTTGGATTTGACAGAGACCCGGTTTGAGGTATGTGTTCCTCTGTTTTCCCTCCTGATAAAGCAGCCTCAGTTTCTCCCACCGGCCTCTGAACAGACTTTCTGTCTTCAGTGCTGATACCAGCGTTCTTCTTTAAATCCCAGCGTGACCTCGTGTCCGTTGACCCTGCCTCAGATAAGCCTGCAGCTGAATGTAAACTCTGCAGCTCTGCTTTCTGTCTGCCTTCTTTCTGTTTGGACTGAAGGCGGACAGAAGCTCAGAGGTTTGCATCAGTCTGACTTTAACCAGCTGTGTCTGTGTCCTGCAGGTAGAGGCGGGGGGGGAGGTGCTGGCGCTCTTCTGTGGGAAGGAGGAGACCGACACGGAGGCTGTGCCAGCGCTGCAGGTCATCACTTCCCCCAGAAACTCCCTCAGCATCCTGTTCACCTCCGACTTCTCCAATGAGGAGCGGTACTCCGGGTTCATGGCTCACTACAGTGCTGTGGGTGAGAAGCTTCAGGAGCTTTAACTGGGATCAAACACAACTCCAGTCTGGTTTCCCTTCACTGCCCAGTTTGTGCTCAGATTCATTTTCAGGTTTTATTGCTCACTTTAAGGTTTAAACAGACCGGCACCATCCTTCCTGTCATTCACAGCCCAGTCAGAGCTCTGAGGTCAACCAATCAGATGCTCCGAAACATCCCACAAACACCCTGAAACTGCGAGATGATGGTTGAACGATCTGTGGAACAGTTTACCTCTT
>JAVGWW010000007.1:125000-335000 GCA_036924055.1 Leuresthes tenuis
AGTTTGGTCGGGTTCATTTACCTGATTCACCCTGAAAGGATGTCTCAGCTCTGGGGATCAGGCCTGAGGGCTTTGCTTTTCCTCCTTCTGTGATGGTGGATGTTTGTTGACCCGTGAGTCTCAGCGCCGCAGTCTTCTGTGTCTGCAGGACGGCGAGCTGCAGGATCATTTTCAGCTGGACTGTCAGGCTGATGGGACGTGGAGCGCCCCCCCCCCTCGCTGTCAAAGTAAGACTTTAATCTGACCTCACCCTGCTGTCCGTCTAAAGAAGGATTTTGAAATTCTGGTCTCAAGTAATGATCTCCACAAGGTGACAAAAAAGTTTCTTTATCCTGAATTATCATGAAAACTCAGTGAATCCCAGAAATGTCATGGATGATTAATATCATATTTATGATTAATGCTGCAGAAAACACCACAGATAACAGATGTCCTAAAGTCTATATGAGTTCCTCTCACTCACTTTATCTCTCAGAGCACAGAAGAATGCTTTCTGCTGTATAAAAACTAACAACTTACCAGTTCCTCATCTCTTTCAGTGACTTGTAGCAGGAATCTGATGTTTTCATTATTACTATTTACAGTATTTAAAGGAGTGAATTAAACTATTCTGACAGATGAGCAGGAAGGTTTTACACAAACATTAAGACTGAGGAAAAGGTAGAACTTTAGCTGCATGCACAACACAGAACCTTCTACATTAGGTTTCAGTCCTTTACTGTCTCCAGAGAGGAAACAGGACCAGAACTTCCTTTCGTTTTGGGTCTTTCATTCAGTATCTTTGTTGCTGACTGTGGTTTCTTTGTGGGAGGGGCTGGTGGTGAAGATGTTTGCATGCTATGCTACAGTGACTCATCTAGTGGTACGAAGTGGTTTTACAGGAACATGCTGTCTGTTTTCAGGATCTTTATCTAATATGACAGGTTTTATTTTTTCCATTTCTTTTTATATGTCCAGTTGAATTTAAGGTTTTCAAACCGCCTGTTTAAATGTGTTTGATTGTATGAAATGACTTATTGTTCAGACTTGGTTTTTTGGCATTAGCACCTCATGATTTCTGTAAGAACAGGAAGAGACTCAGGGAAGAGTTTGTGATGGAAAGATAGTTAATATTGACAGCTGATGGACAGTTTTAGGACAAACAAAAAGATAAGAAAAAAACATATTTTGTAAAAAGCTGTAAAAAAAAATTAAAAAAGATTATGGAGATTTTTTCTCCACAAGCCAATGGACAAACTCACTTATTGCAACAACCTCCCTGCACTGAAACCAGGAGTTTAGCTCTGAAACCTTTTTACTCAATGAAAAAAACTGAGAATCTGATGCAACAAGCCTGTGTTTAATGAAGATTTTACTCTCCAACAGTATTGATCAGTTCCAATCGGCATTAATATGAACACAGACACAATTTTTTCTCTGAGGATGTTGCAGTTGGGCTTGAAAAAGTGAACAGTTTGTCTTTGCAGAAACAGGTTTACTGACTGTAAGGTCATACATGGAGGTGCCGACACTGATGGCAAAACCTCAGGGACAAAAAGAGATGAGACTGATGGATTTTACCATCTGTCACACAAGCTCAGTTTTAATGTGTGAGTCAGAAATAATAAACTGATTATCTCAGAAACTGTGGTCCAACACATCTGCAGGACACAGTGATGTCATCCCTCCTTGTTGTCATAGTTACAGGCTTGGGTGCTGGTAGTTACTGGATGTAACTCTGAGAGTAAACTCTCTGATGTTGGTGATGGATTTAATCAGCTTATTTTGGTGGATGCATCTGTCATGTTTGGTGTAAAAACATCAGCTCAGAGACAGAATGGTGTGATCCGGTGTGTCAGGTGTGAAGCTGAAGGTCTGCAGACTGTCCAGGATTCAGTACTCTGGTCACTGAGACTTCATCTCTTCTTTCTCTGTAGAAACAGACTCCAGAAGGAAGAGAAGAGCTCTGTCCAGTGTCTTAGCCAATCACAGCCAAGATTAGAGACCACATCAGCCAATGAGAGTTGGCTGATAAAGATTATGATTAAAACCCAATAAAACGAATCAAACCAGAATCTGCTGTTATGTGTCTCTTTAAGCCGATGTGTCAGTCATCAGTACACCAGCAGAACAAAGCGAGCAGCTGCCTGTCATCATGGGGCATGTTGTACCCCAGTGTGTTACAGCTCAGTTCTGTTTGGCCCGGCCCAGTCAACAGATGGAAACACGACAGTTCTGTTTTAACTCGTGTAGCTCTGTTTATCAGTGGAGGAGATGTGTCATGATTACACTTGATTGTGGTTTTTTGTGGTGTGTTTTGATTTCCAGGCGGGGCTGAGCAGGTATCTTTTTTATAAGCAGTTGATATAAGCAATAAGCTTCACATTCCTAAAGCTTCCCTTGGCAAAGCAGCTCTGTTTGGCATCAACGATATTCAGATTACAATTCTGCTGCCAAAATGTGGGACAGGACAAAGGGGGAAGAAGTAGCTTTTTAAGTAAAGGTTTAATTACAGCAACCTTCAAAGTCTGAGGTACATATCCTGTCAACAAAGACCGATTGATCAAATCCAATATGGAAGTATTGATTAAGGGGAAAACCTCCTTGAACAGTCTGGTTGGGATTGGGTCTAAAATACAAGTTGATGGTTTAGAAGAGACTATTGTTGTTGTTAGCTCAGAAAGATCAACTGGGCAGAAGCTGTCTGAATACAAATCAGGTTCTAAAGATACTTCTGAAGCTGCTCTACTTGATGATACATCAGTGATAATAATGGGAAGGATTCCATTAATCTTCTCTCTGATAGAAACAATTTTATTGATGAAGAATCTCATGAAATCATCCCTGCTGAGAGTTAAAGGAATACATGGCTCAACAGAGCTCGGACTCTCTGTCAGCCTGGCAGCAGCGCTGAAAAGAAACCTGGGATTATTCTTATTCTCTTCTATCAATGATGAATAATAAGCAGTTCTAGCTTTACAAAGTGCTTTCTTATACGTTATTAAACTATCTTTCCAGACTAATTGAGACTCTTCTAAATTAGAGGAACGCCACTGTCTCTCCAGCTTTCTTCAGTCTGCTTTAAAGCAGCTGTGAATTATACCAAGGAGCCAACCTCTTCTGGCTGATTACCTTCCTTTTCAGAGGGGCAACATTGTCCAGTGTTGTACGCATTGAAGCTATAGTGCTGTCAACAAGAGAGTCAAGTTCTACTGGAGTAAAATTTAGGTAGCCGTCCTCTGTCATATCTGCACATGGCAGTGAAGAAAAGGATGATGAAATCAACTCTTTAAATCTGGTTACAGCATTCTCTGACAGACACCTTCTATATGTAGAATTCTTCTCAGAAACCGTAAAGTCAAGTAATGTAAATTCAAAAGTTATTAAAAAATGGTCAGACAGACAGGGTTATGAGGGAATGATCTCCCTCTGATCTGAAGATAGCTGCCACTCCTCCTCCTCTGCCTGTGGTTGGAGGAACATTTAAATAGTCAGAGGGAGTTGATTCATTAATGCTAACATGATCCTCCTGCTGCAGCCAGGTTTCTGTAAGAGAAAATATATCAATATGATGATCACAGATCAAATCATTCACTAACAGAGACTTCAAAGGGAGAGATCTAATATTCAGCAAACCACATTTAATAGTTTGATGTTTTTGTTCAGTTAGATTTTTTGTCTTTATATTTTTTAGATTTTCCGTATTTGTTCCTCTTGTGTTTATTGATTTATTTCATTTGGGTGATGTGGGAGCAGACACATGTTTCTGGATGACTAATAAATTCGTCCATATTTCTAGAAATGAGAGCCGCTCCTTCCAAAGTGGGATGGATGCCGTCTCTCCTCATCAGACCAGGTTTTCTCCAGAAAGATTGTCAATTATCTATGTAGCCCACGTTGTTTGCTGGACACCATCTAGACAACCAGCGATTGAATGAGGACATGCGGCTAAACATGTCATCACTGGTCAGATTTGGCAGGGGTCCAGAGAAAACTACGGTGTCCGACATTGTTTTAGCAAAATTACACACCGATGAAACATTAATTTTAGTGACCTCTGATTGGTGTAACCGGGTGTCATTACCGCCGACATGAATAACTATTTTACCGTATTTATGCTTCTCCTCAGCCAGCAGCTTTAAATAGGATTCATGCTGGAGGTAGTACCTTTCATGTGGGTGGGTCAGGATTCAAACCCACATGAAAGGTGACAATCTAAACACTATCCACTACTACTGCAGTCTGCTGAACTTCTTTGGACAGTTTGAAACTGACAGTAGCACCCCTGCACAGAAGACACCACCCCCCAGATGACCAGGTACTGTCTTCAGCCGGCGTGAGGAGATCCCTCTCCAGGATCAACACTCGCAAAGCTGCAGGACCTGACAACATTCCTGGCCGTGTGCAGAGGAGCTCACAGATGTCCTCATAGATATAACACCTCTCTGAACCTAGCTGTTGTTCCCACCTCCTTAAACTGGACCTTATTTCTGGCATGAAATACGTTCATCTGCTCACCGAGAACAGTTTGGTGAAAGTCGGCGTCCTTCGGAAGATATTTAGATAACTTGCGATCGGCGTATATATCTTCCTCCAAACCTCCTGCAAATTAGGACTGTCATGATATTAGATTTCAATTGCACAATTACTGTGGACAAAATTATTCTCAAATACAATATTATCACAGTATCAATAGAAAATTTAAAAATACGGCTATCAACTAATTCTATCAATTTGTATTTGTCTTGGTAGATAAATTAAACTGAAAATAGGAGGAAAGGAACTGTCAAAATTGTAAAAGATATATATATTATTTGCTAGTGGGGTGATCTCATTAGTTCAGATGAAATCTCAACATTATAATACGTGTTTTTGTATTATTTTACCATCACAGTTGTTATCAGTAAAGGAATATTGATAAATACACGTGGACAAAATGGTTGGTACCCCTCAGTTAAAGAAGGAAAAACCCACAATTCTCACTGAAAGCACTTGAAACCTACAAAAGTAACAATAAATAAAAATTCATTGAAAATTAAATAATCAAAATCAGCCATTACTTTTGAAATGTTGATTAACATAATTATTAAAAAAAAATTTTGTTGCACAACCTTTTGAGGGAATCACTGCAATTAAACGGTTTCTGTATTTGTCAGTGAGCGTTCTGCAGCTGTCAGCAGGTATTTTGGCCCACTCCTCATGAGCAAACTGCTCAGGTTTGATGGGTGCCTTCTCCAAATGTTTCAGCTCCTTCCAGATGTTCAATGGGATTCAGATCTGGGCTCATGGAAGGCCACTTTAGAATAGTCCAACGCTTTTCTCTCAGCCGTTCTTGGGTGTTTTTGGCTGTGTGTTTTGGTTCGTTGTCCTGTTGGAAGACCCATGACCTGCGACTGAGACCAAGCTTTCTGACACTAGGCAGCACATTTCTTTCCAGAATGCCTTGATAGTCGTCAGATTTCATTTTGCACACATTCAAGACACCCTGTGCCAGATGCAGCAAAGCAGCCCCAAAACATTGCTGAGCCTCCTCCATGTTTCACCGTAGGGACAGTGTTCTTTTCTTCGTATGCTTGGTTTTTGAGTCTATGAACATAGAGTTGATGTGCCTTACCAAAAAGCTCCAGTTTGGTCTCATCTGTCCAGAGGACATTCTCCCAGAAGCTTTGTGGCTTGTCAACATGCATTTTTGCAAATTCCAGTCTCGCTTTTTTATGATTTTTTTTCAGCAGTGGTGTCCTCCTTGGTCGTCTCCCATGAAGTCCACTTTGGCTCAAACAACGACGAATGGTGCGATCTGACACTGATGTACCTTGGCCTTGGAGTTCACCTTTAATTTCTTTGGAGGTTGTCCTGGGCTCTTTGGATACAATTCAAACGATCTGTCTCTTCAATCTGTCATCAATTTTCCTCTTGCGGCCACGTCCAGGGAGGTTGGCTACTGTCCCGTGGGTCTTGAACTTCTGAATAATCTGAGCCACTGTTGTCACAGGAACTTCAAGCTGTTTAGAGATGGTCTTACAGCCTGCACCTTTAAGATGTTTGTCTATAATCTTTTTTTGGATGTCCTGGGACAATTCTCTCCTCCGCTTTCTGTTGTCCATGTTCAGTGTGGTACACACCTTTTCACCAAACAGCAGAGTGACTACTTGTCTCCCTTTAAATAGGCAGACTGACTGATTATGAGTTTGGAAACACCTGTGATGTAAATTAAAGGACACACCTGAGTTAATCATGTCACTCTGGTCAAATAGTTTTCAATCTTTTATAGAGGTACCATCATTTTTGTCCAGCCCTATTTCATTAGTTTTTAAAAAAAAATAATTATGTTAATCAACATTTCAAAAGTAATTGCTGATTTTGATTATTTAATTTTCAATTAATTTTTATTTATTGTTACTTTTGTAGGTTTCAAGTGCTTTCAGGGAGAATTGTGGGTTTTTCCTTCTTTAACTGAGGGGTACCAACCATTTTGTCCACGTCTGTATGTTAAATCGCTGCCTGCTGTTCGAACTTGTGCCGATTATGTAATTATGCAGCCTCCCAATTCCAGCTTACTTTATATTCCACATGAACAAAGTGTTTTAGGGCGAATTAAGTTGTAGCTTTTCCTCCATTGAAAAGGTTAACAGGACTCCCACAAAGACAGTGATATGAACTGGGTCCAAGTGGTTCTGTTTTAGAGATTTTGAGACTTTTGTCACTATCAGTTCTGGTTGTTTGATTTGTTCTGAGCTGTTGCTCATCGCTGTGGATTCCTGTGTTATTACACCCTAAAAGAGAAAAATGTTGCACCAAACTTTTCATTTGGACTGTTAGTAAAGAACACAAACCACATTTTTTTTACGAGTAAACTGAGGACAGATCAGTTTTAACAAATCTACGTAAAGTTTTCCAGCTGCTTCATTCTCTGACTGACGTCAGGAAGATGAACATGTGCAGAGGGTATGGCTCCATCCTCATCTTTAGCATCATCATCACTGCTGTCATTGATTAAGTTTGTTAAACTGACTGTAAAATCCTCTGAAATCCTCTGGTTCATACTTATGTTTGGGATCAGTTGCACTTATACATAGTTGTGGCCTGGTTTGACTCTGGTTTAGGGTCAGGTTTCGGTCAGACTTTGGATTTGGTTTGGACTGACTCTCTACATCCAGTTGTGCATCTGGATAAGGTCTGGTTCAAATTAATGCCCGGGTCTAATTTGAGATCGGATTTGGATATATTTAGTTCTTATTTGTGATGTCAGGTTTAAGTCTGGGTTTAGCTGTCTTTTGGGTCTGGTTTTAGCTGACAAGTTTGGATCCAGTTTTCATCTTGCCCACCTCCTTCCTGTTCAGACAGGCTGCCTGGTTGCTCACAGCTGTATCTTTGTCTGTTGCAGTGGTGGATTGTGGGAGTCCGCAGACGGTCGACATGGCAGATGTGGTGTTTGGTAGCAATGACAACAGCACGCTGTATGGAGCGATAATCTACTATGTGTGCAGGGGGGATGGCGTCACGCTGAGCAACAGTGAGGATGTTAGATAATAACACATTTATGGTGTCAGTTTAACATTTTCTATACCATCATTCAGTCAGTGCTGTACGGTTTGTTTACTGTGTTTTTGTAACTTGTTAAAATACCAACAATTTATCAATTATTTAGAAGAGTTTATTGTGAGCTTAAATCCCTCTTCACAGTTTTGTTGTTGTTTGTGGGTTGTAGGTTCGTACAGATGTGGTTCGACAGGAGACTGGACAGATGCTGAAGGAGGAACTGCACTGCCCAGCTGTTTGCCAGGTACATGTTCATCTGTTTACCTGTTTACCTGTTTACCTGTTTACCTCCTTTGTTGACCTGTCTTCATGTCACTGTTTACCTGGCTGTCTGTTCATTTTGTTTAGTTTCCCATCTGTTTTCCTTCGCTCTGATCACCAGGTAAACCTGCTGGTTTACATGAATTGTTCACCTTTCTGTTTGCTTGTCTGTGTTCTGTTTCTTCCCCAGCCTGCGGCCGTCCATCTCGCGTTCTCCCCTCTCAGGTGAAGAGGATTGTTGGTGGTCGGAGCGCCGAGCCTGGTCTGTTCCCCTGGCAGGCGCTGCTGAGTGTGGAGGATCTGTCTCGGGTCCCTGAGGACCGCTGGTTTGGCTCAGGGGCCCTGTTGTCCGATTCCTGGGTCATCACAGCTGCTCACGTCCTGCGGTCCCAGAGGAGGGACACTAGTGTTGTCCCTGTGGCTCCAGAGCATGTCAAGGTGTGAGGAAGAGGAGGAGGAACAGGTTGTTTTATCATCAAACATGAAGGAAATGTCTCTTCTGTTTTAGTTACTTTAGTGACAGAAAGGTTTTGTGCTTTTTATTGTTCTCAGTCATAAGTCAATGCAGCACAGAAATACAACAGGAGACCAACCAACAGCTGATGACTGCTCTCTGTCTCTCAGGTGTTCCTCGGTCTTCACAGCCTCAGAGACAAACCTCAGTCCACTAGTCGCTCAGTCCAGCACATCTTCCTCCATCCGGACTTCCAGCCCAACAACTACAACAACGACATCGCCCTGCTGAGGCTGACAGAGCAGGTGGAGTTCAACCAGCTCATACATCCAGTTTGTCTCCCACCACCTAACAGACAGGTGAGACAAATAATACAGCCAACCCAGCGTGAAATCCTGTTGATGCAGGTGGAACATGATGAAAACCGTAGGTGTCCCAGAGCAGACATCCAACAAGAAGACACCTCAAAACTTTTGTGGAAAGACATGCTTTCCCCTCTTTTGGACATTATGTTCAGAAATGCCACCTTTCAGATAAAAAAAAAAAAACTACAAGGTACAAAGTAATGACTTCTTTTGGTAACATAACATTTAAAAATGTTGTTTCTTTCCACAATAGTCACAGTTGATTATTTTTCAGTGAAAGTCAGACCATATTTAAAGAAAGTTTGAAAGATTTTTTAAGAAAGTGATGTAACTTGGTGTTACCTCCTGTTGGGTTGATGTTACCTCCTGTTGTGTTGGGTTGATGTTACCTCCTGTTGGGTTGATGTTACCTCCTGTTGGGTTGATGTTACCTCCTGTTGGGTTGATGTTACCTCCTGTTGTGTTGGGATGATGTTACCTCCTGTTGGGTTGATGTTACCTTCTGTTGGGTTGATGTTACCTCCTGTTGTGTTGGGTTGATGTTACCTCCTGTTGGGTTGATGTTACCTCCTGTTGGGTTGATGTTACCTCCTGTTGTGTTGGGTTGATGTTACCTCCTGTTGGGTTGATGTTACCTCCTGTTGGGTTGATGTTACCTCCTGTTGTGTTGGGTTGATGTTACCTTCTGTTGGGTTGATGTTACCTCCTGTTGTGTTGGGTTGATGTTACCTCCTGTTGGGTTGATGTTACCTCCTGTTGGGATGATGTTACCTCCTGTTGGGTTGATGTTACCTTCTGTTGGGTTGATGTTACCTCCTGTTGTGTTGGGTTGATGTTACCTCCTGTTGGGTTGATGTTACCTCCTGTTGGGTTGATGTTACCTCCTGTTGTGTTGGGATGATGTTACCTTCTGTTGGGTTGATGTTACCTCCTGTTGGGTTGGGTTGATGTTACCTCCTGTTGGGTTGGTCTTACCTCCTTTTGTGTTGGGTTGATGTTACCTTCTGTTGGGTTGATGTTACCTCCTGTTGTGTTGGGTTGATGTTACCTCCTGTTGGGTTGGGTTGATGTTACCTCCTGTTGTGTTGGGTTGGTGTTACCTCCTGTTGGGTTGGTC
This sequence comes from Leuresthes tenuis, assembly GCA_036924055.1. Taxonomy (NCBI): domain Eukaryota; kingdom Metazoa; phylum Chordata; class Actinopteri; order Atheriniformes; family Atherinopsidae; genus Leuresthes; species Leuresthes tenuis. The sequence continues at coordinate 134,716 of JAVGWW010000007.1, forward strand.
TTACCTCCTTTTGTGTTGGGTTGATGTTACCTTCTGTTGGGTTGATGTTACCTCCTGTTGGGTTGGGTTGATGTTACCTCCTTTTGTGTTGGGTTGATGTTACCTCCTGTTGGGTTGATGTTACCTCCTGTTGGGTTGATGTTACCTCCTGTTGGGTTGGTCTTACCTCCTTTTGTGTTGGGTTGATGTTACCTTCTGTTGGGTTGGTCTTACCTCCTTTTGTGTTGGGTTGATGTTACCTCCTGTTGTGTTGGGTTGATGTTACCTCCTGTTGTGTTGGGTTGATGTTACCTTCTGTTGGGTTGATGTTACCTCCTGTTGGGTTGGGTTGATGTTACCTCCTTTTGTGTTGGGTTGATGTTACCTTCTGTTGGGTTGATGTTACCTCCTGTTGGGTTGGGTTGATGTTACCTCCTTTTGTGTTGGGTTGATGTTACCTCCTGTTGGGTTGATGTTACCTCCTGTTGGGTTGATGTTACCTCCTGTTGGGTTGGTCTTACCTCCTTTTGTGTTGGGTTGATGTTACCTCCTGTTGGGTTGATGTTACCTCCTGTTGGGTTGGGTTGATGTTACCTCCTGTTGGGTTGATGTTACCTCCTGTTGGGTTGGTCTTACCTCCTTTTGTGTTGGGTTGATGTTACCTCCTGTTGTGTTGGGTTGATGTTACCTTCTGTTGGGTTGGTGTTACCTTCTGTTGGGTTGGTGTTACCTCCTGTTGGGTTAGTGTTCCATTAGCTGTCTCCTATCATCCCTCAATGTCCTCCACTGAGACAGATTCATTGATGTGTCACAAATGTCTTTTTGTCTTTATTGAATTTATTTAAGAAAATATATTAACTCTGACCTCTTTTTTTCCCAGGTTGCCCTTCCGTCACCTCTTCCCAACTCTCTTGGCGTAGTAGCTGGTTGGGGGATCTCCAACCCCAGTGCCTCCTCCTCTTCCTCCTTACCCTCTGGTCCTTCAGTTGTAGCAGACCTTGGGATGACTGCAAACCTCCTGCAGTACGTGAAGCTACCCGTGGTCTCTCAGGACGAGTGTCAGGCAAGCTACGCCTCACGCTCCATCAACTACAACATCACCGACAACATGTTCTGCGCCGGCTTCTTCGAGGGGGGACGGGATACCTGCCTTGGGGACAGCGGGGGGGCATTTGTGATGGAGGATGAGATCAGTCAGAGATGGGTGGTGTTTGGATTGGTTTCCTGGGGCGGGCCAGAGGAGTGCGGGAGTCAGAGGGTTTACGGAGTCTACACTCGGGTGGATAGATATGTGGAGTGGATACAGAGCCACCTGGACTCTGCCTCCCGGTGGTGAGGCAGCCCTGCAGATCTGTTTCCTGTCCTTGTCTGTCTTTGACTTCATCACCACTGTTGATAACATCAGCTCATACCTGCTGCTTTGCAAAACTTACCTGTGGACAGCTGTGACCAATTAACAAGGAGCACAATTTTAAGAACCTTAATATCAAAAACAAGAGTAAATGTTAGAAGCCCTACCTTCTGAGTAACATTATTTTTACCACCACTACATCATCAAAGTACTACAGTCCTCTAAAGTTCTGCATGAAATTGTAACAGAACCAGGGTTATATTATAACTCTAGAGTTTAGCTTTGATGGGTGACGCAGTCATTGTTGGAATTTATAAAAACTTTATGGGGTCCCAACACAAGTTTCACCCTCCGTGATTGTCTTACATGTTATGATTCAATAATTTTCAGACTTGCTTTCTAACCACACATCCTGGTACTGTTGGCCACAAGAGTTCTGAGACTGTTTAGATTTTCCACATTTGAGGCTGTTAACACAACGCAGTGACAGTGTTGGACGTGAACATGGATCAGTGCTGTTCGCCCAAGATGGCGCTGCGGTTACATCTTCACTTACAGCCTCAGGATGTATTTAGATAATCTTTGGTGTTGGCTTTATGTCGGAGCTGTTCAGGGTCCAGGTGACGAATAATCATTTCTGAACGAAGGAGAAGTTTTACCTCACAGTATGAAAACGTTTCAGCAGAGACTTACACTCCTTAATGTTTCTGTTATTTACACACAAATGTTTTTCTTACACAGGAAGTCACACTATTTTTATACTGTCTGTTGTGTACTATTATGTAACACTCACAATAATGTTTGAATATCCTAAAGGTCTTATAAAGGAACTGAAATAATCATGTTTGCAGTGAAAGTAAAATCAAGTCAACTCAAGTTTATTTGTAGCACATTTCATGTACAAAACAATTCAAAGTGCTTTACATAAAATAAAAGCATCACAATGGGGAATGGAAGAAGCATTAAAAATACATAAAAGAATATAAAGAGAAGCAAATAAAATAATTTAAATGAATTAAAATGATTAAAAACAAGCAAGTTAACAGATATCCTGCAGATTTCATGTATAGACACATGAGAAAAGAACTGTTTTTAACCTGGATTTAAAAACATTTGGTGACAGTTTAATCTCTGGGTTAATCTAACTCTAACCCTAACCCTATCTCTGGCAGTTTGTTCCACTTGTTTGCAGCATAGCAGCTAAATGCTGCTTCTCCAGGTTTAGTCTGGACTCTGGACTGGACCAGCTGACCTGAGTCCTTGGATCTAAGAGCTCTGCTGGGTTTATATTCTCTGAACATATCACAGATTCTGGGATTTATAAACCATCAGCAGGCTTTTAAAATCTATTCTGTGACTGACTGGAAGCCAGAGTAAAGAGTTTAAAGCTGCTGTGATGTGTTCAGATCTCTTAGTTCTGGTTAAAACTCCAGCAGCAGCGTTCTGGATGAGCTGCAGATGTTTAATGCTCTTTTTGGGAAGTCCAGTTAAAAGACCGTTACAGTAATGGAGTCTACTGGAGATGAATGCATGGATGAGTTTCTCCTGGTCTTTTTGGGAGAGAAAACCTTTCATTCTGTTGATGTTTCTGAGTTGGTAAAAAGCTGCCTTGGTGACAGCTTTGATGTGGCTGAAAGTCAGATCTGAGTCTGTCAACACTCCAAGGTTACGGACTTGGTCAGTGATTGTAAGGGCACGAGTCTCCAGATATTTACCAACGCTGACTCTCTTCTCTCTGCTACCAGACATCATGTTATGGACATTGATGATCTGGGCTGGTTCTGCAGCCACAGGACCTGGGCACCTTGCAGTCATTGAGTCCACCATGAACTCCTCTGGATACCAAAGTGTTCTAGAGTCAAATGTGAGGCCATCTGTCCCCCAGCTAAAGCTGGGCTGGGTTATCATTAGGTCTGGTGAGAGATCTACTGCAGTTTAGAAGCTAAAAATTACCCAAAAAAAGAAGATTTATGAGAAAATATCATAGATAGGAAGCTACCTCTAATAGTTTTAAAAGCTGTGGAAAAGTTTCTGTGCGTAAAAGAACCTGATGAGATGTGGGACAGAGGTATAAACTGGGGATTGAATAGTAAAATTCTTGCAATGTAAATACAAAGCCATGACCCCACAATGGAGTTACCACACTTAGAGGATGTTCACTCTTTTTTTGTATGAAGAAAAAAAATCTGACAAAACTGTTTAATGTAGTTAAAAATGTAGTTAAACTGTAAATTTGAATTAGAGGAAAATACGACTCATCAAGCAAACTTAGTTTCAGCTCTTCTGTTCTTTCTTGAATTCTTTGAGGACTTCACTGATTAAAAACAATAATTCTTCATCAACCAGTTTCCATCTTTCTCATTCAGCAGCTGACAGATCAGCTCTGCAGGTTTTCAGCCTTGGAACAATTCTTTGAGTTTTCTCCGTAAATCTAAACTCAGACTGAGATCTGAGCTAATATCTTTCCTAAAGAGAATATATGTATCATCATCATTCTGAGAAATGAGCTCAGCATCACCAAACCTCCTGACTGATGGAAGGAGAACAGAGTCCAGATGTACATCCCCTGTAGAGGTGATGGCTGCCATCTCCCCAGGGGTTTCCTACTGAAACATGGCATAGGCTCAAACCCAAAAGCCCTCCATATCCATCCATATCCGGATGTATCAATGTGCGCATGAATCCAGGCACATTTCCTTTGTACATCCCAATAAATGTGGAACTGAGCGCATGTCGGACTCCTCCCTGTCCACGCCCCCTACTTAAATATGCAAATCATATCTAAATGAGCCCTGCACCTGCGATTCCTCTCTCTGCACGATCAGAAAATAGAGAAAAAAGAATGAGTAAGACGGGAAAAAGAATAACTTAACGGAAATCGACATGGAGGCACATATGCTCAATGTGGGGGGATAATATCAGGACAATTACAGGAATAAAGTTACTCACCAAGAAGCCTCCCATCGCGCTCAGTGCAGCTTGTTGTCTGTTCCCAACAATTCTGTTACTGAATGTATGAATCAGGCGTTGAACTTTTAAAAGTATGCACTCTGCACATGCTGTTATATCCACTCTGTAACTGCAGACACATGGGAGTGTTAACTGTTCATGTGTCTCACATCACTCAGTCTGAGGACTCATTGTGTTTAAATGTATTCATTATAACAGTTTCCCAACATCACCTCTAAGTGTCGCCAAAGAATCAGCAGCTGTAGAAAAGTCTATACGCAGCCCTGAAGGTGGGTGAGGCACCGCACATTTCCACGGTCATTTCGCTCTGATACAGCCCACGTGAAAAAGTGCGCACGTCACTTTTTGGTGCGTGCACCTTTTGTACACGAGGCCCCTCATCCTTTACCTGACAAAAGCAGACGCTTTTATTCAAAGCAGCTTACACTGGTAGGGTAAACGGGAGGAGGTACTGCCTTCTAATGCAGGGGATTTGAACCCAAGTCACCCACATGAAGGGCAGCAATCTTACCGCTACACTATTCAGAGAATATCAAGTATTTTAAATATTTTAGGTACAGTTTACACAACCAGAATGATCAGCTATTAAATTACAGTTTTATGGTATATCTGTGTTTTGTTTATTCAATAAAAAAATTAAAAGAAGAATGAAAATCCTCAGTGTGATTCAGAATCTTTGCCAGGACTTGTATGTCTGTATCTTTATGGTAGATTATCAGGTGAGATGGGTATTTGAATCTGAAGCCTCTTATGTTAATCCATGACTGACAGTTACGATCCAGTCCTGTAAGTCTGATCCTGGTGAGTTTTTAATGCCTTCATCAGCTCTTGGTGCTGTTCAGGTCCGGTCTCTCCATGGTGTCTCTGATCCAGTTTAAGAAGTTTCCTAGTCGGGTGTAAACTCCATACTTTCCCCGGGCAGCACATTTCTCTCCCCAGCTGACAACTCCGGTCAGATACCAGGTGCCTCTGTAGTGTACGACGAAAGGACCCCCGCTGTCTCCACTGCAGGCATCCAAGCTGGCCTCCAGGTAGCCTGCACAGAACATGTTGTCTGTGATCACCTGCAGGACACATAGGATGGGACAGGTGAACCAGACACAAACATCACAAGATGAAGTTGTACATAAAACATTAAACTAATCTGCCCGTAATCACGAGCACATCACCCCATCCTGGTACACCCCAATCACTGCACTGGCTCCCCGCCGCAGCCCGGATCAACTACAACCTTCTGCTACTCACCCATAAATGCATCCATGGACCCGCATACCTCCAAGAACTCATCAGCCTACAGTCCACCACCCGCACCCTCAGATCCACAAACACCAGGCTCCTCCGGGTCCCCAGTACCATGCTCCTCCGGGTCCCCAGTACCAGGCTCCTCCGGGTCCCCAGTACCAGGCTCCTCCGGGTCCCCAGTACCAGGCTCCTCCGGGTCCCCAGTACCAGGCTCCTCCGGGTCCCCAGTACCAGGCTCCTCCGGGTCCCCAGTACCAGGCTCCTCCGGGTCCCCAGTACCAGGCTCTCCACCATGGGGGGCAGAGCCTTCTGCTCGGCCGCACCACGCCTCCCCTCCCAGCTGAGGGCTATTCAGAGCCAAGACTCTTTTAAAACAGGCCTAAAAACCTTTTTATTCAGAAAGGCATATAATTGCTGATTTGATTTCATTGATTTTGATTTCACTTCACATATGATTGCATATGATTTCTAACTGATTTATAACCTTGTCCTGACTTGTAGCACTTTGAGATCTTCTTCATGAAAAGTGCTGTCCCACAGATTCTCTGAAAAGCCTCCAGCTGATCCAAAACCCTGCAGCCAGAGTTCTGATGAGATCTAACAGCAGAGATCATGTTTCTCCAGTTTTAGCTTCTCTTCATTGGCTCCCTGTTAGATTCAGAATAGAATTTAAGATTCTTCTCCTCACATATAAAGCTCTTAATGACCGAGCTCCATCACATCTTAAAGATCTCACAGTTGGATATTTCCCCAACAGAGCACTTTGCTCTCAGGCTGCAGGTTTCCTTGTGGTTCCCAGAGTTTCTAAAAGCAGAATGGGAGGCAGAGCCTTCAGTTATCAGGCCCCTAAAAGCAGAATGGGAGGCAGAGCCTTCAGTTATCAGGCCCCTAAAGGCAGAATGGGAGGCAGAGCCTTCAGTTATCAGGCCCCTAAAAGCAGAATTGGAGGCAGAGCCTTCAGTTATCAGGCCCCTAAAAGCAGAATGGGAGGCAGAGCCTTCAGTTATCAGGCCCCTAAAAGCAGAATGGGAGGCAGAGCCTTCAGTTATCAGGCCCCTAAAAGCAGAATGGGAGGCAGAGCCTTCAGTTATCAGGCCCCTAAAAGCAGAATGGGAGGCAGAGCCTTCAGTTATCAGGCCCCTAAAAGCAGAATGGGAGGCAGAGCCTTCAGTTATCAGGCCCCTAAAAGCAGAATGGGAGGCAGAGCCTTCAGTTGTCAGGCCCCTAAAAGCAGAATGGGAGGCAGAGCCTTCAGTTGTCAGGCCCCTAAAAGCAGAATGGGAGGCAGAGCCTTCAGTTGTCAGGCCCCTAAAAGCAGAATGGGAGGCAGAGCCTTCAGTTGTCAGGCCCCTAAAAGCAGAATGGGAGGCAGAGCCTTCAGTTGTCAGGCCCCTAAAAGCAGAATGGGAGGCAGAGCCTTCAGTTATCAGGCCCCTAAAAGCAGAATGGGAGGCAGAGCCTTCAGTTATCAGGCCCCTAAAAGCAGAATGGGAGGCAGAGCCTTCAGTTATCAGGCCCCTCTCTGTGGAACCAGCTGCCAGTTTGGCTTCAGGAAGGACACTGGCCAGGTCTGTGTGAACTGGTCTAATTTGAACTTTAATTAATTGGATTTGATTGTATTCCAATGAATTTGATTATAATTGGCTTGAATTGGATTGTATAATTGAAGTGCCTTGAGATTACATTTGTTGTAATTTGGCGCTATATAAATAAAATTGAATCAAATTGAAAAACAGGCTTTAATCAGTCTGATCCTCTTTAACCTTTAAGGCTGTGATCCTTTTCGCCTCTGACCACACGTCTCTCAGGTTGTTCTACTTTAGCTTTTTTCTGTACACCTTGTTCTTCATTATATTCTTTTTAAATGCCTTTGCAGAGTCTTCAGTAATCTGTCTCCCACCCTGAAGGTCTTCTTTTTATGTTCAACAGCTCTTTCAGGTGACTGGTGATCCAGTGTTTGTTAATAAGGAAGGGGGTTAGGGTTAGGGTAGCACGGGAAGCACCTCCCTGTCTTATACTCTCCACACAGCAGTTACTGTAATCTGCCACTCAGTTACAGTATTGATACAGCTGTATGCATCCTTAAAAAGTGCATGGAATAAATCCAACTTTTTGTTTTCTCTGGTGGAGCAGCTGGTGAACTGCTGAAAGGTTGGAAGTGTAGCTGAGAGCGAGACTTGGTTGGAATCTACAGAAATCTCCTTGAATGTGTTGGTATGTTGTATTTGTAGCCTGGCAACAGCTGAGCTGAGGGCATCACAGTGGCACCAGGTACGATTTAACAGGTGAAACACACGTCAGTGTCCTTTTTACAGATCCTCTACAGAACAAATCACAGAAGCCAAGGCTTAGTGGGTGGATGAACCATGATTCTGCCATTTCAATGTTTTTAGATCATTCATCCAATAATATTTGGAACCGCCAATTCTTTTCTCAGTAACTCAAATAAATGTAGGATATTTGAAAAGACAATTAATGAAAAAAGAAGAAAAGAAAAGAGAAATTAAGGAAAATTAAAAGTCCAGTCCACCTCTGAATTAAAGCGTCACCTGATTTTCATGGGAGTCAGTGAACATTAAAACTGCTTTCTGTGGAAAATGTTGTAATGATGAAGTCGCTCGATGTTACAGACAGGATTATTTTCTTTAGTAACCACCTCATGATTCTAAACAGGCTAATCTGGAGATCTTTACACTTCCAGCGTCAATCAACAGAACTTAACACTGATTCCAGATCAGCGGTGCTCTGCTCAGTACAGCAGCTCTCAGGTGGATCTGCTCACCTGCTCTGTGGTGGCAGTGCAGGCCTGGTAGCTGATCACAGGGAGCGTCACCTTCCTCAGGAACCGAGAGGAGCGACGAAGGTACTGAGTGGCCCCCCAGCCCGTTACCACCCCCCGATTCTCCTCCTGAATGCAGACACACAGTCACCTCTAAGGGCCCCATCACACAGACAGTTACAGTTTCATCATAGTTACCCTCAGCAGGTATTTGGACAGGTGGGTGTCAGGCAGGCAGGCTGGGATCGCCGTGGGGCCCCTGACAGCTGGCTGGGCGAGGTAGAGGAGAGCGATGTCACTGTCGAAGGTGAAGGAATGGAAATGAGGATGAATGATGACTTCCTGGATCTTTATCAGCTGCTCACCTGGATCAGGACGTTGCTTATCCAAGTCCCCTTCAAACACAAAGCCACCAACAAACTGAGAATGTGTCGCACAGAGTGGAATGATCCAGTGAAACAGAACAAAGACACGTGACGTAAGAAATTATGCTACAGCTTGAAATTCAGTTTAAAAGGCAGATTAATTCCTTGAAGGGACACACAAACAGATTCCTTCATACAAACAGGGTTAGGGTTTGGGTCACAAAACAGAATATCTTCATTTTAGGGTTTTCAAGAGGATTCTATTAAAGATTTACTGTAATATATAAATATTGTGTACTGTGTTTTGTTTGAGCTTGTTTAAAAAAATCCCACTTCCTGTTTTCCTAAGATTTTATAAAGAAATGAGGACAGGATCATGAAGTGTTCTGGTTTATGTGTGAGAGCGGCCTGCAAGGAGCAGTAACACTAAACCACCTGCAGGTCCCCTCATGTTCCTGAAACAAAGGATGATTCCGACCTGTTTAAACGTCCTGTGGTCCAACACTGAGCTGGAAGGAAGCTCACCTATAGTAACATGGTCTGCAGACTCTTCAAAGCAATGAGCAGCAGAAACCACCCAACGATCAGAAACCAGAGTCCCTCCACAGAAACCAAACCCATCAGACCTGTGGATCAAAACCTAAACACACAGAAACAAAAATGCTTTCTAAACAAAATCCCACGGCTCCCAAACACACCATTGAAACTGACCATGTGACACAGATTAACAAAGAATATCCCACAAATCTGAAAGTATTCAGATCCAATCAGTTGAATTAAGTCAGAATTTCGTGGATTACGTGATGTTCTGCTCCATAATCAAAGCAGACTGATGATATCACACCTGCCAGGGGCTCCCTCCTCGCCTCTCGAGTTGTCCTCCCACAATACGAAAGGTTATCTTGGTCCATGCCTCCGTCTGGTTTTGTCCCATCTGTTCATAGGTGGCGTTCGCCATCCAAGGCTCCTCCAACTCCTCTGTGGCATTAAGTTGAGGGTCCAAGCTCTGCGTGATGTTGCTGTCCAACATGGTGTCCGTCTCCATGGTGACGTTGACATCGTCAGGGAAACTCCACAGAGAGCGAGTGTGGAACAACGCCTCCATCTGCTGACGACCACAGGGGAATGCCACTGAACAGGAAGAGGACAGGTCAGATTTACACTCAAACCAACAAAGTGTTCAACATCTGACCTGTAAAAACACCTGACTGCAAGTGAATGCAACACAGCTGGTAGCCTCCAGCCCATCCAGTAAGATCAGGTGTCTGTCAGATCGGGTGTTTTAAATCAGGTGAGTTTGAAGTGAGGTGTGTGTGAAATCAGATGTGACTGGTCAAGTGTGTTTCAGATCCGGTGTTTTTAAGGTGTGGTTCAAATCAGGTGTGTCAGATCAGGCTTTTTTCAGGTCAGGTGTGTTAGATGCTGTGTGTTTCAGACCAGGTGTGGTTCTGGTCAGTTGTGTTTCAGTTGAGGTGTGTGTGAGATCAGGTGTGTTTCTACGGTGGCCCTGAGGGTCAAAACACGACAACATTTCAGAAAAAATGACAACATTTCAGAAAACACGACAACATTTCAGAAAAAATGACAACATTTCAGAAAACACAACATTTGAGAAAACAAAAAACATTTCAGAAAACAACATTTAAAAAAACTGACATTTCAGAAAAGACGACATTTTATAAAACAGATATTTCACATAACACAACATTTCAGAAAACACGAAAACATTTCAGAAACCGTTTTAGTGTTTTAGCTAAAACGTTTTCTGGGTTGGTAAAAGTTGGTGTTTTCTGAAATGTTATTGTGTTTTGACCCTCAGGGCCACCGTAGTGTTTCAGATCAGGTGTGTTTCAGGTGGGGTGTGTGTTTATTACCTTTTGGCGAGCAGCTTCTTCCATCCGTCTCCAGTCTGAATCCATCAGCACAGCCACACATAACTCCAGCTCCTCCTGCCAGGTCTCTGCAGTACTGCAGACAGCCGCCGTTTCTATAGTGACAGTTCAATACCACTACACAAAACACAGGTACAGTCATCAAAAACATTACATGAGTCTCAAGTGTTGTTTACATGAACATTTATGCATTTAGTAGATTCTTTTATCCAAAGCAACTTAAAGGAAAAGGGAAAGTTACTGTGGCTAAATGACCTAAAACTATGTTTAGATCAATTAAGTGCAGTTCAAGAAAGGCCAAGAAGGTGAATGATAATTAGTTAGTGGTTAGTTTGTGGATGAGGTACTCTTGGAAAAGTAGAGTTTTCAACAGCTTCTTGAAGGTAGAGAGTGGTGCTCTTGAAGCATTTGGTAGGTCATTTCACCAATGGGGGACCATGGATAAGAATAGTCTGGAGTGCAGCTCTCGTGGGGGTGGCAGCACTAGATGATGTTCCTTGGAGGAATGTAGGAGCTTAGGGGGAACACTAACCTGAGTGCGTTGAGGTAGGTGGCGTTATTTAGGTTATTCGAGTGTTATTTACCTGATTCTCAGCTGTTATTTAATTGCGTTCTTTATCTCAGTCTCAGGTGTTATTTACCTCAGTCTCAGGTGTTATTTCTTTATCTCAGTCTCAGGTGTTATTTATCTCAGTCTCAGGTGTTATTTATCTTAGTCTCAGGTGTTATTTCTTTACCTCAGTCTCAGGTGTTCTTTATCTCAGTCTCAGGTGTTATTTATCTCAGTCTCAGGTGTTATTTATCTCAGTCTCAGGTGTTCTTTATCTCAGTCTCAGGTGTTATTTACCTCAGTCTCAGGTGTTCTTTATCTCAGTCTCAGGTGTTCTTTATCTCAGTCTCAGGTGTTATTTACCTCAGTCTCAGGTGTTCTTTATCTCAGTCTCAGGTGTTATTTATCTCAGTCTCAGGTGTTATTTATCTCAGTCTCAGGTGTTCTTTATCTCAGTCTCAGGTGTTATTTACCTCAGTCTCAGGTGTTCTTTATCTCAGTCTCAGGTGTTCTTTATCTCAGTCTCAGGTGTTATTTACCTCAGTCTCAGGTGTTATTTACCTCAGTCTCAGGTGTTCTTTACCTCAGTCTCAGGTGTTCTTTACCTCAGTCTCAGGTGTTCTTTATCTCAGTCTCAGGTGTTATTTACCTCAGTCTCAGGTGTTATTTACCTCAGTCTCAGGTGTTATTTACCTCAGTCTCAGGTGTTCTTTACCTCAGTCTCAGGTGTTATTTACCTCAGTCTCAGGTGTTCTTTATCTCAGTCTCAGGTGTTCTTTATCTCAGTCTCAGGTGTTATTTATCTCAGTCTCAGGTGTTCTTTACCTCAGTCTCAGGTGTTATTTACCTCAGTCTCAGGTGTTCTTTATCTCAGTCTCAGGTGTTCTTTATCTCAGTCTCAGGTGTTATTTATCTCAGTCTCAGGTGTTCTTTACCTCAGTCTCAGGTGTTATTTATCTCAGTCTCAGGTGTTATTTATCTCAGTCTCAGGTGTTATTTATCTTAGTCTCAGGTGTTATTTCTTTACCTCAGTCTCAGGTGTTCTTTATCTCAGTCTCAGGTGTTATTTATCTCAGTCTCAGGTGTTATTTATCTCAGTCTCAGGTGTTATTTATCTTAGTCTCAGGTGTTATTTCTTTACCTCAGTCTCAGGTGTTCTTTATCTCAGTCTCAGGTGTTATTTATCTCAGTCTCAGGTGTTATTTATCTCAGTCTCAGGTGTTCTTTATCTCAGTCTCAGGTGTTATTTACCTCAGTCTCAGGTGTTCTTTATCTCAGTCTCAGGTGTTCTTTATCTCAGTCTCAGGTGTTATTTACCTCAGTCTCAGGTGTTCTTTATCTCAGTCTCAGGTGTTATTTATCTCAGTCTCAGGTGTTATTTATCTCAGTCTCAGGTGTTATTTATCTCAGTCTCAGGTGTTATTTACCTCAGTCTCAGGTGTTCTTTATCTCAGTCTCAGGTGTTCTTTATCTCAGTCTCAGGTGTTATTTACCTCAGTCTCAGGTGTTATTTACCTCAGTCTCAGGTGTTCTTTACCTCAGTCTCAGGTGTTATTTACCTCAGTCTCAGGTGTTCTTTATCTCAGTCTCAGGTGTTATTTACCTCAGTCTCAGGTGTTATTTACCTCAGTCTCAGGTGTTATTTACCTCAGTCTCAGGTGTTCTTTACCTCAGTCTCAGGTGTTATTTACCTCAGTCTCAGGTGTTCTTTATCTCAGTCTCAGGTGTTCTTTATCTCAGTCTCAGGTGTTATTTATCTCAGTCTCAGGTGTTCTTTACCTCAGTCTCAGGTGTTATTTATCTCAGTCTCAGGTGTTCTTTATCTCAGTCTCAGGTGTTATTTATCTCAGTCTCAGGTGTTATTTACCTCAGTCTCAGGTGTTATTTACCTCAGTCTCAGGTGTTATTTACCTCAGTCTCAGGTGTTATTTATCTCAGTCTCAGGTGTTCTTTATCTCAGTCTCAGGTGTTATTTATCTCAGTCTCAGGTGTTATTTATCTCAGTCTCAGGTGTTATTTATCTCAGTCTCAGGTGTTCTTTACCTCAGTCTCAGGTGTTCTTTATCTCAGTCTCAGGTGTTATTTATCTCAGTCTCAGGTGTTATTTACCTTAGTCTCAGGTGTTATTTATCTCAGTCTCAGGTGTTATTTATCTCAGTCTCAGGTGTTCTTTACCTCAGTCTCAGGTGTTATTTATCTCAGTCTCAGGTGTTCTTTACCTCAGTCTCAGGTGTTATTTATCTCAGTCTCAGGTGTTCTTTACCTCAGTCTCAGGTGTTATTTACCTCAGTCTCAGGTGTTCTTTATCTCAGTCTCAGGTGTTATTTATCTCAGTCTCAGGTGTTCTTTACCTCAGTCTCAGGTGTTATTTATCTCAGTCTCAGGTGTTCTTTACCTCAGTCTCAGGTGTTATTTACCTCAGTCTCAGGTGTTATTTATCTCAGTCTCAGGTGTTATTTATCTCAGTCTCAGGTGTTATTTATCTCAGTCTCAGGTGTTCTTTACCTCAGTCTCAGGTGTTCTTTACCTCAGTCTCAGGTGTTCTTTACCTCAGTCTCAGGTGTTATTTATCTCAGTCTCAGGTGTTCTTTACCTCAGTCTCAGGTGTTCTTTATCTCAGTCTCAGGTGTTATTTACCTCAGTCTCAGGTGTTATTTACCTCAGTCTCAGGTGTTCTTTATCTCAGTCTCAGGTGTTCTTTACCTCAGTCTCAGGTGTTATTTACCTCAGTCTCAGGTGTTATTTACCTCAGTCTCAGGTGTTCTTTATCTCAGTCTCAGGTGTTATTTATCTCAGTCTCAGGTGTTATTTACCTCTGTCTCAGGTGTTCTTTACCTCAGTCTCAGGTGTTATTTATCTTAGTCTCAGGTGTTATTTATCTTAGTCTCAGGTGTTATTTACCTCAGTCTCAGGTGTTCTTTACCTCAGTCTCAGGTGTTATTTACCTCAGTCTCAGGTGTTATTTACCTCAGTCTCAGGTGTTCTTTATCTCAGTCTCAGGTGTTATTTACCTCTGTCTCAGGTGTTCTTTACCTCAGTCTCAGGTGTTATTTATCTTAGTCTCAGGTGTTATTTATCTTAGTCTCAGGTGTTATTTATCTTAGTCTCAGGTGTTCTTTATCTCAGTCTCAGGTGTTATTTATCTCAGTCTCAGGTGTTATTTACCTCTGTCTCAGGTGTTCTTTACCTCAGTCTCAGGTGTTATTTATCTTAGTCTCAGGTGTTATTTATCTTAGTCTCAGGTGTTATTTATCTTAGTCTCAGGTGTTATTTATCTTAGTCTCAGGTGTTCTTTATCTCAGTCTCAGGTGTTATTTATCTCAGTCTCAGGTGTTATTTACCTCTGTCTCAGGTGTTCTTTACCTCAGTCTCAGGTGTTATTTATCTTAGTCTCAGGTGTTATTTATCTTAGTCTCAGGTGTTATTTATCTTAGTCTCAGGTGTTATTTATCTTAGTCTCAGGTGTTATTTATCTTAGTCTCAGGTGTTATTTATCTCAGTCTCAGGTGTTATTTATCTCAGTCTCAGGTGTTATTTATCTTAGTCTCAGGTGTTCTTTACCTCAGTCTCAGGTGTTATTTATCTCAGTCTCAGGTGTTATTTATCTTAGTCTCAGGTGTTATTTATCTTAGTCTCAGGTGTTATTTATCTTAGTCTCAGGTGTTCTTTATCTCAGTCTCAGGTGTTATTTATCTCAGTCTCAGGTGTTATTTATCTTAGTCTCAGGTGTTCTTTACCTCAGTCTCAGGTGTTATTTATCTCAGTCTCAGGTGTTATTTATCTTAGTCTCAGGTGTTATTTATCTTAGTCTCAGGTGTTATTTATCTTAGTCTCAGGTGTTCTTTACCTCAGTCTCAGGTGTTATTTACCTCAGTCTCAGGTGTTATTTACCTCTGTCTCAGGTGTTCTTTACCTCAGTCTCAGGTGTTATTTATCTTAGTCTCAGGTGTTATTTATCTTAGTCTCAGGTGTTATTTATCTTAGTCTCAGGTGTTATTTATCTTAGTCTCAGGTGTTATTTATCTTAGTCTCAGGTGTTATTTATCTCAGTCTCAGGTGTTATTTATCTCAGTCTCAGGTGTTATTTATCTCAGTCTCAGGTGTTATTTATCTCAGTCTCAGGTGTTATTTATCTCAGTCTCAGGTGTTATTTATCTCAGTCTCAGGTGTTATTTATCTCAGTCTCAGGTGTTCTTTACCTCAGTCTCAGGTGTTCTTTACCTCAGTCTCAGGTGTTATTTATCTCAGTCTCAGGTGTTCTTTACCTCAGTCTCAGGTGTTATTTACCTCAGTCTCAGGTGTTCTTTATCTCAGTCTCAGGTGTTATTTATCTCAGTCTCAGGTGTTATTTACCTCAGTCTCAGGTGTTCTTTACCTCAGTCTCAGGTGTTATTTACCTCAGTCTCAGGTGTTATTTACCTCAGTCTCAGGTGTTCTTTATCTCAGTCTCAGGTGTTCTTTATCTCAGTCTCAGGTGTTATTTATCTCAGTCTCAGGTGTTATTTACCTCAGTCTCAGGTGTTCTTTACCTCAGTCTCAGGTGTTATTTATCTTAGTCTCAGGTGTTATTTATCTTAGTCTCAGGTGTTATTTATCTTAGTCTCAGGTGTTATTTATCTTAGTCTCAGGTGTTATTTATCTCAGTCTCAGGTGTTATTTATCTCAGTCTCAGGTGTTATTTATCTTAGTCTCAGGTGTTATTTATCTCAGTCTCAGGTGTTATTTATCTCAGTCTCAGGTGTTCTTTATCTCAGTCTCAGGTGTTCTTTATCTCAGTCTCAGGTGTTATTTATCTCAGTCTCAGGTGTTATTTACCTCAGTCTCAGGTGTTCTTTACCTCAGTCTCAGGTGTTATTTATCTTAGTCTCAGGTGTTATTTATCTTAGTCTCAGGTGTTATTTATCTCAGTCTCAGGTGTTATTTATCTCAGTCTCAGGTGTTATTTATCTTAGTCTCAGGTGTTATTTATCTCAGTCTCAGGTGTTATTTATCTCAGTCTCAGGTGTTATTTATCTCAGTCTCAGGTGTTATTTATCTCAGTCTCAGGTGTTATTTATCTTAGTCTCAGGTGTTCTCTACCTGAGTCACAGGTCTTGCCATGATACTGGGGAGGACACAGACATATGAAGTCTCCTCGGTCCAGACTGCAGACGCCGCCATTCAGACAGGGGTTGGTGTGACAGGGGTTCAGATCTACAACACACAAGGGAGACCCTCAAACAAAACTCAATGCTATCATCAGAGTGAGATGGTATCAGATAGTGTGAAGTCATTAGTCAGAGTGACTGCTGGTGATCAAACATTTTATAAATGGATCAGTTTTAAATCTAAATAACTTAGCAGTTTTCGATGATTTAGCTCTGAAGTCAACACATTCAGAGTGATGAGTTGAGGTCATGTCACCTGAGGAGGCTCTGCAGAATAGCTTGTAACATAATCTGGACTTTGTTCTGTCGTGTAAATGAAACACCTTTGCATCAGTTTCAAACCAGCTGTCAGTCAGGTCACTAATGTACCTTCAGAGGAAACCTGTTTCTGATGATGTCTGCACTTACTTTTGTATTTGTACCAAAACTCCATCTGTAGGACGAGAAATTCAGAGTTAATAACTGCTAAAAGTCAACAACACAACAGGGCCTGAAAGCCTAGCTGATCTAAAGAGGTCTGAACGGGTTTGTACAAGTCTTTAGTCAAGCTGAATCATATTTGATTTAATCAGAAATACATATGAATAATACTTAAAAAGCTCAGTTTGTGACACTCTGCGGGGCCCTGGCCCTCAGTGGGGTCCGTACCGTCTTTTCATGGGTCTGGAAGATTTCAGCAGCCTCCTCCTGTGAGCACATCTCCTCAAAGCACTCCCTCTCCAGGTCTCCTGGCAGCATCTCCTCCAGGAAGGCGGAGTTTGCTCGGCGCCTCCTGGTGGAGGAGTGTAGCATCTGAGCAGCTGTCGGCTGATCCAAGAACACTGAGGGAGGGCAAAAAAACACCTCAAAGGCTCGACTTTGGGACAGTGAACATCTCTCAAACAGCAACCTGCCCTCTCTGGTTAATCATTATTGGTGATTCTCATTGATATGGTCCATCTGAAATTGATCAAGACAGTGGAATCGGTGGATTCACTGCGGTACAGCTGTAATAATGACACAGCGTTTAGTCTCCTTATGCTAACATCTCAGCGTGTCTCACCTGAGCACTGGATCAGCGTGGAGCAGCTCAGCAGGGCACACATGCTCAGACTCACGGCGGTGGACGGCATCATGTTTGTTTCTGGTCTGTGCTGCCGATGGGTAAAATGGAGGACAGAAGTCCAGTCGGCAGACTAATCGTTAACCACAGCTCAAATATTGACTCTCAAGCGTCACAGCAGCAGCAGAACAGAGAACAAGAGGAAAGTGGTTCTGATGGAGATGAGGAGGTCAAAGGTCACAACATCTTCTGACAAACAGCACCTGTAACTCAGGGGGCAGCGTTGTCATGGGTCACGGTCAGCAGCTCCTCCCCCGACTGTCCAGATGTGAAATGAATCAGTGTGAGTGACCAAAGTGCAGAATAAGAAGTTCCTGTGTGTTTAAAACGCTGCAGAACCAGAGAACAGATAGAAGGAGCTGTGATATGTCATCATCCTGCTGCTGGAAAACATGTTCTGTATGTTTGTGTTTATGCATTTAGCTACACTTTTATCCACAGTGACTTACAAATGAGGATATAACATTACAGCCAACATCAAAGCTAACAAAAAGTTATATAGAAGCAAAACCATTAAAAAATGGTGCAGGCACAGAGGAAAGTATCGAAAGGGATGGAGAGGGAAGTGTGAGTGCTGCAGTTACCGTAGGAGTGTTGGATTGGAATAGATTAGTAGGAACAGGGTCCAGCGGGCAGGTAGTAGGACGGCTTCATGTGAGAAGTTTAGACACAGCTCTCAGTGAAGGGGTGCATGAGGAAAATGATGCAGTAGGACTTCTGTGTGCTGAGTTAGTGGCACACATGTCTAGGGAAGGTTCGGCTGTGGGCAGCTCGGTGAACTGTTTGCTTATAGCTGTCAGTAAAAAAGTCAGGGTTAAGTAGAGCTTTGAAGGTAGAAAAAAGGTTCCGGGTGGCAGTAGCACTGTGGATCTTGTCAGTGTAGAAAGCATCAGGGACACTGGCTGAGAATGATGGCAGAAGTGCCTGTAATTTAGTTAGATCTGCAGGATCGTTTCATTTGTGCCATTTTCATTCTGCTATATGATAAAGCAGCGGATGATAAATCTTCCCGGGAGACTCAGGGAATAAAAAAAGTGGTCTGTGGCACAGTTTCTTGTGAAAATGAGATTTAGCTCTTTGCCAGCTTTAAAAGTCTAAGGACTGGAGACCAGTTGTAGTTCAAACAAGTGCATTAATCTCATAAAATCTGAAGAGTTAGGACTGTCAAGGTGGATATTCATGTCACCAAGGACCATTATGGGACAGTCATGCTCTGGGATGGAAGAGAGCGTCGAGTTCATCCAGAAAGCCACCGAGTTGTCCTGGAGGGCGATATACGACAATCATAAAGACTTTAACCGGTGCAGTTACCAGGATGACCTGGTATTCAAAGGTGCTGTATTTAGCTTCAGGTAGCAGTTGGGTGTATTACCTTTTGTTGGAAATGAGCCCGTTCCACCACCTCTCCCAGATGTACGAGAGGTGGGGGAGAATGAGCGGTTGGCCGGGGTAGCTGTGTTTTTGGGCTTAATCCAGGTTTCAGTGAGAGCCAGGATGTCAAGAGGCAGGTGGTTGGCACAAGCTATGATGAAATCTGCTGTTTTTACCAACTCCCCAGACAGGGGAGTGTCACAGAATGAAGTTCCTTAGAGAGCAGATGTTGTTAAGGTGGCGGTGCCGTTTGGTTCTGTGAAAGCTTCTTCACCAGAGATAACAGGAATGGGATTAAGGCCCATTTTAAAAACAGGTGGACCTGATTTTATCATGAAGGAGTTTCCACTGAGGATTTTACTCAGTTTCACAATCAGCAACAAATTCTGGCTGAATATTTTAACCTCAAACATAAACTCAATTTTAAAGTTCATCTTCAGACTGTTGGTGACCAACAGTTTGTGTCTGACACAGAAAGCTTTAGTTTTCATGTTTGTCTCATTTTATCTTCTCATACCAGAGGATAAAGTCATGTTCATTACATTTAAACTAATCAAGGACCAAAAACAGATGCCGATATATTTGTAATCGTGTAATCAATAAGCTGCTGTCAGCATCATGATGGTGTGTTTGATCCTCCTTTGCTTGAAAATCCAGAATTCTTCTCCGATTATTTTATGTAGTGATTTTACCTTTTGAATGGCTTTGCTTGCTCCTTTTCTCCACTTCTGTAGCAAAGAAGGAAACCTCAGTATCTGTAATAAAGGTAAACATGGCATGCTTTGACCAGGCTAACACCAGAGTGCCCCCTGCTGGATAACACCTGTCTCTGCAGGCTGAAGCTGTTACAACATCTGCAGTAAGGGTCTATAAGCGTCTATAAGGGTCTATAAGGGTCTATAAGCGTCTATAAGGGTCTATAAGGGTCTATAAGCGTCTATAAGGGTCTATAAGCGTCTATAAGGGTCTATAAGGGTCTATAAGCGTCTATAAGGGTCTATAAGGGTCTATAAGGGTCTATAAGGGTCTATAAGGGTCTATAAGGGTCTATAAGCGTCTATAAGGGTCTATAAGGGTCTATAAGCGTCTATAAGGGTCTATAAGGGTCTATAAGGGTCTATAAGCGTCTATAAGGGTCTATAAGGGTCTATAAGGGTCTATAAGGGTCTATAAGCGTCTATAAGGGTCTATAAGGGTCTATAAGGGTCTATAAGGGTCTATAAGGGTCTATAAGCGTCTATAAGGGTCTATAAGGGTCTATAAGGGTCTATAAGGGTTTATAAGGGTCTATAAGGGTCTATAAGCGTCTATAAGGGTCTATAAGGGTCTATAAGCGTCTATAAGGGTCTATAAGGGTCTATAAGCGTCTATAAGGGTCTATAAGGGTCTATAAGGGTCTATAAGCGTCTATAAGGGTCTATAAGGGTCTATAAGGGTCTATAAGGGTCTATAAGCGTCTATAAGGGTCTATAAGGGTCTATAAGGGTCTATAAGGGTCTATAAGGGTCTATAAGCGTCTATAAGGGTCTATAAGGGTCTATAAGGGTCTATAAGGGTTTATAAGGGTCTATAAGGGTCTATAAGCGTCTATAAGCGTCTATAAGGGTCTATAAGCGTCTACAAGGGTCTATAAGGGTCTATAAGGGTCTATAAGGGTCTATAATGGTCTATAAGGGTCTATAAGCGTCTATAAGGGTCTATAAGGGTCTATAAGGGTCTCTGAATGTGAGAACATGAGCTCAGTGTCAGGATTTGCTGACATCATGTGGACTTTTTAAAGGAGTTTTATTTCTGGTGAGAGCAGCATGTGAAGCAGTTTTCGGTCATTTGATGACGGTGTTTCCAAACCTTCATGAGAGCTTCAAACATCACATGTAGGCAGAGCTTACACTTATTTTTCTGCCCACTTCTACATCCCTATCACATTAAGCATTTTGCTGAAACAGCATCTTTTTCTCCAAGATGACAAAGGCATGACCCACCTTCAGTTTGGTTCTAACTTCAGAATGAGGAAGTGCTTCCAGTAGTAAAGATTTAAGACTGTAAATTGCCTCTGTACACAGCACTCAGCTTAGGAAATACTGCCTTAACACAAAGAGTAGAAGAGTGTGCAGTAGGACAGCTGCTGGGTCTAACAGATTCCAAGTGTGTGTGAACAAATGAAACGTCTGAATGAACAACACACTGACTGTTTCCACCTTCGTCACCAGAACGCAGCAGAATCTGAGGGTCAAAAACACAGTTAATCTCAGGCGTTTGCTGCAGTTTCACATTTGGCCTCTAAGGTGCGCCGCAGATCTATTTATGAATCAAAGCTGGAAGGAAACATCTTCACTGAACCCGAGACATTTATTAACCAATGACTGTTAATTCAGACCAAATCTGCTCACTGAAAAGTGCAGAAGGGCCCGGTCCAACAGGGTGTTCAGAACCTTCCTAACTGAGTGAACCAAGCTGGAAGTATGACAGCAGCAGCCATAACCAGAGCTGTCTGAACCCTCCAAATACTAAGGAAAGGAGCTCCGACGCTTCCTTAAGGATCTCCTTTAGGAAACATTGGACCGCCCTTTAGGAGAGAAAGGAGCTCCGACGCTTCCTTAAGGATCTCCTTTAGGAAACACCGGACCGTCCTTCATGAGAGAAAAGAGCTCCGACGCTTCCTTAAGGATCTCCTTTAGGAAACACCGGACCGTCCTTTAGGAAACACCGGACCGCCCTTTATGAGAGAAAGGAGCTCCCACGCTTCCTTAAGGATCTCCTTTAGGAAACACCGGACCGTCCTTCCTGAGAGAAGGGAGCTCCGACGCTTCCTTAAGGATCTCCTTTAGGAAACACCGGACCGTCCTTCCTGAGAGAAAGGAGCTCCGACGCTTCCTTAAGGATCTCCTTTAGGAAACACCGGACCGTCCTTCCTGAGAGAAAGGAGCTCCGACGCTTCCTTAAGGATCTCCTTTAGGAAACACCGGACCGTCCTTCCTGAGAGAAAGGAGCTCCGACGCTTCCTTAAGGATCTCCTTTAGGAAACACCGGACCGTCCTTCATGAGAGAAAGGAGCTCCGACGCTTCCTTAAGGATCTCCTTTAGGAAACACCGGACCGTCCTTCATGAGAGAAAGGAGCTCCGACGCTTCCTTAAGGATCTCCTTTAGGAAACACCGGACCATCCTTCATGAGAGAAAGGAGCTCCGACGCTTCCTTAAGGATCTCCTTTAGGAAACACCGGACCGTCCTTCCTGAGAGAAAGGAGCTCCGACGCTTCCTTAAGGATCTCCTTTAGGAAACACCGGACCGTCCTTCCTGAGAGAAAGGAGCTCCGACGCTTCCTTAAGGATCTCCTTTAGGAAACACCGGACCGTCCTTTAGGAGAGAAAGGAGCTCCAACGCTTCCTTAAGGATCTCCTTTAGGAAACACCGGACCGTCCTTCATGAGAGAAAGGAGCTCCAACGCTTCCTTAAGGATCTCCTTTAGGAAACACCGGACCGTCCTTCATGAGAGAAAGGAGCTCCGACGCTTCCTTAAGGATCTCCTTTAGGAAACACCGGACCGTCCTTCCTGAGAGAAAGGAGCTCCAACGCTTCCTTAAGGATCTCCTTTAGGAAACACCGGACCGTCCTTCAGGAGAGAAAGGAGCTCCGACGCTTCCTTAAGGATCTCCTTTAGGAAACACCGGACCGTCCTTCATGAGAGAAAGGAGCTCTGACGCTTCCTTAAGGATCTCCTTTAGGAAACACCGGACCGTCCTTCAGGAGAGAAAGGAGCTCCGACGCTTCCTTAAGGATCTCCTTTAGGAAACACCGGACCGTCCTTCCTGAGAGAAAGGAGCTCCAACGCTTCCTTAAGGATCTCCTTTAGGAAACACCGGACCGTCCTTCATGAGAGAAAGGAGCTCCGACGCTTCCTTAAGGATCTCCTTTAGGAAACACCGGACCGTCCTTCCTGAGAGAAAGGAGCTCCGACGCTTCCTTAAGGATCTCCTTTAGGAAACACCGGACCGTCCTTCATGAGAGAAAGGAGCTCTGACGCTTCCTTAAGGATCTCCTTTAGGAAACACCGGACCGTCCTTTAGGAGAGAAAGGAGCTCCAACGCTTCCTTAAGGATCTCCTTTAGGAAACACCGGACCGTCCTTCATGAGAGAAAGGAGCTCCGACGCTTCCTTAAGGATCTCCTTTAGGAAACACCGGACCGTCCTTCCTGAGAGAAAGGAGCTCCAACGCTTCCTTAAGGATCTCCTTTAGGAAACACCGGACCGTCCTTCATGAGAGAAAGGAGCTCCGACGCTTCCTTAAGGATCTCCTTTAGGAAACACCGGACCGTCCTTCATGAGAGAAAGGAGCTCTGACGCTTCCTTAAGGATCTCCTTTAGGAAACACCGGACCGTCCTTCCTGAGAGAAAGGAGCTCCGACGCTTCCTTAAGGATCTCCTTTAGGAAACACCGGACCGTCCTTCATGAGAGAAAGGAGCTCTGACGCTTCCTTAAGGATCTCCTTTAGGAAACACCGGACCGTCCTTCCTGAGAGAAAGGAGCTCCGACGCTTCCTTAAGGATCTCCTTTAGGAAACACCGGACCGTCCTTCATGAGAGAAAGGAGCTCCGACGCTTCCTTAAGGATCTCCTTTAGGAAACACCGGACCGTCCTTCCTGAGAGAAAGGAGCTCCGACGCTTCCTTAAGGATCTCCTTTAGGAAACACCGGACCGTCCTTCAGGAGAGAAAGGAGCTCCGACGCTTCCTTAAGGATCTCCTTTAGGAAACACCGGACCGTCCTTCCTGAGATAAAGGAGCTCCGACGCTTCCTTAAGGATCTCCTTTAGGAAACACCGGACCGTCCTTCATGAGAGAAAGGAGCTCCGACGCTTCCTTAAGGATCTCCTTTAGGAAACACCGGACCGTCCTTCCTGAGAGAAAGGAGCTCCGACGCTTCCTTAAGGATCTCCTTTAGGAAACACCGGACCGTCCTTCAGGAGAGAAAGGAGCTCCGACGCTTCCTTAAGGATCTCCTTTAGGAAACACCGGACCGTCCTTCCTGAGAGAAAGGAGCTCCGACGCTTCCTTAAGGATCTCCTTTAGGAAACACCGGACCGTCCTTCCTGAGAGAAAGGAGCTCCCACGCTTCCTTAAGGATCTCCTTTAGGAAACACCGGACCGTCCTTCAGGAGAGAAAGGAGCTCATTCTGTCCCATAATGCCTTGCAGCTGCAGTTTTTATCGCATCTCTCCCTTATTTTCATCCAGTCGTTCTAACTGTGATTCATAAATATGAGGACAGGAGGATGAGCAGCCTGTGACGGCACTATATTTACCTTTTTATCTCTATTTTTCACTTCCAAACTCTGCTAATAAATGAATATTCTAAATCATCTCTGATATATGAAATAACCTTCCTGTAGCAACATGATCAGATCCATCAGATTAAGTATCTGCAGCTGTTTCTGGAGAAGATTTACTGAACATCTGGAGTTTCAGACCCACATCACAGCTGCTTGTCTTTTCCTGAAGCACTTTTCCTCCATCTGACCTTCCATCGAGGTGAAGGAGAAGACGACAGCAGGGTTTTTCTGGCCATACCTTTAGATGTTTTGGGGATAGTGTCGTGGTAAGATCGTCACCTTTGGTGTGGACGACCTGGGTTCAAATCCCCTGCATGAAAGGTCCCCCTCCAGCAGGGGTCCTCAGGCCAGACCCCCCCACCCTATCTGTAAGTAACTTTGGATAAAAGCGTCTGCTAATGCAAAAACATAAAAAGAGGTGCATCCGTTCACTTTTTACGGCAGATTTGGGATTTCTGATTAGTTTGAGCCGTTTGTCACAGTTATCTTAATTTTCTGTTTCTGACTGAAAGAAGAAGAAGAAGAAAAAGTCTGAATCTGCTGCAGAGACAGGAAGTTTATTTGTAGCAGGTTCTGTGTTTTTACAGCAACAACATGTATGACTGTACAGCGACGGCCTGCAGGGGGCGCATGTACGGCCACAGCTTCATAAATTACACAATAAATACACAAGCACCTCATGAGACTGCAGAGGAACAACCTCTGCCCTCGAGCAAGGCACTCAACCCCCGACATGTCGGCTCCAACACCTGCTGCAGTGAACTCGGATCGGATGGTTCTGCTGCTGGAGGTTGGAACTCATTTGAAGGCCGGAACTCTGACTAAGGTATTGATCAGAGTTCTACAGAAGTCAATATGGATTTGGATCAGAACCAGAGTCCTGTGTGAGTGTTGAAGATGTGGTCGGTCTCCACGGATCCCACGGCAATCCTAAAGAGAGCGGACCTAAGAAGAGTTGATTTGGCTTAAGGCCTCAGCTCCTCCCCCAGCTCCTACCCAGCCCCTCCCCTAACCCCCCAGCCCCTCCCTCAGCTCCTCCCCCAGCCCCACCCCTAACCCCCCAGCTCCTCCCCCAACCCCTCAGCTCCCCCCAGCTCCTCCCCCAACCCCTCAGCTCCCCCCCAGCTCCTCCCCCAGCTGTCAGAGACATCAGAGCAACTCGATCAGCTGATCAGTTGGTGCCAGAAACCGAAACCAGAGAACTGAAACGCTTGCTGCTTTGATTCAGATCAGGTTTCACAGACATCAGACAGAAACCAAATCGGGTTTCTGTTTTTTGGTCCTTTAAACAGTTTTGGACCCACAACCAAACTTTTTTTTTCTTTTTTACCCAAAAGGGACACACAGCAAGGCAAACACATGACACCTGATCTGTCCGTCCACTTCCTGTTTTATAACTTGTGACATCAACAAATAACGTACAAAACCAGAATCTGTCAGTCTGTCCTGAGATTCTGCTGCACACCCGGCCCCTCAGAAATCGGACTGTTGGATTTCTCTGAGTTGTTGTTTAAAGGGCTCTTGGTGCATTCTGGTCCAACAGAACAGACCAGAGCAGGTTCTGACTGGTCAGCCTAAGTTTCAGTGTTCTGTGTTGGTGAACTTTAGCTGGAACACCTGGATTCTGGATGATGACACAAGTCCTGCAAGTCCAACTGGTTCTCAGCTCAAATCCAACACCATCCAAACATCTGGCAGTCAGAGACAGACCGGATATGGCTCACATGGATCCAGGATGCAGCAAACAGAACCACTACTGGAGCAGCATCAGCCTGGCTCAGCTGGACCCAATAAGAGTCGGATTCAGGCTGAAAAAATCTCCAACTTATCAAAAGTTTGTCAGCAGTCAGTTTTAGTCAGAAAAATAAAACATTCATCGTCTTTAAAAGTAAAGTGAAACAAAGATGTTGGGTTTGGACTGGAGGGAACCGGACTGCAGGTCTGATCTCTGCCGTCTGGTTTCCTGCAGAACTTGACATGGTATTTCTCCTGTGATACTATGCAGTGCTTGAACTAATTCGAATGAGATAATGTTACTTTACTTTGATTCTGCAACAAGCTTAAAAAGTTTGAACCCCAATGTTCCGATAATGACCCGGGCCTCAGTCTTTCCCTCTGTCAGTACTTCCTGTTTTAATCTGCTGACATGTGAAGGCTGAGATCCTGTCAGAGGAATGGCTTCATTCACCTGGAGGCGGGGCTCGTTTAAACGATCTGCGCATATTAAATGAGACAAAGAAGAAAGTAACTTTCTTAAAGTTACTCTGAAGTAACTTTATGGTATAAAGGGATTCGTTAGAGGAACTAAGATGTTGTTTTTAGTTGACACCTGGAGGAAGTGTCTGAATGAATTATGTCAGACCAGAACCTCTGGCCCACAGACTGGGTTGGTTTTCACAAACAGAACGTTTGTAGTCGCTGAGGCAGAGAGAAAGATAAGATGGGGATTTTCCACAGTGAATTCTGCAAATCAAACACTGCTGACTCTGAACCAGACGACCGTCCGTCAGCCGGGTGGAACCAACGCCTGCTTCCGACACCGGGCCCTCCTGGAGTTCCACACTGATGGGTGGGTGAGATAAGAAGGCACTTGTGGATCATCTGATTGGTTCATTCTCCAGGTTGGACCCAGGTGGGTCTTGAGGTCACTGTGAAGGGTTTTGATCAGTTTTTGAGAACCGGTCCTGCTTCTGGTTGCATCACGTTGAATACTGGACCATAACCTGTTCAGAGGGGCAGAGGTCAGGTGGGTGAGGTGGTGAATAGCAGCAGAGGTAAGAGGAGAGCAGGGTGTGGTTGCTAGGCAACAAGAGAACAAAAACATGGAATTAGAAGAGTAAACTGTGACCAGGATCAGGATCAGATTCTAGCTTCTGAATAACTGGTGCTATTGTACAATCAACAGATAATATCAATAAATCCACATTCCTTCACTCACTCACACACATCACACCTAGAATGTCTTCAACAGGAACCAATCAGCTGAGACATGACAAACAGGAAGTAAGCACCACAGACAGCTGACGGACGTACTGACGCACATCTGCCTGCTGGGCCTTCATAACTACAACAAGTCACCTGGTGGCAATTAGGCCTCGCTGGCGCTGCTGTTCCTGGTGAGCTCCCTGATGCCCTGCAGAATCCTCTTCATATGACCCACCTTTGTCACTCCCAGGTCCTGAAAAGAGATCCAAAACATTCAAAAACATCCAAAACCCAGAGAGAACCCACGCATACACAGGGAGAACATGCAAACTCCACACAGAAAGGCCCCAGGCAGGGATCGAACCTGGAAACCTCTTGCTGTGAGGTGACGGTGCTAACCACCACACCACCGCGCAGCCTCTTCAAAACATTCAAAACATTCAAAAACATCCAAAAACATCCAAAACA
Source organism: Leuresthes tenuis (assembly GCA_036924055.1). Taxonomy (NCBI): domain Eukaryota; kingdom Metazoa; phylum Chordata; class Actinopteri; order Atheriniformes; family Atherinopsidae; genus Leuresthes; species Leuresthes tenuis. The sequence goes on from JAVGWW010000007.1 coordinate 162,184, forward strand.
TCTAAAAACATCCAAAACATTCAAAAACATCCAAAAACATCCAAAACATTCAAAAACATCCAAAACATCCAAAACATTCAAAAACATCCAAAACATTCAAAAACATCCAAAACATTCAAAAACATTCAAAACATCCAAAAACATTCAAAACATCCAAAAACATTCAAATCATCCAAAAACATCCAAAACATTCAAAAACATCCAAAACATTCAAAAACATTCAAATCATCCAAAAACATCCAAAACATTCAAAAACATCCAAAACATCCAAAACATTCAAAAACATCCAAAACATTCAAAACATTCAAAAACATCCAAAACATTCAAAAACATTCAAAACATCCAAAAACATTCAAAAACATTCAAAACATCCAAAACATTCAAAAACATCCAAAACATTCAAAACATTCAAAAACATCCAAAACATTCAAAAACATCCAAAAACATCCAAAACATCCAAAAACATCCAAAACATTCAAAAACATCCAAATCATTCAAAAACATTCAAAACATCCAAAAACATCCAAAACATTCAAAAACATCCAAATCATTCAAAAACATTCAAAACATCCAAAAACATCCAAAACATTCAAAAACATTCAAAACATTCAAAAACATCCAAAACATTCAAAAACATCCAAAAACATCCAAAACATTAAAAAAACGTCCAAAACATTCAAAAACATCCAAAACATTCAAAAACATCCAAAAACATCCAAAACATTCAAAACATTCAAAAACATCCAAAACATTCAAAAACATTCAAAACATCCAAAAACATCCAAAACATTCAAAAACATTCAAAACATCCAAAAACATCCAAAACATTCAAAAACATCCAAAACATTCAAAACATTCAAAAACATCCAAAACATTCAAAAACATCCAAAACATTCACAAACATTCAAAAACATCCAAAACATCCAAAAACATCCAAAACATTCAAAAACATCCAAATCATTCAAAAACATTCAAAACATCCAAAAACATCCAAAACATTCAAAAACATCCAAAACATTCAAAAACATCCAAAACATTCAAAAACATCCAAATCATTCAAAAACATTCAAAACATCCAAAAACATCCAAAACATTCAAAAACATCCAAAACATTCAAAAACATCCAAAAACATCCAAAACATTAAAAAAACGTCCAAAACATTCAAAAACATCCAAAAACATCCAAAACATTAAAAAAACGTCCAAAACATTCAAAAACATCCAAAACATTCAAAAACATCCAAAACATTCAAAAACATCCAAAAACATCCAAAACATTAAAAAAACGTCCAAAACATTCAAAACAAACACCCAACACAGCCCTAAAACCTCCACCAAGTGTCCATCTCTAAGACATCCATCATGCATCAGTCCTCCATGCAGAGACTAAAGTGTCAGTAGTTAGCAGTTAGTTGTTGGTAGTTACTTGTTAGTAAGTAGTTGGCAGAAGTCTAGTGGTAATACCTTAAGGTCCCTCCTCTCCAGGTGGATGAGCTCAGCTCCACGGACATCATGTCCAATAAAGATGTCCTTATACTCAGTGAGACAGAGAAAGTCCAGCCACGCCCCCACCTCTTCTGTCCCCCACTGGTGAACTGAGACACCGAAAGGAAGTGGTTCAGACATACAGAAAACACCCAAGCACCTCAAATAGAACCCTGAGATTTTACCAGGTGAAGAAGCCAAGAGTCAGAAACAACAGAGGTGGATATAGGGTGAAACACCTGCAGAGAATGAGCTCACCTGGCAGTGACAGGGTGGCACAGCTCTCCTTGTTCTTGTTGTTTTTGTCTTTCTTGAACTTTGGGACGAGACGAAACTTTGCGCTCCGACTGCGCTTTGAGAAGTCAATCAGGGGACCCTGAGCACAGTCAGACATTTACAGGTCACATGACTTCATATGGTCACTGGGCAGCAGCAGGGTGAATGCTGGAAGCTGTGAGGTCAAACTCTCTGGGCCTGCCATAGGGTTAGGGTTAGTTCTGCAGAAATAGGTCTGCCAACCATCATATTTTACCTCGTGGTCTGAGGGGTCGATGACGGGACACAACCAGGGAACGTCTGTCAGTCGACGCAGCTGCTGAGTCACAGAACCCAGAGCTGCATTCAGCTGTTCCTGCTGAGGAGGATCCAACTGCTGCACAGACACAGAACTGTTAGAACTAGGACCAGAACCTGGACCAAGCCATAAGAAGCTGACAGAAAAACACAATACAGTTCTGAGAAAAACAAGCGTTCAGAGTACTGAACGAAAAGAATAATTCTATTCCAGGACCTGAACAAAGTGTATCAGTGCTTGGTGAGACTCGTGTAGTCCTGAATGTGTTTAACATGAAAAATATCCACATTCAGAGTTCAGGAAAAACGACAAATACTTTTACCATAGACATTTTTCCAGCCAGGAGCAGTTCAGTCTCACTGAGCAAAGCTTTGACATTACTGACCATCTGAAGAACCACACTGCAGCTCAGAGCCTGAGAACAGAAAAACCTGCTGTTTTACCAGAATTTGTCTGCCGGACAAATACAGATCAGATCATGAAAGATCAGGACAGGGGAATAAGGATCAGAATGGGACATGAAAGATCAGGACAGGACACTAAATATCAGACAGGACATTAAAAATTAGGACAGGACATTGGAGAAGGCAGTTCCGGCCACCCTACCCCGGAGCTCTTGGCGTAGACCACATCCATGGCCTTAGAGCTGGCATTGACTGCATGAGCAAGTTCCTGTTCCATGCTGTGGTGGGACTGAGCGACTTCACGAATACTGAAACACCAGAAACACATTTAGCACCTGTGTTCTCATAATGGATGGAACTAACACACCACCATCTGATTTCTCACCTGTGTATGAGGGCTCCAGCTGCCTGACCAAACTCGTTGATGAGTGAGGCCTCTTCCTCTGAGACGATCTCCGGCTGAGAAGACAGGAGGGGCTGTGGAGTCTGAGTCCGGGGAAACTCGCACTTCTGTTTGTCCTCCCAGGACTTCAGGGTGCTCTCAAACGCCTGTCGGACACACATAAATACTGAAAACCTGACCAGGGCGGTCTTCCAGGACTGTACCCAGAACACCGGAATGTAACCCAGAACAACTCCCAGTACAGCTCCCTAAGACAATCCCCCAGGACTGCATCCCAGGAAAATCCCCAGGAAAGCTTACCAGCACAGCTCCCCAGAACATTCCCCAGGACTATGCGCCAGGACAGACCCCTAGGATAATCCCCCAACACCATTCCAGGACTGCAACCGAGAACAATCCCCAGAACAGCCTCCCAAAACTATACGCCATGACAGCCTCCTAGGACAATCTCCCAAGACCATTCCAGGACTGCACCCGAGAACAATCCCCAGGACAGCTCCCAGGACAATCCCCCAGGACTGCATCCCAGGAAAATCCCCAGGAAAGCTTACCAGCACAGCTCCCCAGAACATTCCCCAGGACTATGCGCCAGGACAGACCCCTAGGATAATCCCCCAACACCATTCCAGGACTGCAACCGAGAACAATCCCCAGAACAGCCTCCCAAAACTATACGCCAGGACAGCCCCCAGGACAAACACCCAGAATGTAACCCAGAACTCTCTCCCAGGATAGCCCCCAGGACAATCCCCAGGACTATACGCCATGACAGCCTCCTAGGACAATCTCCCAAGACCATTCCAGGACTGCACCCGAGAACAATCCCCAGGACAGCTCCCAGGACAATCCCTTAAACAGGTCCCCTGGACTGTCCCCCAGGACAACCCCCCAAGGCTGTACACCAGGACAGCCCCCAGGACTATACGCCAGGACAGTCTCCCAAGAACAATCCCCAGGACTGACCCCCAGGACAGCTTCCTATGACAATACCCCAAAAATATTCCAGGACTGCACCCGAGAACAATCCCCTGGACAGCTCCCCAGGGTCCCACAGCCTGCTGCAGTACTCACCCGGTCTCTGGTCAGGGTCTGGGTGCGATTCTTGTGGATAATCTTAATGTAACCAGGAGGCTGGATCCAGGCCTCTCCGTCCACCTGAACTGGGACACCCTCATCCCCCAGGATAGTGATCTTCACCGTTCGACACTGAGGGAGGGAGACAGGATCAGACACAAGGAAGACAGGTGGACAAGTAGACAGGTAGACATGTATATACCTGGGCAATGCGATGATGCTGCAGGTTGATGACCCGTGACACCGCCATCTGCATGCTGCCAAACACCGCCACCACCTCCAGAATCTTATCATCGAAGGACGGAGCTGTGAAGGTCTGACACATGGACAGATGTCACAGTGACATCACTGGTCAGCTGACACAGAGTATGATAACAGACATATTGAGTTCTTACGTCATCCTCTTTGGTTCCACCCCAGAAGTTGGTTCCTCCAGCGTAACTCGGGATGTTCAACACTGCGATTCCTTGCAGACTGGGCAGAGGGATGGGACGGCCATCGCACTGCAGCACAAACATACAGCATGATGACTGACAGCTGCAGTGCACGGTAACATCTGGCTGCAACACATTCACCTGATCAGATTTGATTTGACCCTTGTTCTGGTTCTCACCTCCAGTAGAACTCTCTGCTCTAGGTTCTTGTAGGTTCTGTGCAGCAGCTCCTTGGTTCCTAACACTCCGTACCACATCAGGTTCTTGGTTCGACTCCTGAATACGTGAGTGTTTATATATCATGGTGAGGGCCAATATCTGACAGTACACCAACTTTTGAGGGGTACGGGGGATTTTTGAGGGTGAAGACTTGGTTTCTGTTGTACCTGCACTTCTCTGGGTGTTCGTCCCTCTTGTTGTTGAAGTCAAGGGAGATCTTGGCATCCAGTCCGATCCCGAAGTAGTTGTTCATGACACACTTCTCGGTATAGCAGTCCCTGACACACACGGACACACTGAAGTTACTGTGAGAGCAACTGGACGAACAGATACTCACTGTGCAGGTACAGAGCTTCAGTCGGCAGCCTCACATGTTGTCGGGGTCGCAGCTGAACGGGTCGGCGTTGACCAGAAGTCGACTGATGACGGAGCTGCTAGACAGAGAACCTGATACACACAAACACACATCAGATCTGTGACACACACAGTAAACCACCCAAGAGGAGGAAACGTGGGCTCTTCTCCTGCTCCTCCTACCTGGATAAAGGATCTTTGTGTTGAGCATGGGCATGTTGTCTCTGCTTCCTGTCTGGACAGGAAGTGATGCGGAGCTGCCCAGAGACAAGCTGCCTTTACTGATCATCTTCTCACAGGGCGTCTTACTGACTGAAGACACAAACACAGACAGGTAAGAACCTGTTCAGGATCACCTGTTCCACATGATCAACGCTCCAGAGTTTACCTCTATGGCCGCCACGCTGCTTGGAGTTGTACGATGAATGCAGAGACACCTTTTCTTCATCCAAGTCTTCGTCCTCCTCCTCCACCAGACCCACCTGTTCGGCCCGACCCAGAGAGAACACCTGCTGGGTCTGATCGTTCTGCTCGTCCACGGCTGGGACAGAGACATAACAGGCTGTTACACACCTGTCCATACACACCTGGACCCACACACCTGGCTTCCCACACCTGGACCCACACACCTGGCTTCCCACACCTGGACCCACACACCTAAATCCACACCTGGCTTCTCACACCTGGACCCACACACCTGGCTTCCCACACCTGGACCCACACACCTAAATCCACACCTGGCTTCTCACACCTGGACCCACACACCTGGCTTCCCACACCTGGACCCACACACCTAAATGCACACCTGGCTTCCCACACACCTGGAGGTTTGACCCACCTTTCTCTGTGTGCTCAATGATCTGTCGGATGGCTTTCTTCAGACTGTTGGCTCTCAGCATCAGCTGCTCTCGAGGTTTAAAGATGGTGGTGGCTACTGATGAGGAGGGGTTGGTCCTTGGTGAGCAGGGGGTGGGGCTCGGCGGGATGTGATGATGAGGAGGGGGGTGAAACACAGGAGACAGGACGACGACCTCAAGCTCCTCCTGTTCCTCAGCGATGGTTGGAGGAGGAACTGGAGGGAGCACAGATGAGGCCTGAGACTCCTCATTTAAAGTCTTCAGGAGAGAGTCGAGTTTCTCCTTCAGCACACAGCACTGCAACACAAACATGACTCATCAGAAAAACTAACATGACTCATCAGAAAAACAAACATGACTCATCAGAAACAGAAACATGACTCATCAGAAAAACAAACATGACTCATCAGAAACAGAAACATGACTCATCAGAAACAGAAACATGACTCATCAGAAACAGAAACATGACTCATCAGAAACAGAAACATGACTCATCAGAAACAGAAACATGACTCATCAGAAACATAAACTTGACTTGTCAAAAACAGATCAGAGGCATATTATGTTTCATTTAAAGGAACCTAAATAGTATGTCACCTCGCTTACTTGAATTCAATCCAGTCCATAGATAATAATATTAGTAAAAAGTAAAACAAAGAGCCCTAAATAAACAAACCTGTGGTTTGTGTCTAGGGATGAATGTGTCTGCTGTACGCTACGGTTTAATAACGGAGACTGATGACAGACGGCTGAAGACTTTTTACCAAACAGAAGAACTAAGGCTACGGTCACACTGCAGGTCTTAATGCACAAATCCGATTTACTGCTCAAATCTGATTTTTTGTTTGGCTGTTCACATTATGTCTTTACATGTGGCCTGTCTACAGATTCCTGTGTGAACTGCTTATTATTCATCATTGATAGAAGAGAATAAGAATAATCCCAGGTTTCTTTTCAGCGCTGTAGCCAGGCTGACAAAGAGTCCGAGCTCTGTTGAGCCATGTATTCCTTTAACTCTCAGCAGTGATGATTTCATGAGATTCTTCATCAATAAAACTGTTTCTATCAGAGAGAAGATTAATGGAATCCTTCCCATTATTATCACTGATGTATCATCAAGTAGAGCAGCTTTAGAAGTATCTTTAGAACCTGAATTGTATTTAGACAGCTTCTGTCCAGTTGATCTCTCTGAGCTAACAACAGCAATAGTCTCTTCTAAACCATCAACTTGTATTTAGACCCAATCCCAACCAGACTGTTCAAGGAGGTTTTCCCCTTAATCAATACTTCCATATTGGATCTGATAAATTGGTTTTTGTTGACAGGATATGTACCTCAGACTTTTAAGGTTGCTGTAATTAAACCTTTACTTAAAAAACCTACTCTTGATTCAGAAGTGTTGGCTAATTATCGACCTATATCCAATCTCCTTTTTTTGTTTTCCATAGAAATAATCTGAAGAGTTTCAGTCAGGATTCAGAGTGCATCATAGCACAGAAACAGCACTGGTGAAAGTTACCAATGATCTCCTGTTAGCCTCTGATAGCGGACTTGTTTCTTGTCCTGTTGGATCTCAGAGCTGCATTTGATACGATCGATCACAGCATTCTGTTACAGAGACTTGAACATGTTATTGGGATTAAAGGAACTGCATTAGGCTGGTTTAAGTCATATTTATCTGATAGATTCCAGTTTGTTCTTGTAAATGAAGAATCTTCCTCACACACCAGAGTAAGTCATGGAGTTCCTCAGGGTTCTGTGCTTGGACCGATTCTTTTCACTTCATACATGCTTCCATTAGGTAACATTATCAGACAGCATGGCATAAAGTTCCATTGTTATGCTGATGATACTCAGCTGTACTTATCTATGAAACCAGATGAAACCAACAGGTTGGTCAGACTACAAGCCTGTCTTAAAGACATAAAGACCTGGATGACTCAGAACTTTCTGCTTCTAAATTCAGATAAAACTGAAGTTGTTCTCTTTGGACCTGAGCGCTTCAGGGAGAAACTGTCTAGTTATATAGTTACTATAGATGGTATTTCCTTGGCTTCTAGTTCTACAGTGAGGAACCTTGGAGTTATTTTTGTCCAGAATTTATCATTTGACGCACATATAAAACAGGTTTCTAGGACTGCCTTCTTTCACCTTCGTAATCCTTTCTGCTCTTCCTTCTATGCCTGCACCCTATCTCTACTCTGTCCCCTCTGACAGAGTCGGACTCCTGGGTTCCTTCTATGTAGCTTATTGTTAGCTTTTTATAAAGCTGTTATATCTTCATTTGTAAGTCTCTTTGGATAAAAGCGTCTGATAAATACATAAAAATAATGTTGTTAAAATCAGGAACATCCTGTCTCAGGGTGATGCAGAGAAACTGCTCCATGCATCTGTTCCTTCAGGACTGAACTACTGTAATTCCTTATTATTGTTCTGTCCCACAGATTCTCTGAAAAGCCTCCAGCTGATCCAAAACCCTGCAGCCAGAGTTCTGATGAGAACTAACAGCAGAGATCATGTTTCTCCAGTTTTAGCTTCTCTTCATTGGCTCCCTGTTAGATTCAGAATAGAATTTAAGCTTCTTCTCCTCACATATAAAGCTCTTAATGACCGAGCTCCATCACATCTTAAAGATCTCACAGTTGGATATTTCCCCCACAGAGCACTTTGCTCTCAGGCTGCAGGTTTCCTTGTGGTTCCCAGAGTTTCTAAAAGCAGAATGGGAGGCAGAGCCTTCAGTTATCAGGCCCCTAAAAGCAGAATGGGAGGCAGAGCCTTCAGTTATCAGGCCCCTAAAAGCAGAATGGGAGGCAGAGCCTTCAGTTATCAGGCCCCTAAAAGCAGAATGGGAGGCAGAGCCTTCAGTTATCAGGCCCCTAAAAGCAGAATGGGAGGCAGAGCCTTCAGTTATCAGGCCCCTAAAAGCAGAATAGGAGGCAGAGCCTTCAGTTATCAGGCCCCTAAAAGCAGAATGGGAGGCAGAGCCTTCAGTTATCAGGCCCCTAAAAGCAGAATGGGAGGCAGAGCCTTCAGTTATCAGGCCCCTAAAAGCAGAATGGGAGGCAGAGCCTTCAGTTATCAGGCCCCTAAAAGCAGAATGGGAGGCAGAGCCTTCAGTTATCAGGCCCCTAAAAGCAGAATAGGAGGCAGAGCCTTCAGTTATCAGGCCCCTAAAAGCAGAATGGGAGGCAGAGCCTTCAGTTATCAGGCCCCTAAAAGCAGAATGGGAGGCAGAGCCTTCAGTTATCAGGCCCCTAAAAGCAGAATGGGAGGCAGAGCCTTCAGTTATCAGGCCCCTCTCTGTGGAACCAGCTGCCAGTTTGGCTTCAGGAAGCAGACACCCTCTCTACCTTTAAGATCAGGCTGAAACTTTCCTTCCTGATAAAGCTTATAGTTAGGGATGGCTCAGGTGAGCCTGAAACATCCCATAGTTAAGCTGCTATAGGCCCAGACTGCTGGGGGACCTCATCTGTCACACCTTTCCTCACTTTGTTCTCTTTTTCCCCCTGTTTAATTTCTCAAATGATATTATGTCCATGTGACATTATTGTGGTTATTAACTTGTGTTTCCCTGTTCCAGCAGGTATCCTTTGAATGGTGTTATGGTGTTTTTCCCCCCTCTTTTCCCTCTTTTCTGTCTTCTCAAACCCCAGCTGGTCGAGGCGGATGGCCACCCTTCCTGGTTCTGCCAGAGGTTTCTTCCTGGTTCTGGTTCTGCCAGAGGTTTCTTCCTGGTTCTGGTTCTGCCAGAGGTTTCTTCCTGGTTCTGCCAGAGGTTTCTTCCTGGTTCTGGTTCTGCCAGAGGTTTCTTCCTGGTTCTGGTTCTGCCAGAGGTTTCTTCCTGGTTCTGCCAGAGGTTTCTTCCTGGTTCTGGTTCTGCCAGAGGTTTCTTCCTGGTTCTGGTTCTGCCAGAGGTTTCTTCCTGATTCTGCCAGAGGTTTCTTCCTGGTTCTGGTTCTGCCAGAGGTTTCTTCCTGGTTCTGGTTCTGCCAGAGGTTTCTTCCTGGTTCTGGTCCTGCCAGAGGTTTCTTCCTGGTTCTGGTTCTGCCAGAGGTTTCCTCCTGTTAAAGGGAGTCGTTCCTTTCCACAGTCCCTCAGGCTCAGGACGGGAGATTGGACTGAAGACAAGTTTCGGTCCAATCTGTTGGTTTCCTTAGCTCGGATATTATTTATTGAATTGGCTCCATATGAATTAATTGGATTATGATTACAATGAATTGAATTCCAATTGGCTTGAATTGGACTGTATTACTTAAGTGCCCTGAGATGACATTTGTTGTAATTTGGCGCTTTATAAATAAAACTGAACAGCTCACACTCCTGAAGTGACCCGCATGCACAGTTGATAATTGATGACATCACGCCCATAGACCACGCCACAATGGTGTTTACTGAAGCGACCATGGCAACGGCAACCGGTGCTGCAGGACTGTAGGCTTAATGCTAAAAATCAGGGCTCTCAAGTCTCACGAGACACGCATTTCAACAAGTTCTCACGGAAAAAAAAATATATATAAGATCAATTTCTCTGGCGTGCCGCTATTGCCACGGAAACGGCTGGAAACAAGCACGTCTCACGTCTGAGCAGAGCAACAAATAATCATAATATAAGTAATGAAAGACCTTTCCAAGAAAAGCTCTCTATGCGGAGCAACAAGCGTTACACACAGAGAGCATCTGATGGCATCAGGATCAGGCTGGTTGCACGGAGCAGGAATTCTTCCAGAACTTTAGAATGTGGACCTTTCATCACATTTATCAGCGCCTCTCCCCGAGACTCCATCTCCTAGAGAAAGCGAGTGGGAGTGGGGCTGTACTGGGTAGCAACGGGGGCGGGTTACCGGACCTTGGCCAACCTGTTTGGCATCAGAAAGTCCTCCGTTAGAGCTACTGTGCATGACTTCTGCAAAGCTGCGCTGCAGGTCCTCATGCCTGACTGTATCGAACAGGGAGACGGTCTCAGGAGTGAGGCCTCAGGCAGAGGTGGGGTTTCCCCCAGGGTGCTGGAGCGATCCACGGCACCAGTGCAGCGCGGGTCAGAAAGACGCCAAAGGCTGCTCAAAAAAATCAGATGCGTATTCGATCCAGTACAGCATTTAAAAGTGGCCTGATTCTGATTATAAAATGTCAGATTCAATGCGACTTGTGCTGTTCACACTGCCTAAAGGGGGGTCACATGAGGAAAAATCAGATTTAGGTCACTTGCAACTGCAGTCTGAACGTAGCCTAAGGAACCTCGCTGTTTTCCTGAGGGTTGATTACAGAAAGCTTCTGAAATTGAAATAAGTGTTGAACCTTCTTGGCCATGGTCTCAGACTCCTCTGAACTCTCTGTGTTCTTCTCATAAGCTTTTCCAACACGAGCCACAAAGTCCTTCACCGTCTCACACAGAACTCTGAAACACACCCACAAACAGCCGTTACACAGCATCTACAAACAGGACAGCGAGCACGACACCAAGGCTATCTCACCTGGCTGAGGAGATGACAACAGAGTGCTGGTCTGAGGTCAGGATCTTAGACAGGTGAGCGGCCACCGAGTCCTCATAGGTAAGAATCTGCTGCACCTGCATCAGAGGAAGGAAACGGGTCAGTCTGTTTGTCCTGATTTATTGTTGGAGTCCGTCACTGAAGCCGCTTCACTGAAACACAGGGGTCAGTGTGTGGCTGACACTAGCAGGAAGTGATATCACCTTACCTCAGAATCGTCGCTGCAGTCCTCTGTGGCGGTGGAGGCAGAGTGTTGCCGTGGAAACTTTGTCTCGTAGACCATGATGCTCCATCTGCAACAGGTCAGACGGGTGAATGTTTAGGGCTTCACCTGAACCACAGCATGTAGCCATGCCTGCTCTCTACACCTGCCTACCGTCAGCTCACCTGTCCAGCATCTTGGTGCTGGCCCGCTCCAGTTTCTCCAGAATCTGAGGAAGCTGCGTGTCGTCGTCGCAGGCTGAACCCCAGCCCAGAACCCGGGCCAGGTCGTTCCCGGTCCCCAGAGGCAGAACTCCTAGCTGACACTGAAACATAGAGGTTGTTGCCACAGGTGAGTCAGCTGACAGCAGCTCCATGAGGGAGTACACCTGACAGCCTGTACCTGTTTGTGCAGCGTCAGCGCGTCAATCTCAGACAGAACCCAGCCAACGCTGCCATCTCCGCCACACACCAGGATCCGGAACGTGTCAAACTTCTGGAACAAGCGCAGCCTGGCAGAGACAGGTGTAATGATTCCACACAGGTGAGTCACCTGGACTGTGCAGTCAGTGTGAGTGTGTGTGTCTCACCCCAGGTGAGGCCCGCCGTTCATCAGGTCGAACACCTGCGCTGGGTTCAGCAGCTGCTTGAAGCGCCGCAGGAACTTCACCCCCTGGTTGTCTCCGCTTTTGGAGTTGACGAACACCAGCAGAGGGCTGGTGCAGGACGGGGGGCAGGACGCCTTCCAGAAGCCTGGACATCAGCAGTTACACGTGCACACTTAGAGGTGATGTTGGAAACTGTGATAATGAATAAATCTGAACACAATCTGTCCTGAGACTGAGTGATGTGCACATCTGAGACACATGAACAATTAAAGCTGATGAACAATGAACACACCCATGAGTCTGCAGTTACAGGTAGAGTGGATATAAAAGCATGCAGAGTGCTGCAGTGCATACTAATAAATACAAAGGCTGCTTTAGCGCTGTTGGAAGACTTGGTGTAATAAGGAGAGAGCGTGTGTTCAGAGACTGAGAGGATTTGCATGATGACAACTGGCTCATCAGCCGTTTTGAGGGCAATCCTCCTGGAACTGAAACAGCGAGGAGCCGTGCGCTGCTCGTGCACAGGTGACGTGCACGCTGGGGTTTAAGCAACCGGGGCATTCAGAGGGAGCTGCCAACCGACTGGGACTGTGCCAGTCGACCCTGAGCCGAGCCGTGCCAGCCGAGAGGGAGAATTATCTGCATCTCAGCAGGTGTATCAAATTCCCACAATGCAGTTGAACACACAATTCATACATTCAGTAACAGAATAGTTGGGAACAGACTACAACCTGGCACTGTGCGCGATGGGTGGCTTCTTGGTGAGTAACCCCCCCCCCCAGTTTCTATCCCATCTTCACAGCATCATAGTTGGTGGTTAAAGTTAGTAACTTGCTGTTTTTTGCTGGTTAAACAACAACTAAAGATCTTTCTAACAGGCCCCTGATCGTCTCTGTGTGCAAATGTTAATAACTCTGTGCCTAAAGTGTGAAATGTCTGAATCATCCTCACCTTTTCCCCGGCGCACTTCTGCTCTGGTTACTGTATGAACATGTTTGTTGTGAGTTACACAAATACAGGTATTTACCTTTAATCAGAGTCACCTACACTCCCACACCCACCACCTGAGAGAGCAGTGTCACCCATCGTTGGGCCGACTCTCTGTTCAAACAGGGTGGGCCCCTCTTCTCCTGGCCCCCCACCTGTTTTGGCCACACTTCGGCGGTGGGCAGCCAGTCTCCGCTTCACTGCTTGTGTGCGCTTCTCAGATCCCACAGCATTAAAGGCCTCTCCCACCCTCTCCTCTGGTTCTCTTAGATCTACACAGTGCAATGCATGCTGGGAGATGTGTGTGTGGAGGGTTAGGGGTAGGGTAGCGCTGTGGTTCAGGAAGATGACCATCTATTTTATTTATTCTATTTAAATTCAGAATAGAATTTAAGCTTCTTCTCCTCACATATAAAGCTCTTAATGACCGAGCTCCATCACATCTTAAAGATCTCACAGTTGGATATTTCCCCAACAGAGCACTTTGCTCTCAGGCTGCAGGTTTCCTTGTGGTTCCCAGAGTTTCTAAAAGCAGAATGGGAGGCAGAGCCTTCAGTTATCAGGCCCCTAAAAGCAGAATGGGAGGCAGAGCCTTCAGTTATCAGGCCCCTAAAAGCAGAATGGGAGGCAGAGCCTTCAGTTATCAGGCCCCTAAAAGCAGAATGGGAGGCAGAGCCTTCAGTTATCAGGCCCCCAAAAGCAGAATGGGAGGCAGAGCCTTCAGTTATCAGGCCCCTAAAAGCAGAATGGGAGGCAGAGCCTTCAGTTATCAGGCCCCTAAAAGCAGAATGGGAGGCAGAGCCTTCAGTTATCAGGCCCCTAAAAGCAGAATGGGAGGCAGAGCCTTCAGTTATCAGGCCCCTAAAAGCAGAATGGGAGGCAGAGCCTTCAGTTATCAGGCCCCTAAAAGCAGAATGGGAGGCAGAGCCTTCAGTTATCAGGCCCCTAAAAGCAGAATGGGAGGCAGAGCCTTCAGTTATCAGGCCCCTAAAAGCAGAATGGGAGGCAGAGCCTTCAGTGGCTGTTTTTCCTCGGGTCGACCTCCCTCACCATCAGAGTCGATGCTGTTCAGCGCCGTTGGCGGGATGACAGACACTTTGCATTGACCCAGAGGACATTTGGACGACAGCTGTTCCTTACAGCCGGAGTGCACCTGCAGACAGAGGGACAGTCAGCTCACCTGTTCACAGGTGACTGTGTGCATTTGTCTGTGTGTGAGTGATCGTTACCATAGCTTTACACCACAGACACCTCCAGTCCTGCAGCCGGAGGACGCTGCCACAAGTCTTATCGCAGATGTTACACTTGGCTGACACCGGCAGGTTCCCCTCCAGCCACTGGTGAGGCATTGACACCTGAGGAGCACAGGTGAGGGTCAGAGGTCACAGGTGGAGGCTGCTGTTCTCTGACTGACATGTGTGTGAGTGTCTTACTCCGTCCTCGTCCTCGATGATGTCCTTCCCGATGGAGGCCAGAGTCGTCCACTTACAGTTGTTGGTCGCTCGCACCGCACAGCGCTTGTGAGCCTTGAATTTACACACTGCAGCGCACACACAGGTGAGAGTCAGTCTGAGGGGCCTGCCTGTGTGGGGGGGTGTGTGCACGTGCTCATACCTTCACAGGAGAGACCATGTGACGTGACGCCGGACAGTGCCTCTCTGCACACGTTGCAGTAGGTGGGTCTGGCGTGGGAGCAGGCGTACCAGTTGTGCATCCCGCTGAAGTGGTCCATGCTGTACTGGGTGGACTGGAGAGGCAGACAGTCAGAGGATGGTACTGGGACTATTTATTGATTTTGGAATTTTAAACTGATCAGTCTAAACTGCTCAGACTGGTTTAAATCATCTGATCTCTGATGGTGAAGAGTCCGCCTACAGGTGGGAGGCGGACCATCTGGAGACCTGGTGCAGCCAAAACAACCTGGAGCTCAACGCTCTAAAGACAGAGCTGAACATCAGCTCCCTCATCCAGAAAGCCCAGCAGAGGATGTACTTCCTGCAGCAGCTGAAGAAATTCAACCTGCCAAGGACAATGATGGTGCACTTCTACTCCTCCATCACTGAGTCCATCCTCAGCTCCTCCATCACCATCTGATACGCTGCTGCTGCCGCCGCCAAGGACAGGGCAGACTGCAGCGAGTCATTCGGTCTGCAGAGAAGGTGATTGGCTACAATCTGCCATCTCTCCAGGAGTCTGAGGTGTACAGGGAAGATCATGGCTGAATCCCTTCCACCCCAGTCACAAACTCTTTGAGACACTCCCCTCTGGCAGGTCCATCAGGACCAAAACCTCACGCCACAAGAACAGCTTCTTCCCATCCGCTACGAGCCTCACCAACAAGGCCCGGACCCCCTGGACACTGACGCTCTCCCCTTCCAGACCTACAAGCTACATTAACGCTCTATTTGTATATATATATATAGATTCTGTACAAATATATCTTTTATCTGAGATCTTTTATCTGAGATTAAAGAGATCTATTATCTGCACCAAATTCCTTGTAAGTGCAAACCTACTTGGTAATAAACTTGATTCTGATTAAACTGTTCAAACTGGGGTTCTGGTCCTACCTCGTAGTTCTGCCGGTTCTGGACGCTGCGCAGCGCTGCCATCCATTCTTCCATCTCCTTCCTGTTGTCTGCACAGAGGATGAGGCGCCTGCAAGGGGTGATCACCTGGAACACAGGTGCGCAGCGGGGGGGTCAGCACACACTCATCGATGAACACACACTTTCTGCTCTTGGGACTTTTTCAGCTTTAGGCAGGTTTTAACCATCAACTGGGATGAATAATTCTGTCGCAGCACCCCTCATCCTCAAACCCTACAAGTCCACTGGGAGACCACATCAGACCACATCCAGACCACATCAGACCACATCGGACCACATCCAGACCACATCGGACCACATCAGACCACATCAGACCACATCGGACCACATCGGACCACATCAGACCACATCAGACCACATCGGACCACATCGGACCACATCAGACCACATCAGACCACATCGGACCACATCAGACCACATCAGACCACATCAGACCACATCAGACCACATCAGACCACATCAGACCGCATCAGACCACATCCAGACCACATCGGACCACATCAGACCACATCAGACCACATCAGACCACATCAGACCGCCAGCCTGATGATGCGTTCACAAACCCAGCTCTGCGTGGCATTCAGGAGTGTCTGAACTTCTGATGTCATCTGAAGCTCAGCCAGGTACATACAGCCGAGTCGTAGCTACCGAACAGAACCACACAATCCTTCCAGGACATTGTTCTGATTACATGCTGGAAATGAAGCGCAGCAGTGACGTGGAGCTCCACTTCCTGTTCAGCTGCTTCACAAAGAAGCTTCTGTGCCCACAGAAGGAGCCTTATGGGGCGTTAAGGCGTGCCCACAGCGATCAGAACCTGCTTCCTGTTAATGCAACGGCCCAAACTAAAACAAGAATAAGATTAAAGGAAAACTTAGCCACATCTTCTTTTAAAGCACTCCCGGGAGGATGCACAGAAACAGTTTCTACAATTCTTTCTGACAATTAAAACGGCAGCAGTTGAAGAAGAAGAAGAAGAGCGTTCAGAGGGATCACTAAACGGTTCTACCGGTCCCAGGCCAGAACCGATGAGTGACGGATAAGGACTAACGTAAAGATGAAGGACTCTTTTCCATCAGAAACTAAAGACTAAAGCACCTCAGGCATATTAATCCGTGTTCCACCGCACAGCCGATGGACCTGAGAGCTGATTGGTCCAATCGTCTGAGACGACCCGTGTTGTTGAATAAAAACACACTTCAGTGTTCATCACAGCATGATGCTAGCATCTGCTACCTGCCAGCCAACGACCTTTAACCTCCGACTGAAGCAAACAGCCATTAAGACTTTCATGGTTCTGTGAGCACCGCGGCGCCGCGTCTCAGCAGGCGCCGCGGTGCTGTCAGCAGGCGCCGCGGTGCTGTCTCACACGGTGTGAAGCAGCGGTTTCTGTGAGTTATTAAAACCACACAAGACAAAAATCACATGCATTCAACCATCTCTGAAAGTAATCTCAAACATTTGCTTCCCGCTGTCATACATCACAGCCTGAATGATGACATCAGCCAATCAGACGTCTTACCGTGTTAGTCCTGAACCGCTTTATGGTCCAGATCCACTTTAAAGTTCTGCTTCTCACGGGTTCGGAGCTGCTTTTTGGTTGTGGTCTGACATGTCTGCTGCTGCCTTCATTAGCCCCTCCCATCTCCCCTTTTACCACTCACTCCCGCCTACTTCCTGTCTCACGTCACGCCAACACACACTCACACACTCACACACACACACACTCACACTCACACACTCACACACACACACACACTCACACTCACACACACACACACACTCACACTCACACACACACACTCACACACTCACACACACACTCACACTCACACACTCACACACACACACTCACACACACACTCACACTCACACACTCACACACACACACTCACACACACTCACACACACTCACACTCACACACTCACACACACTCACACACACACACACACACTTATGAGCAGCATCACACATCCTGTTTGCTATAAATAAACTGAGTCACATGAACTCAGTCTGACACACACAGCCCCACCCTGCTGTTAGATAACCATCTGAGGCTTCACTAACAGGAAGTGACATCATTCCTCTCAATAACACAGGGTCTGTTTGTCTCAGTTTTTCTTCAAATAACTGTTTGTTGGTTTAATCTGGATCCAGATCTGAGATCAGCTGCAGGGACGGCAGGGAAGAACATTAAAGTATGTATTCAAGACCCACATCATGCGAGTCGTTCTGAAAGGTTCAGACAGCCTGTTTGTTCCCTGGAACCTCAGTCAGTAAAAAGCTTCTGGGCCCATCTGTGATCAGTGAGTCTGATGTGATCTGGGATCGAGTTGCACAGAAACCTAAGAAGTGAGTGGGACTACTTTCAGTGGCGGAGGAATCCAGCACAGTGCTGTGAGAGCTTCAAGACTCACGGTGAAGCTGTTGTTGACGTTCTTGGTGCTGGTCTCAGCCACGCTTGCGTCCGTCAGGTCCACCTCGTCAAAGATGATCGACTGCAGACACACAGAGTCACAGCTGACTGATGGGGCGCCACAGGGCAGTTAGACCCAACTTTACTGGTCCCTCCGGCACAACAATAAGTTAATAATCACTTCATCAATAAGCAGTCATCAAATGCTGCTGCTTCTCTCAGGAAACTGCATCTGAAGTGAACCTTTACAGAGACGATGCATCCGATTAGTGGCCTGATCAATAACATGGGGTCAGCTCTGTGTTCTTCCACCCGGCTCACCTTGCTGGTCTGGGCGTAGTACAGGGTCCTCCCTCTCAGCTTGAAGTAGCGTCTCTTCCAGCGCTGGAACGAGTTTGTCTGTTTCATCAGGTTTCCTTCCTTCAGCACCGTCTGCAGCAATAAAAACGCAGTTAGAGACATTCCTCTGAGGAACACTGACTCCAACAACAAGACTCTGAGGAACACCGACTCCAACAACAAGACTCTGAGGAACACCGACTCCAACAACAAGACTCTGAGGAACACCGACTCCAACAACAAGACTCTGAGGAACACTGACTCCAACAACAAGACTCTGAGGAACACCGACTCCAACAACAAGACTCTGAGGAACACCGA
This sequence comes from Leuresthes tenuis, assembly GCA_036924055.1. Taxonomy (NCBI): domain Eukaryota; kingdom Metazoa; phylum Chordata; class Actinopteri; order Atheriniformes; family Atherinopsidae; genus Leuresthes; species Leuresthes tenuis. The sequence goes on from JAVGWW010000007.1 coordinate 180,959, forward strand.
CTCCAACAACAAGACTCTGAGGAACACCGACTCCAACAACAAGACTCTGAGGAACACCGACTCCAACAACAAGACTCTGAGGAACACTGACTCCAACAACAAGACTCTGAGGAACACCGACTCCAACAACAAGACTCTGAGGAACACCGACTCCAACAACAAGACTCTGAGGAACACTGACTCCAACAACAAGACTGAGGAACACTGACTCCAACAACAAGACTCTGAGGAACACTGACTCCAACAACAAGACTCTGAGGAACACCGACTCCAACAACAAGACTCTGAGGAACACCGACTCCAACAACAAGACTGAGGAACACCGACTCCAACAACAAGACTCTGAGGAACACCGACTCCAACAACAAGACTCTGAGGAACACCGACTCCAACAACAAGACTCTGAGGAACACTGACTCCAACAACAAGACTCTGAGGAACACCGACTCCAACAACAAGACTCTGAGGAACACTGACTCCAACAACAAGACTCTGAGGAACACTGACTCCAACAACAAGACTGAGGAACACTGACTCCAACAACAAGACTCTGAGGAACACTGACTCCAACAACAAGACTCTGAGGAACACCGACTCCAACAACAAGACTCTGAGGAACACCGACTCCAACAACAAGACTGAGGAACACCGACTCCAACAACAAGACTCTGAGGAACACCGACTCCAACAACAAGACTCTGAGGAACACCGACTCCAACAACAAGACTCTGAGGAACACCGACTCCAACAACAAGACTCTGAGGAACACCGACTCCAACAACAAGACTGAGGAACACTGACTCCAACAACAAGACTCTGAGGAACACCGACTCCAACAACAAGACTCTGAGGAACACCGACTCCAACAACAAGACTCTGAGGAACACCGACTCCAACAACAAGACTGAGGAACACCGACTCCAACAACAAGACTGTGAGGAACACTGACTCCAACAACAAGACTGAGGAACACTGACTCCAACAACAAGACTCTGAGGAACACCGACTCCAACAACAAGACTGAGGAACACCGACTCCAACAACAAGACTCTGAGGAACACCGACTCCAACAACAAGACTCTGAGGAACACTGACTCCAACAACAAGACTGAGGAACACCGACTCCAACAACAAGACTCTGAGGAACACCGACTCCAACAACAAGACTCTGAGGAACACCGACTCCAACAACAAGACTGTGAGGAACACTGACTCCAACAACAAGACTGAGGAACACTGACTCCAACAACAAGACTCTGAGGAACACCGACTCCAACAACAAGACTGAGGAACACCGACTCCAACAACAAGACTCTGAGGAACACCGACTCCAACAACAAGACTCTGAGGAACACTGACTCCAACAACAAGACTGAGGAACACCGACTCCAACAACAAGACTGTGAGGAACACCGACTCCAACAACAAGACTCTGAGGAACACCGACTCCAACAACAAGACTCTGAGGAACACTGACTCCAACAACAAGACTCTGAGGAACACCGACTCCAACAACAAGACTCTGAGGAACACTGACTCCAACAACAAGACTCTGAGGAACACCGACTCCAACAACAAGACTCTGAGGAACACCGACTCCAACAACAAGACTCTGAGGAACACCGACTCCAACAACAAGACTCTGAGGAACACCGACTCCAACAACAAGACTCTGAGGAACACTGACTCCAACAACAAGACTCTGAGGAACACTGACTCCAACAACAAGACTCTGAGGAACACTGACTCCAACAACAAGACTCTGAGGAACACCGACTCCAACAACAAGACTCTGAGGAACACCGACTCCAACAACAAGACTCTGAGGAACACCGACTCCAACAACAAGACTGAGGAACACCGACTCCAACAACAAGACTCTGAGGAACACCGACTCCAACAACAAGACTCTGAGGAACACCGACTCCAACAACAAGACTGTGAGGAACACCGACTCCAACAACAAGACTGTGAGGAACACCGACTCCAACAACAAGACTGTGAGGAACACCGACTCCAACAACAAGACTCTGAGGAACACCGACTCCAACAACAAGACTCTGAGGAACACCGACTCCAACAACAAGACTCTGAGGAACACCGACTCCAACAACAAGACTCTGAGGAACACTGACTCCAACAACAAGACTCTGAGGAACACTGACTCCAACAACAAGACTGAGGAACCTAGGAGTTATTTTTCAGCATAACCTTACCTTTGACTCAGATATAAAATTATTTTTATTGACTAAAGACACGGGTCAGATTAATTGTGCGTCTGTCCAGGCACCGTACGACACTGCACTGAATCAGCATAATGACCACGTTACTCCCATGGCTCGTGGACGGAGACTGGCAGAACTTTGGGGAAAGACAGAGTTCTGTAAGCTATGGGACAGATAGGTGAAAGCCTGAAAGGCAACAATAAATCCCAAATGTGTCCACTGAAGCACATTATTTAAGAACAAACAAAGAAAAGGTAACACAATACACTTAAAAGTCCTACAACAATATTTTAAGTACTATATCAGACTATAATATACACCCATATACACCACCTCACTGGGACAGATCATCCGATCACATGGCTTCTCATACCAATGTTATGCTGATGATACCCAGCTCTATCTGTCATTCCCACCTGACGACCACACGGTCTCAGCTGAATCTCAGACTCTCTCTGACATATAAACATGGATGAAAGCCCATCACCTCCAACTTAACCTCCCAAAAACTGAACCGCTGGTCTTCCCAGCCAAACCAACCAGACACCACAGCATCTGCATCCAAACTGAATCTCTGGCTCCATCAAAGGTTGCTGGAAACTTGGGTGTCATGATTGATGACCAACTAACCTTCAAAGAACACGTTACCTCGGTTGCTCGTTCGTGCCGCTTTGCATTACTAAACATAAGAAAGAACACGCCCCCCCTCTGTTCATTGAGCTCCTCTGGCTGCCCTTAGCATCAGATCCAAGTCCCTGATGTTAGCTACAAAGAGCTTAATGGAACGGCTCCATCTACTTGAATGCTCTTGCAAAGGCTTCTGTCCCAACTGGGTCCCTCCGTTGGTCCCAGGATTGTCGTCTAGCAGCTCCTACACCACGCCTAAGACAATCCAAACTCTGTTCATGTGTCGTCCCACGATGGTGGAATGACCTACCGAGCGCTACCAGAACAGGGGCGTCCCTGTCTATCTTCAAGAAGCTCCTGAAAACCCAGCTCTTCAGAGAGCATCTCCTATCCCAGCACTTACCTTGTACTTCCCTACCCCCTCTATCTCTGCACTTTATCTTTCTGACACGGGTCAGAGACTAACGACACGGGTCAGAGGCTGACGACACGGGTCAGAGGCCAACGACACGGGTCAGAGGCCAACAACACGGGTCAGAGGCCAACGACACGGGTCAGAGGCCAACAACACGGGTCAGAGACTAACGACACGGGTCAGAGGCCGACGACACGGGTCAGAGGCCGACGACACGGGTCAGAGACTGGTGACACAGTTGAGGTGATAGGTTGTTTTCTGTTTTAAAACAATTTATGTTTTATGTATTTGGCAGACGCTTTAATCCAGAGTGACTTACAGAAAGGGTAAAAGGGGTAAAGGGGGTTTGCCTAAGGACCCCTACTGGAGGTGGGGCCTTGCAGGCAGGGGATTTGAACCCAGGTCTCCCACATGAAAGGTGGTAGTCATACCACTACACTATCCTGGTGGTGATTGTCCTTGTCCTGTCGTGGACCTCCTCTGTGGTGGGTCTATCAGTTCAGTACATTTGTGTTGGGAATAGGTGTTGAATAAATATTGGATGCTTTGAAAGTTATTGCTTGTTTATTTTTTTGTGACAGTTATGTTTATGCATTTAGCAGACGCTTTTATCCAAAGCGACTTACAGGTAGGCATGTAGGGTAAGGGGGTCTTGCCTAAGGACCCCTACTGGAGACAGATCTCCCACATGAAAGGTGGTAATCACACCACTACACTACCTGTGATACTGTGATACTATGATGATGGAGCACACTTCCTTCCCTCTATGTAGTGGGTCAATTTTGTCAGATTATACTGATGCTGATGCGTTTTGTTTTCATAGCTTCATATGTGGGTGAGAGGCCTTGACAGGAGACGTTGTGATGCTTTTGTAGTTTTATGAGCATTTGCACATCTGTACATCAAAATGCACTTGATGACAATATTTACTGTATATTACTGCAATTTATTCTGTATTTTATTCAGATTATGGTGATCCTGGGGTCGTGATCATCGGGCCCTTGAATATTGTTGCCCAGGGTACAGCGAAGTGTTAATCTGGCCCTGTGTACAGGAGCCGCATTTTAGCTGAAAGTACCTGAAATCAGCAGCTTTAAGGCAGACTGGCGGCTCCACTCGGAGGAAGACCGTTAGGTCTCACTGAAAACAATCAAACTAACCGACACTTACGGAACTAAAGTGGGTACTGAAAGCCGGTTCCACTGCTCTGCTCCCCCGACTTGCAGTCCGTAGTCACCCCGGTGTCCTGCATACCTTTCCCTGGTGGGCAGCACTGTGGGACGGAGAGGCTTCCCAGCGGCCCGCAGGTGTTAGCTTGGTTAGCCTAGCCTCCACGTCCCCCATTGTGTGGGAATGAGCGGAGAAAATAAGCGACATGTCTCTCGCCTCACTCTTATTTATTTATAAACCGTTTCTGGGACTCTCCTCTCCATGAGCACAATTTAAATCGCTGATTTTATTTTACCAAAGTTAGCTTGATGCTACACGCAGCTGCACGCCTGTTTAAATAGGAAATACAGCCAATGTTCCGCCTTTCTACAAAACTTTAAATAATACCGACTGTTTGTAAATCACGGTTACCGTTGTGTCATTTTTCACTTTTTGGGGGGGATGTTGGTGTAATGTCTGCGGTCTTCAGCCCCAAATATACCTCTCTGAGGCAGAAGCACAAGATCCAACCTCCACTTAAAATCCGTCATATTTAAAGTTTAATTAATCACTTTTAAACACGAGCATATTCAAACCAATAATTAAAGTTGTCAGAGGTGTAGTCGCATCCACTTTTCAGAACGGCATCTAAAAATCCACAAGCAGCTCAAGTTTGAATTAACCTCCCCGTCTTTAGCAGCTCTGTGCTGCCGCCGCCTGCGGTGGGAGGCAGAGGAGGATGTGAGGAAAATGTGTCAAAAAGGGGTAAAAGCTGGACTGTTACATCCACAGGTACTTTTTGCTGTGAGCCGGATCCGTAAACAGCACTGGTTTAATCTGACAGCGCTGTTTTAGGCATTTATATTTGAGTTTACCGGCTCCGTGAGGCGGAAAAGATCAAAGTGTTATATCTTAACGGGACTTCGGTGCGTCGGTGTCCCCCCCGGACAGCGCGGGGAAGCCCGGTGCTCTGTGTGGCCCACCCTGCTGAATGACCACAGGCTGTCCACGGTAAACACGCCGGGTTCTAACCCCCAGTACCTTGCTGCGAATCTGGCCCGACGTCGATACTTTCCGGATGAGTTTTTGCGGAGATCCAGGCTCCTGCTCCGGCTCGCTGTCCGATGACTCGTCCGGGCACCGAGCCGTAGTGGACTCCGGTCCCCCTGCCTCCGCCATCCTGTCATCAGACCCCCGAAGAGGAGCAGCGGAGGCAGCGCCCCCCAGCCGCAGACAACGGGCAACGCAGCAGAGCGGTTCAGCGGGATGGGTGCTGCCCTCTGGTGGTGGAGGTGTGACATTACAACAAGAATAACCCAGTTCCTCAGTCACTAACGACACAAAAAACAACACAGAACCAAGTCACGAGTCACTTGGAAAAGTGAATTTTGTCTGACTGTCTGACCTTGCACGACTATCAGAGTTTCAAATGAAATCAAATGTAATTTATATGGCACCTTTCATACTTTATGAAATCATCTCCTATCCTTACCTTGTACTTCCCTCCCCCCTCTATCTCTGCTCTTTATCTTTCTGCTCTTCCTTCTATGCCTGCACCCTATCTCTACTCTGTCCCCTCTGACAGAGTCGGACTCCTGGGTTCCTTCTATGGAGCTTATTGTTAGCTTTATATAGCTGTTATATCTTCATTTGTAAGTTGGATAAAAGCGTCTGATAAACACAGAAACATAATTCCTTAACAGCATCAGACATTCAGGTCACACAGCAGCAGCTGAAGGTTCCTAAAAACTGTAGGTTGTTGGTCTGTTGATAGCATTTGTTGCCTTGGTTGGTTCCTTCATGTTCCTGTCGTTGACCTCGCCACAGAACACCCTGATCTCAGTCCGGTCTGACCGGTCTGATGTTCTGGGGATATGAGGATCCTGATAAAGTCGGAACCAAACCAGCAGAAGATGAATCAAACACTGACTCACACACAGTGATGACAACACAAGGTTTATTTCACACGATGTCAGGACAAACTATGATAACATACTCAGAGCGTCAGCTGTGTTGGACTGAGCCTACGGGAACATCTGGACTACAACATCTGGAAGCAATCACTCGGGTCTATTGTGCTGCAGACACCAGCCATTTAACAGAAACACATCAAGGTATTAAACACTCCCAGAAAACCACCAGAACCAAGCAGCCTGTCCTGGTCTGGGCTCACTAACCAGCATCAGGACGTGTTTGCTGCTGCACATCAGTCTGGGGGGGGGGGCAGTCTAAGAGCAGAACCCAGATGGTTTGTCTGTTCTGATCTATGAAGAACACTACAGATAAAGGTGATGAGGACGGAGAACCTTCGGCTCTGATTGGTGGCTCAGACCTCAGCTGGGGACTCGTCATCGTCTCCGTAGACCACCCCCTTTAGATAGGCTCGTTTAAACTCCTCGAACACCATGTCACCAGACTCACTGCAGCACAGAGAGAACATTATCAGCACCACCTACCTCTCATTTAGCTCATTTCCTCCATGATATTCTGTTAGTTACACAGTTCTGTATGAAACTGCTGATCAGCTCTTATTTCTTTGCATGTTTCCAGTAAAACAGGAAGCAGCTGCAGAGATTCACTGAAACATGTTAAACATGAACCTAAACCCAGAATCTGAGGCAGAAACAGAGTTTTTTCTCAGTTCTCAGCAGCTTTAAAGTGAATCTCTGGTCTGAGCTCCTTTATTCTCCAACACAGCCTGAACCCTCTGAGACAAGCTTTCTGTCATTTCTTTAAGGAGTCTTCAGGAATAGTTCTCCAGGCTTCTTGAAGGACATCCCAAAGCTCTTCTTTGGATGTGGGCTGCCTTTTGTTCCGTTCTCTGTCAGATGATCCCACACTGCTTCAATAATGTTGAGGTCCGGGCTCTGGGGAGGATTCATCCCTCCATAAGACCTGTTGCCACTGATTTTCAGTCCACTTCTTGTGTCATTTGGCACAGCTCAGCCTTTTCTCCCTGTTTCCCTTCCTTAAGAACGGCTTCTTGACAGCCACCCTTCCATGGAGCCCATTTCTGATGAGGCTTGGGCCAACAGTAGATGGATCAGCTGAAGGTCCAGATGCATCTCTCAGGTCCTGTCAGGTCACAGCTGGATTTTTTCCTCTTTCTTAAGGACATCACTTTCAGATCCTGTTCATCTGCTGGAGATAGTTTTTTAGGCCTGACACTTCTTCTTTTGTCCTCCACTTGTCCAGTTTCCTCAAATGTTTTAAGGACACACTGCACACCATGCTGAGATATGCCAAGTTTTCAGCTAATAGCTCTTTGGGAATCACCTTGTTGCTGCAGAAATCCTATTTTCTGTCTGTCAAACTGTGTTTTCTTTGCTGTTTTTCATAGATGCAGCTAAAGAAATGGAACAAATGATGTCTTTGTGACAGGCTGCTGGTAACAAAGTGCCTAAAGATCCAGTTTAAAATGGCTTCTTTGCTAAGTTGTCTGTTCTGTGTCGACACAACACTGGTTCATCCCTTGAGTTAGGAGCCTTTTTTCTGCCTGAATGGGTCAAAGGTCAGAGTTAAGCAGCTGAACACAGAAAAAACACTGAAAATGTTCAGGAACAAGGACTGAAGATGAGGGAAAACGACACCAAAAGTCCAGCATCTTTCACACATTGGAGCTCGCTCCTCACCTCAGATTCTGGAAGTTCTTCCCACTGGATGTCAAAAATAATAACTCTCCTTCTCTTTTCAAGTCCAAACTCAAGACTCATCATTTTCAAACAGCCTACTCAAATAAATGTCACTGTCCAAATCTGCATTGCTTTGAGTTGGCTTGTCCATCATGGCGGCTGCTCAGCGGTGGTCAGCAGCGCCTCCTCAGGGCTCCTGGTTCTTATCCCAGCTGTGGAGGCTGCATGTTCTCCCTGTGTCTGCCTGGGTTCTCTCTGGGTACCCCGGCTTCCTCCCACCATCCTAAAACATGCTGTCAGGTTAACTGGCGACCCTAAATGGTCCCTAGTGACCTGTCCAGGTGTAGCCTGCCTCTGGCCCAGAGGCAGCACATCTTACCTGTCCTTGGCTGAAGTTCAGGCAGCAGAGGATATGAAGAAGAACAGAGAGAAGGTGGTTAGACCTCAGCAGATGCAGCTTCAGCCTCCATCTGTATCTCCGAGCTCTCGGTTTGTAATTTGAGTTTACGATCATACGAGGATTGGTTATTCTACACGGAGTGACGGTGGACATGAATCTGTGCATTCAGACACCGAAGCTACGCCACCGACAGGCTTTCCATTATTTCTCTGAATCTTTCAAACGATATTAAATAAAACTTTGTTCCTCTTTCAGAGAAATGATTCAACCAGGTTTTAAAGGCCAGACGATGTATCCACAGGGGATGCATCATGTTTAAAAGGAGCGGACCGAACAATAAAAGAAGAAGAAGCAGAGCAGAAAGACGCCATAGCTTCACATCAGGAAGGTCAAAAACACCAAGTCAGACTTTGAAATTCCAGCTGAAACGTCTGATTGATAATGTGGTGAAAACTGAGTGAACAAATCAAACAGATTTAAAGAAAATGTCTGACTGTTGGTGATTAACCGAACCCTGAACAAATCAGGGAAACACACACCTGCTCAGCTGATGATGAGGGAGCAGCCAGGCTGGGTAACTAAAAGGTAAAGCTACAGACCAAACTAACCAGGAGACAAACTGAGTGGCGACAGGAAGGATCTGACCAAGATGGAGAGAAACATGGAGCTGATCTACTGAAGACAGCAGCTGTGGCCAATTAACCAGAGACGTGCACGTCAGAGGAAACTACTGGGAAGGGTGTGAAGAAAACAAGCAAAAACTCAACTAGTTTAACTCCAAAATACCAAGAACACAAACAGGAAACTACTGGGAAGGGTGTGAAGGAAACAAGCAAAAACTCAACTAGTTTAACTCCAAAATACCAAGAACACAAACAGGAAAACAGAAGCAAACAAAACACAGCGAGGAAATCTGATGCGTTCAGGGACACTCAGACATTATCAGAAACACGAGATGTTCAGGTGACTTTGACGGTTTGCTGAGGAGCTGAAGGTGAGCAGCTGTTACCTGCTTCTGGTTTAGGATGCATCAGTTTGAAGGGAACCTCCAGAGACACCTCACTGAAAAACACACACATACACATCTGTGCTGGTTTCCCACAGTTCAAACATCTGGAAGCTGCCTGTAAGTTCTGTGAACGTGTTCGGCACCTTTAATCTGTTGGCGCCGTGGTGAACAGAGCAATGACCAGGCGCCAGGCGCCGTGATGTCAGCTCAAACGGATCAATGACCAGGCGCCAGGCGCCGTGATGTCAGCTCAAACGGAGCAATGACCAGGCGCCAGGCGCCATGATGTCAGCTCAAACGGATCAATGACCAGGCGCCAGGCGCCATGATGTCAGCTCAAACGGATCAATGACCAGGCGCCAGGCGCCGTGATGTCAGCTCAAACGGAGCAATGACCAGGCGCCAGGCGCCATGATGTCAGCTCAAACGGAGCAATGACCAGGCGCCGTGATGTCAGCTCAAACGGATCAATGACCAGGCGCCAGGCGCCGTGATGTCAGCTCAAACGGATCAATGACCAGGCGCCAGGCGCCGTGATGTCAGCTCAAACGGATCAATGACCAGGCGCCAGGCGCCATGATGTCAGCTCAAACGGAGCAATGACCAGGCGCCAGGCGCCGTGATGTCAGCTCAAACGGATCAATGACCAGGCGCCAGGCGCCGTGATGTCAGCTCAAACGGATCAATGACCAGGCGCCAGGCGCCGTGATGTCAGCTCAAACGGATCAGCTGTTCGTTTGCACAGGGCCAACTGCAGGTGCTTAAGGCGAGAAGCTGACCCTGGAAATGTGTTGACTGGGTCTTTAGATGTTTTTGGACTGAACAGTACCACCGGTTCTGGGGAACTCTCTGAAGGACCTTCGTCAGGGTGGTGCTGGACGGGTCCAAATGAAGCTCCTCCTGATGGGCAACATTTACTGAAGTGTTTCATAAAGACAGGTTCTGGTTTGGGAGCCTTAGTTCTATCAGAGAGCTGCTCAGCTCTGATAAAATCCATTTATTCTAACCGCTGCTTCATCTGAATAAACACGCCATCTGCAGCGGGTTCAGTTCTGTTTACGGGTTCTTTGATGTCCCCGAGCCGAAGCTGGAGGGGGCAGAGCCCACTGTTCTGCCACAGTTCATCACAGCAGGTGGAGGCCGACCGGAGACTCAGATAAGACCTGACCCTACGCCGATGGGCACCGAGTGGGTAAGACTGGTGATGTTGGAGGATCTTAAACAGGTTTTTCACTAAAAAAAGTCTAAACTTCAGAGACCTGCATGGATGACACTGATTTAGGGTCAGTGTGCAGCTGAAAGGAGAACAATTCTGATGCAGTTTGGACTCATTTACCAGCTGCTGGCTGTTGTCTCTGTTTCTATCTGAGATGTGAAGGCATCTGCAGTAAATCCCACAGGAATGCTGTCCTTCAGGGAGCTCCTCTGACTCAGAACTACTGAAACAGCTGCGGTCGCTGCAATGTCTGATGGTTGATAAACCAGAAACCATCAGAAACCCTGTTTCCATGTGATGTGACCCGAACCCTGATCTCTGAACCCTGTGTGAAGACGCTCAGCTCGTTCGTTTCTACGTCTTCACCTTAGTTTGGAAAAACAGGATACGAATCCAATCTGTCTCTTTTCCTTTTCCCAAACTCAACCTGGAAAATACTTAAATCAGCCCAGATTTCTCCAGGAACCCTGAAACAGTCTGAGTGAACGTACCTGGATCCCACCATCCTGAGGAGGAGCGGCAGCAGAAAGAGAGAAAACACACCGAGTCACACACCAGGAAAACAAACACTCTGACCTCTGACCTGACACCTGACCTCAGACCTCTGACCTGACCTCTGACCTCAGACCTGACACCTGACCTCAGACCTGACACCTGACCTCTGACACCTGACCTCTGACCTCAGACCTGACACCTGACCTCTGACCTCAGACCTGACAGCTGACACTCTGACCTGACACCGGACCTCTGACCTCTGACCTCAGACCTCTGACCTGACACCGGACCTCTGACACCTGACCTCTGACCTGACACCTGACCTCAGACCTCTGACCTGACACCTGACCTCAGACCTCTGACCTGACAGCTGACCTCAGACCTGACACCTGACACCTGACCTCAGACCTCTGACCTGACACCTGACCTCTGACCTCTGACCTCAGACCTGACACCTGACCTCAGACCTCAGACCTGACACCTGACACCTGACCTCTGACACCTGACCTCAGACCTCTGACCTGACACCTGACCTCTGACCTCAGACCTGACACCTGACCTCTGACACCTGACCTCAGACCTCTGACATCTGACACCTGACCTCTGACATATGACATCTGACCTCTGACCTGTTACCTGACCTCTGACCTCTGACCTGAATGTAATGCAGTACTCCCCACTATGTGTAGAAGGCCGTGTGGAAAATGGTGTAAATTTACCCAGAATTCACAGTGAGGGTGTCGTACTGAACATAAACTGCGGTGCGGAGCTTGACTGAAACTGTGAGGAACAGACTGTCAGTGAACGCAGCTCAGAACCTGAAAGGTCACCTTCTGTGAGGTGAAAATGAACCTCTCTGTGGCTGTGATCCCAGCATGCCGAGCGGTTCACACTCACCCGGACGCCATCATCTTCAGCACCACCTTGTAGGAGACCAGCATCCCCTGCACCTCCTTCAGCACCTCCTGCTTCACACTGAGACAGAAACAGAGCCGTCAGCCTTCAGTGTAACACCAGCGCCCCCTGCTGTCTGAACTAAGGTGTAACACCTGAGCGGCTGCAGCGCCCCCTGCTGTCTGAACTAAGCTGTAACACCTGAGCAGCGCCCCCTGCTGTCTGAACTAAGGTGTAACACCTGAGCAGCTGCAGCGCCCCCTGCTGTCTGAACTAAGGTGTAACACCTGAGCAGCGCCCCCTGCTGTCTGAACTAAGGTGTAACACCTGAGCAGCTGCAGCGCCCCCTGCTGTCTGAACTAAGGTGTAACACCTGAGCAGCGCCCCCTGCTGTCTGAACTAAGGTGTAACACCTGAGCAGCAGCAGCGCCCCCTGCTGTCTGAACTAAGGTGTAACACCTGAGCAGCTGCAGCGCCCCCTGCTGTCTGAACTAAGGTGTAACACCTGAGCAGCGCCCCCTGCTGTCTGAACTAAGGTGTAACACCTGAGCGGCTGCAGCGCCCCCTGCTGTCTGAACTAAGGTGTAACACCTGAGCAGCGCCCCCTGCTGTCTGAACTAAGGTGTAACACCTGAGCAGCGCCCCCTGCTGTCTGAACTAAGGTGTAACACCTGAGCAGCTGCAGCGCCCCCTGCTGTCTGAACTAAGGTGTAACACCTGAGCAGCGCCCCCTGCTGTCTGAACTAAGGTGTAACACCTGAGCGGCGCCCCCTGCTGACTGAACTAAGGTGTAACACCTGAGCAGCTGCAGCGCCCCCTGCTGTCTGAACTAAGGTGTAACACCTGAGCAGCGCCCCCTGCTGTCTGAACTAAGGTGTAACACCTGAGCGGCGCCCCCTGCTGACTGAACTAAGGTGTAACACCTGAGCAGCTGCAGCGCCCCCTGCTGTCTGAACTAAGGTGTAACACCTGAGCAGCGCCCCCTGCTGTCTGAACTAAGGTGTAACACCTGAGCGGCTGCAGCGCCCCCTGCTGTCTGAACTAAGGTGTAACACCTGAGCAGCGCCCCCTGCTGTCTGAACTAAGGTGTAACACCTGAGCGGCTGCAGCGCCCCCTGCTGTCTGAACTAAGGTGTAACACCTGAGCGGCTGCAGCGCCCCCTGCTGTCTGAACTAAGCTGTAACACCTGAGCAGCGCCCCCTGCTGTCTGAACTAAGGTGTAACACCTGAGCAGCTGCAGCGCCCCCTGCTGTCTGAACTAAGGTGTAACACCTGAGCAGCGCCCCCTGCTGTCTGAACTAAGGTGTAACACCTGAGCGGCTGCAGCGCCCCCTGCTGTCTGAACTAAGGTGTAACACCTGAGCAGCGCCCCCTGCTGTCTGAACTAAGGTGTAACACCTGAGCAGCTGCAGCGCCCCCTGCTGTCTGAACTAAGGTGTAACACCTGAGCAGCTGCAGCGCCCCCTGCTGTCTGAACTAAGGTGTAACACCTGAGCGGCTGCAGCGCCCCCTGCTGTCTGAACTAAGGTGTAACACCTGAGCAGCTGCAGCGCCCCCTGCTGTCTGAACTAAGGTGTAACACCTGAGCAGCGCCCCCTGCTGTCTGAACTAAGGTGTAACACCTGAGCGGCTGCAGCGCCCCCTGCTGTCTGAACTAAGGTGTAACACCTGAGCAGCGCCCCCTGCTGTCTGAACTAAGGTGTAACACCTGAGCGGCTGCAGCGCCCCCTGCTGTCTGAACTAAGGTGTAACACCTGAGCAGCGCCCCCTGCTGTCTGAACTAAGGTGTAACACCTGAGCAGCTGCAGAGAAAGAGACTGACACCATGACATCTGTACTGAGGCAGGGTTACATGATGAACCTGCCTTACAGTAAGAGTTCTGTCCTCTGAACAGTGCTGATCGAGTATTGATTGTGTACTGATTGATCATGTAGGGATCTTCTGCTGGAGGACAGGTTCACAGTCAGGTCAGACATGTTTCATGTCTTTTCAGCATATGAACCTCCTGAAGATCCAGAGTCAAACTGGACCCACAGGAGGAAGAACTACCCAAACAGTTGATTCTGTTGGGTGGGGTTTGATCAGAATTCATGGGAACTGTGGGGTGAATCTAATCAGAACCAGGACTGATCTGGCCCCAGATCTCTCAGCTGGCCTATGGGCACAGGAACTGAGCAGAGCTGAGTGCTGAACCTGTCCTGCTGTACTGGACCACGCTGGTGTGTTTGTGCTGGGTGTCTCTACATGCTGGATGAAGCCAGGTTGGTGTCTTCATGTTTGAGGCGTCCATCCAGAGCGATTCCCCTGCGGTCCTTGTTGTACTCCACCAGTGGGTACAGGACGTACTCTTTCTTCAGGGTGGTACCAGACGGCACTGAGTCACTGAGACAGACACAAGCAACACAAGACATTCAGTTCCACCATGTAACCGGGACTCTGTGGAGTTCTAAAAGGGCCGTGGTTCTGAGCCCGAAAACACTCACTCAGTCTCTTCTTTGGCCACAGATTTGACGTATTTGTCGTTGGAGTAAAGGACGACGGTGGTCACCTGCTCAACTGAACACAGAAACAGCACATTTTAGAGAAAAATGTCTCTCCCACCAGAGACAAGTGAAGCAGATACCAGAACCAGAACAGCCGCTGTTATGACTGCTCAGCCCAAACTCAGAGTGTCTACATTAGTCCATATCACAAAACCCTGCAGACACACAAAAAGGCTGGAAAATGGGACATTTCTGTCTTCCTGACTGTTCACGGCAAGTTTGTTTATGCATTTAGCAGATGCTTCTATCCAAAGCAACTTACAGGCAGGCAGATGGGATAAGGGGGTCTTGCCTAAGGAGCCCTACTGGAGGTAGAACCATTAATGCAGGGGAGTTGAACCCAGGTCTCCCACACAAAAGGTGGCACTCTTACCACTACACTATGCAGTTAGTCTACAGGTATTCCAACATGAAGATAACCAGGGATTCTCTGCACTCTTTGGAAACATGGACAAACATTTCCACAGACTGTGGTGAGACTGGACCAAACACCTGCCACATGTTTACCTGCTGTGTCCCAACAACTAGTCCTTTTACCAAAAGTGAACGAAACACTAAAGAAACAGGTGTGACCAGGTGTAAACAGGTGTGAAAGGGTGTAAACAGGTGTGAAAGGGTGTAAACAGGTGTGAAAGGGTGTAAACAGGTGTGACCAGGTGTGAAAGGGTGTAAACAGGTGTGAAAGGGTGTAAACAGGTGTGACCAGGTGTGAAAGGGTGTAAACAGGTGTGAAAGGGTGTAAACAGGTGTGACCAGGTGTGAAAGGGTGTAAACAGGTGTGAAAGGGTGTAAACAGGTGTAAACAGGTGTGAAAGGGTGTAAACAGGTGTGAAAGGGTGTAAACAGGTGTAAACAGGTGTGACCAGGTGTGAAAGGGTGTAAACAGGTGTGAAAGGGTGTAAACAGGTGTGAAAGGGTGTGAAAGGGTGTAAACAGGTGTGAAAGGGTGTAAACAGGTGTGACCAGGTGTGAAAGGGTGTAAACAGGTGTGAAAGGGTGTAAACAGGTGTGAAAGGGTGTAAACAGGTGTGACCAGGTGTGACCAGGTGTGAAAGGGTGTAAACAGGTGTGAAAGGGTGTAAACAGGTGTGACCAGGTGTGAAAGGGTGTAAACAGGTGTGAAAGGGTGTAAACAGGTGTGAAAGGGTGTAAACAGGTGTGAAAGGGTGTAAACAGGTGTGAAAGGGTGTGAAAGGGTGTAAACAGGTGTGACCAGGTGTGAATGGAGAGAAGGTCACCTGATAAACTGATGTCTTTGATGTTCCTGCTGGATGAGTTGGTGACCTCAACATTCGCTTTAAGTGGCTCGCCGTGGTAAAACGTCTGCAGACACACAGACAGGCCAATGAGGCAGAAATCTTTGCTACTGTTAAGAACCAGCTGAGAACCGGTCTGGTTCAGAGGATCCATAAACTCCAGCTGCTAACAGGAGGCACCTGAACAGGTTTATGAGCTGTAAACAGGTTTCTGTCTCAGAGGATCCATAAACTCCAGCTGCTAACAGGAGGCACCTGAACAGGTTTCTGTCTCAGAGGATCCATAAACTCCAGCTGCTAACAGGAGGCACCTGAACAGGTTTCTGTCTCAGAGGATCCATAAACTCCAGCTGCTAACAGGAGGCACCTGAACAGGTTTCTGTCTCAGAGGATCCATAAACTCCAGCTGCTAACAGGAGGCACCTGAACAGGTTTCTGTCTCAGAGGATCCATAAACTCCAGCTGCTAACAGGAGGCACCTGAACAGGTTTATGAGCTGTAAACAGGTTTCTGTCTCAGAGGATCCATAAACTCCAGCTGCTAACAGGAGGCACCTGAACAGGTTTATGAGCGCAGCTCTGAGTGGAGTTGGGCAGAGAAAGTAACTTTTCCAGCTCATGTTCAGGATGAGGATCCTTGATGTGACACACTGGATGCTACACTGGTTCTGGATGTTAAACATGGAGGCCCTGGATCCTGATCAACCAGGTTCTGTGCGGTGGA
Source organism: Leuresthes tenuis (assembly GCA_036924055.1). Classification (NCBI taxonomy): domain Eukaryota; kingdom Metazoa; phylum Chordata; class Actinopteri; order Atheriniformes; family Atherinopsidae; genus Leuresthes; species Leuresthes tenuis. The sequence continues at coordinate 197,545 of JAVGWW010000007.1, forward strand.
CCAGCAGAGACCTGCTATACCGGCAGGTTTCTGGGCCAGAACTGAAACTGCTTTGGGGCAAAACCCTCTGACCTCTTTGGGAAGGCTGAGTTTGATGTGCAGGGGCTTCTCTGACATCAGGAACTCAAAGGTCATCTCTGCTACTGGAGCTACCTCCGTGTTCTCTGGACAGAACTGGATCTTACGGATGGAGAGACGAACTGAGCTCCTGCAAACAAGGGACAGAACATAGGAAGACGTGAGACAACACCATTGGTCCAGTGGGACCGGTTCTGTCAGAATCAGGCTGCACTCACTGTTTATCAATCTTCTCGTCCTGAGTCTCACCACAAAACGCCTTCACCTCAAACTCCACCGCACATTTCTGTTTGACACACAAACACATGTCACAGGTGGGTGAACACCAGTGGTTTGGGTCACATGACACCAGGTAGCTTTGAATGTGTAGCTCAAGAGGAAGATAAATAGTGAAGTTGGATGGATGTATGGCTGTTGGGATAGATAGATGAACAGATGATGGATGGATGGGCAGATGGATGAAAGGTGGATGAAGGGTGGATGACATATGAAGGGTGGATGACAGATGAAGGGTGGATGAAGGGTGGATGTTAGATGGATGGATGAAGGGTGGATGACAGATGAAAGGTGGATGAAAGGTGGATGACAGATGAAAGGTGGATGAAGGGTGGATGACAGATGAAAGGTGGATGACAGATGAAAGGTGGATGAAAGGTGGATGACAGATGAAAGGTGGATGAAAGGTGGATGACAGATGAAAGGTGGATGAAGGGTGGATGACAGATGAAAGGTGGATGACAGATGAAGGGTGGATGAAAGGTGGATGATAGATGAAGGGTGGATGAAAGGTGGATGACAGATGAAGGGTGGATGAAAGGTGGATGACAGATGAAAGGTGGATGACAGATGAAAGGTGGATGAAAGGTGGATGAAGGGTGGATGACAGATGAAAGGTGGATGACAGATGAAAGGTGGATGAAAGGTGGATGAAGGGTGGATGACAGATGAAAGGTGGATGACAGATGAAGGGTGGATGAAAGGTGGATGACAGATGAAAGGTGGATGAAGGGTGGATGACAGATGAAAGGTGGATGAAAGGTGGATGACAGATGAAAGGTGGATGAAGGGTGGATGACAGATGAAAGGTGGATGACAGATGAAGGGTGGATGAAAGGTGGATGATAGATGAAGGGTGGATGAAAGGTGGATGACAGATGAAGGGTGGATGAAAGGTGGATGACAGATGAAGGGTGGATGAAAGGTGGATGATAGATGAAAGGTGGATGAAGGGTGGATGACAGATGAAGGGTGGATGAAAGGTGGATGACAGATGAAGGGTGGATGAAAGGTGGATGACAGATGAAAGGTGGATGAAAGGTGGATGACAGATGAAAGGTGGATGAAGGGTGGATGACAGATGAAAGGTGGATGAAGGGTGGATGACAGATGAAAGGTGGATGACAGATGAAGGGTGGATGAAAGGTGGATGACAGATAAAGGGTGGATGACAGATGAAGGGTGGATGAAGGGTGGATGTTAGATGGATGGATGAAGGGTGGATGTTAGATGGATGGATGGATGAAGGGTGGATGACAGATAAAGGGTGGATGGATGGATGACAGATGAAGGGTGGATGGATGGATGGATGGATGAAGGGTGGATGTTAGATGGATGGATGACAGATGAAGGGTGGATGACAGATGAAAGGTGGGTGAAGGGTGGATGAAGGGTGGATGTTGGATGGATGACAGATGAAGGGTGGATGAAGGGTGGATGACAGATGGATGGATGAAAGGTGGATGACAGATGGATGGATGAAGGGTGGATGACAGATGAAAGGTGGGTGAAGGGTGGATGAAGGGTGGATGTTGGATGGATGACAGATGAAGGGTGGATGAAGGGTGGATGACAGATGGATGGATGAAGGGTGGATGTTGGATGGATGACAGATGAAGGGTGGATGAAGGGTGGATGACAGATGGATGGATGGATGACAGATGAAGGGTGGATGTTAGATGGATGGATGACAGATGAAGGGTGGATGACAGATGAAAGGTGGGTGAAGGGTGGATGAAGGGTGGATGTTGGATGGATGACAGATGAAGGGTGGATGAAGGGTGGATGACAGATGGATGGATGAAAGGTGGATGACAGATGGATGGATGAAGGGTGGATGACAGATGAAAGGTGGGTGAAGGGTGGATGAAGGGTGGATGTTGGATGGATGACAGATGAAGGGTGGATGAAGGGTGGATGACAGATGGATGGATGAAGGGTGGATGTTGGATGGATGACAGATGAAGGGTGGATGAAGGGTGGATGACAGATGGATGGATGAAAGGTGGATGACAGATGGATGGATGAAGGGTGGATGACAGATGAAAGGTGGGTGAAGGGTGGATGAAGGGTGGATGTTGGATGGATGACAGATGAAGGGTGGATGAAGGGTGGATGACAGATGGATGGATGAAGGGTGGATGTTAGATGGATGGATGAAAGGTGGATGACAGATGGATGGATGAAGGGTGGATGACAGATAAAGGGTGGGTGTTAGATGGATGGATGAAAGGTGGATGACAGATAAAGGGTGGATGTTAGATGGATGGATGAAGGGTGGATGGATGGATGACAGATGAAGGGTGGATGACAGATAAAGGGTGGATGTTACCTTCCCCACATCAGACGGTCCGGGCTGCAGGCTGATAGAACACGGCAGATTGTCTGGAAACTAAAACAAATAGTTTGATCAGAAAACTGCAGTCAGTCACTCAGACTCTGTTCTGGGTCAGAACTGGTTCTGGGTCAGACTCTGTTCTGGGTCAGACTCTGTTCTGGGTCAGAACTGGTCCTGGTTCAGACTCTGTTCTGGTTCAGACTCTGTTCTGGGTCAGAACTGGTCCTGGGTCAGAACTGGTCCTGGTTCAGAACTGGTTCTGGGTCAGAACTGGTCCTGGGTCAGAACTGGTCCTGGTTCAGACTCTGTTCTGGGTCAGAACTGGTTCTGGTTCAGACTCTGTTCTGGTTCAGACTCTGTTCTGGTTCAGAACTGGTCCTGGGTCAGAACCGGTCCTGGTTCAGACTCTGTTCTGGGTCAGAACTGGTTCTGGGTCAGAACTGGTTCTGGTTCAGACTCTGTTCTGGGTCAGAACTGGTCCTGGTTCAGACTCTGTTCTGGGTCAGAACTGGTTCTGGGTCAGAACTGGTCCTGGTTCAGACTCTGTTCTGGGTCAGAACTGGTCCTGGGTCAGAACTGGTCCTGGGTCAGACTCTGTTCTGGTTCAGACTCTGTTCTGGGTCAGAACTGGTTCTGGGTCAGAACTGATCCTGGGTCAGAACTGGTCCTGGTTCAGACTCTGTTCTGGGTCAGAACTGGTTCTGGTTCAGACTCTGTTCTGGGTCAGAACTGGTCCTGGTTCAGAACTGGTCCTGGGTCAGAACTGGTCCTGGGTCAGAACCGGTCCTGGTGAATGGCACTGTGGTCTCACCTCAAAGAAGAAGGGGAAGGCGTTGTCTCCCAGCTTGTGCAGCAGCCTCTGTTGGACCTTGGTGTGGGTCAGCTTCTCTTTGTCCTGCAGCTCCGGGTAAACCTGCCTCGTCACCAGGAACAGGTCCCGCCTGAAGGCCACTCCCATAACGTCCATGTCCTGCCGGCCGTACCGAAACGTGCAGGAAAGCATCACGTACACTGAGAGAGAAGATACAGGATGTGGTCAACACCAGGCGCCGAAGCCCCACAGAGGCCCTGGATCCTGGACAGGAAGACAAACTCCACCTCTACACTGCGGACAATACTAAAGTGCACGATATAGCAAACTCCCTCATGAAAAAACAGATCCTGCTCTGAGAGACACTCTATGAACTATTTGTATTTACTGACTTACACACCTGCACACGAACTTATACAGGTGAGCAGAGGCCTCACTGGCCAGGAAACAACAAATGAGGAATTGCATGATAATGAGTCATTTTTCCAGGGGACGACGTCGCCATCTAGGGGTCATAGTCAGTGAAGACTGGTCTCGACTCTAAATGAATAATGGATTAGATCTGAGCAGCAGTTTTGATTCATTTAGTCATCTGTGTTTTATTTATTAAATATCATATGATTGTAATTTGATATACTCTACAGTAACAGGTACTAGCTTAGTTTAGGATGAGTATCTGCTTTGATGATTGCTACATTTGACATGTGAAAACTGTACTTTCACAGCTTACATGCACATGGAACAGTAAACATGATGAAATTTGGTCCCATTGCACAGATCTATACTCGTAAAAGTAGTTGTACCGTGTAGACATCTGAATCAAAATGTATTTTAATGACAAGAGAAGGGAAAAATGGGTGAATTTGTTAAGAATCTTTCATTCTAGGAGAAACATTGAGGCGAAGCATTGTGCCTCTTAGCCAAAGGTGTTGAGGTTTCCATCATTCCTATTGGCTGTAACTGGAGGTTAAGCTCCATGTCCAGCCAGGAGATCCAAACCACTTGGAGCTCAGTTCAAAGGACAATTTGAAATAAAGTCGTAACAAAGAACTGTGTTTTTCATCTTTGTTGGTTTTGGAGCCAATATTTGATCCGTGTTCTTTGTTTTCTTTGCATGTCTTCGTCTGCTGTGTCTGCACCAAATTAGAACTTCTTTCTTTCAAGGAACCATTCAGCATGGTTTTTGTTTTTATAGATCAACCATTTTTGTAGCTCGAATCAGTTTAATTCACAAGAGTTTTTGCCAACCAATAATTCCTACATAAAAGCTATGGAGTTGGTCTTGTGAGCACTTTTCCTTTGATGATCCGTCCCGCCACAGCAGCCCAAAGCTCCTTACCCTGGTATGGGGCAGGAAGGTCTTCTCCTTACACACCACTGAAAGGGCTGCAAAGAGCTGACTGACAGACAAACCTCAGCCGACCCGTGGACCCAGGCAGGGGATCAGGAGACCATCATGGCTCCACCTCCGATGGCCGGTGGTTACCAATGAGAAAGTCCAGTCTGTGTCACCACAACTCAAAGTGGGGTCCATTACTTTCTCTCCTTTGTGGGGGTTATAGTCGTTGGCTCGTGACTGGTACCCGTTAATTTACCCCAAAGTTGTTGATCCATAACCTACATATTTATAGAATTAGAGCACTTTTAATTCAGCTCTGAGATCTTTTCAACTCTCATGTGACGGTTGTGGTTTGTTCCCCCTCCTTTTTGTGTTGGGTTTTCAGGTTTTCCTGCCTTTAACTCATCTTAAACGTTTCCTCACACACATTTTCTGCTTGTGATTTAAGGTTCATGCTTTGGTTTAGGCGATGTAGGTTAATCTTTTGATAAATATTTGTTATTTATTTCAACTGGTCAATTAAACTTTGGTCAATTTGAGTGAGAACCACAGAGCAGCATTATCAGACTGATTCATTTTAACCACGATTTTATTCCTTCTTAGAAGGTGTTGCGCCAAATTAGCTTTCACCTGAGTCCAGCCCGCCTACACTGAGGGGGAAATGCTTCGCCCCGACGGAGCGTTCTGAGGTTATTTACAACAGGAAGTCAGAGGCAAAACACTTACCTTTCCTTCCTTTAAGCTGAACTGGGTCGATCACAACCACTCCATCTGTGGGAATAGGAAGAGTCCACATCAGACAGCAGAAACTCTCCTGCACATGTGCAGAAAATACAGTTGTTTCCAGAACAACCGCAGAGTTACAGCTCAGAGGAAACAACAGTCCAGGAGGTGACTGATGTTGTTGTTCTTATTCTTCTTGTTGTGTTTGTGGATAAGTCTCTGTTCAGGTTGAGCTAACAGCATTCAGCATGTTAAAAAGTTCTGCCTACAGGTCCAACAACAGAAAGGTGCATGAGGAAAAATCTTTTTTTCACATATTTACAGGTAGAATGATTCCTTCTGATGTGAAACTGTGATTACGACCTTTGTCTGATCATCATAACAACCAGTTCTGTCAGAACTCACCAACTGGATCCACAAAGTCACAGTGATCCACAAAGTCTCTCTTAGCCATGTAGACGGCCACCTAAAGACACAGCCGAGGGGTGTTAGAGCTCTATGACTGCCTGGCTCAGCTATAAACAACAGTAAGAACGGCACAAGCACAGGTGCTGCAGAACTCACCGACTTGTCTCGGGACGTCTTCTTAAAGACAACCTGTTTGGGACTCATTCTGGTTGATGGATCTGGACCTGCAGAACACAAATGTTCAGCCAAGTTAACCCAACATTTGGCGGATTATACTGTGTCTTATCAAAGATTAGTGAAAGAAGTGAAAACTTCCCAAACATCTCTAAAAACAGACTTAGGTTAATAAAGCTAAAATAAAGTCTGTGCTTAAATGTTTCTGTTATGTTTTTCAAAAGTTCATACTTTTACCATAAAATGTCACAACAACCACCTGTGGAAAAAGCATTGATTCTGATTATCATCGCTCCAAGGACGCGAAACTGTCAGCTCAGCATCAAATGTCTCTGACCTGAATTATTGCCAAAGGTCATTAAACTACCAACCCTAAAAACAAGAGGGTCCTTATCAAAGGTCATTAAACTACCAACCCTAAAGACAAGAGGGTCCTTATCAAAGGTCATTAAACTACCAACCCTAAAAACAACAGGGTCCTTATCAAAGGTCATTAAACTACCAACCCTAAGGACAGGAGGGTCCTTATCAAAGGTCATTGAACTACCAACCCTAAGGACAAGAAGGTCCTTATCAAAGGTCATTAAACTACCAACCCTAAGGACAAGAGGGTCCTTATCAAAGGTCATTAAACTACCAACCCTAAAGACAAGAGGGTCCTTATCAAAGGTCATTAAACTACCAACCCTAAGGACAGGAGGGTCCTTATCAAAGGTCATTAAACTACCAACCCTAAGGACAAGAGGGTCCTTATCAAAGGTCATTAAACTACCAACCCTAAGGACAAGAAGGTCCTTATCAAAGGTCATTAAACTACCAACCCTAAGGACAAGAGGGTCCTTATCAAAGGTCATTAAACTACCAACCCTAAAGACAAGAGGGTCCTTATCAAAGGTCATTAAACTATCAACCCTAAAAACAAGAGGGTCCTTATCAAAGGTCATTAAACTACAAAACCCTAAGGACAGGAGGGTCCTTATCAAAGGTAATTAAACTACCAACCCTAAAAACAAGAGGGTCCTTATCAAAGGTCATTAAACTACCAACCCTAAGGACAGGAGGGTCCTTATCAAAGGTCATTAAACTACCAACCCTAAAAACAAGAGGGTCCTTATCAAAGGTCATTAAACTACCAACCCTAAGGACAGGAGGGTCCTTATCAAAGGTCATTAAACTACCAACCCTAAAAACAACAGGGTCCTTATCAAAGGTCATTAAACTACCAACCCTAAGGACAGGAGGGTCCTTATCAAAGGTCATTGAACTACCAACCCTAAAAACAAGAGGGTCCTTATCAAAGGTCATTAAACTACCAACCCTAAGGACAGGAGGGTCCTTATCAAAGGTCATTAAACTACCAACCCTAAAAACAAGAGGGTCCTTATCAAAGGTCATTAAACTACCAACCCTAAGGACAGGAGGGTCCTTATCAAAGGTCATTAAACTACCAACCCTAAAAACAACAGGGTCCTTATCAAAGGTCATTAAACTACCAACCCTAAGGACAGGAGGGTCCTTATCAAAGGTCATTGAACTACCAACCCTAAAAACAAGAGGGTCCTTATCAAAGGTCATTAAACTACCAACCCTAAGGACAAGAGGGTCCTTATCAAAGGTCATTAAACTACCAACCCTAAGGACAAGAGGGTCCTTATCAAAGGTCATTAAACTACCAACCCTAAGGACAGGAGGGTCCTTATCAAAGGTCATTAAACTACCAACTCTGAGGACAGGAGGGTCCTTATCAAAGGTCATTAAACTACCAACCCTGAGGACAGGAGGGTCCTTATCAAAGGTCATTAAACTACCAACCCTAAGGACAAGAGGGTCCTTATCAAAGGTCATTAAACTACCAACCCTAAAGACAAGAGGGTCCTTATCAAAGGTCATTAAACTACCAACCCTAAGGACAAGAGGGTCCTTATCAAAGGTCATTAAACTACCAACCCTAAAGACAAGAGGGTCCTTATCAAAGGTCATTAAACTACCAACCCTAAGGACAAGAGGGTCCTTATCAAAGGTCATTAAACTACCAACCCTAAAGACAAGAGGGTCCTTATCAAAGGTCATTAAACTACCAACCCTAAAGACAAGAGGGTCCTTATCAAAGGTCATTAAACTACCAACCCTAAGGACAAGAGGGTCCTTATCAAAGGTCATTAAACTACCAACCCTAAGGACAAGAGGGTCCTTATCAAAGGTCATTAAACTACCAACCCTAAAGACAAGAGGGTTCTTATCAAAGGTCATTAAACTACCAACCCTAAAGACAAGAGGGTCCTTATCAAAGGTCATTAAACTACCAACCCTAAAGACAAGAGGGTCCTTAGGAAAGGTCATTAAACTACCAAACCTGAGGACAGGAGGGTCCTTATCAAAGGTCATTAAACTACCAAACCTGAGGACAGGAGGGTCCTTATCAAAGGTCATTAAACTATCAACCCTAAGGACAAGAGGGTCCTTATCAAAGGTCATTAAACTACCAACCCTAAAGACAAGAGGGTCCTTATCAAAGGTCATTAAACTACCAAACCTGAGGACAGGAGGGTCCTTATCAAAGGTCATTAAACTACCAAACCTGAGGACAGGAGGGTCCTTATCAAAGGTCATTAAACTACCAACCCTAAAAACAAGAGGGTCCTTATCAAAGGTCATTAAACTACCAACCCTAAAGACAAGAGGGTCCTTATCAAAGGTCATTAAACTACCAACCCTAAAGACAAGAGGGTCCTTATCAAAGGTCATTAAACTACCAACCCTAAAGACAAGAGGGTCCTTATCAAAGGTCATTAAACTACCAACCCTAAGGACAAGAGGGTCCTTATCAAAGGTCATTAAACTACCAACCCTAAGGACAAGAGGGTCCTTATCAAAGGTCATTAAACTACCAACCCTAAGGACAAGAGGGTCCTTATCAAAGGTCATTAAACTACCAACCCTAAGGACAAGAGGGTACTTATCAAAGGTCATTAAACTACCAACCCTAAAGACAAGAGGGTCCTTATCAAAGGTCATTAAACTATCAACCCTAAAAACAAGAGGGTCCTTATCAAAGGTCATTAAACTACAAAACCCTAAGGACAGGAGGGTCCTTATCAAAGGTAATTAAACTACCAACCCTAAAAACAAGAGGGTCCTTATCAAAGGTCATTAAACTACCAACCCTAAGGACAGGAGGGTCCTTATCAAAGGTCATTAAACTACCAACCCTAAAAACAAGAGGGTCCTTATCAAAGGTCATTAAACTACCAACCCTAAGGACAGGAGGGTCCTTATCAAAGGTCATTAAACTACCAACCCTAAAAACAACAGGGTCCTTATCAAAGGTCATTAAACTACCAACCCTAAGGACAGGAGGGTCCTTATCAAAGGTCATTGAACTACCAACCCTAAAAACAAGAGGGTCCTTATCAAAGGTCATTAAACTACCAACCCTAAGGACAGGAGGGTCCTTATCAAAGGTCATTAAACTACCAACCCTAAAAACAAGAGGGTCCTTATCAAAGGTCATTAAACTACCAACCCTAAGGACAGGAGGGTCCTTATCAAAGGTCATTAAACTACCAACCCTAAAAACAACAGGGTCCTTATCAAAGGTCATTAAACTACCAACCCTAAGGACAGGAGGGTCCTTATCAAAGGTCATTGAACTACCAACCCTAAAAACAAGAGGGTCCTTATCAAAGGTCATTAAACTACCAACCCTAAGGACAAGAGGGTCCTTATCAAAGGTCATTAAACTACCAACCCTAAGGACAAGAGGGTCCTTATCAAAGGTCATTAAACTACCAACCCTAAGGACAGGAGGGTCCTTATCAAAGGTCATTAAACTACCAACTCTGAGGACAGGAGGGTCCTTATCAAAGGTCATTAAACTACCAACCCTGAGGACAGGAGGGTCCTTATCAAAGGTCATTAAACTACCAACCCTAAGGACAAGAGGGTCCTTATCAAAGGTCATTAAACTACCAACCCTAAAGACAAGAGGGTCCTTATCAAAGGTCATTAAACTACCAACCCTAAGGACAAGAGGGTCCTTATCAAAGGTCATTAAACTACCAACCCTAAAGACAAGAGGGTCCTTATCAAAGGTCATTAAACTACCAACCCTAAGGACAAGAGGGTCCTTATCAAAGGTCATTAAACTACCAACCCTAAAGACAAGAGGGTCCTTATCAAAGGTCATTAAACTACCAACCCTAAGGACAAGAGGGTCCTTATGAAAGGTCATTAAACTACCAACCCTAAAGACAAGAGGGTCCTTATCAAAGGTCATTAAACTACCAACCCTAAAGACAAGAGGGTCCTTATCAAAGGTCATTAAACTACCAACCCTAAAGACAAGAGGGTCCTTATCAAAGGTCATTAAACTACCAACCCTAAGGACAAGAGGGTCCTTATCAAAGGTCATTAAACTACCAACCCTAAAGACAAGAGGGTTCTTATCAAAGGTCATTAAACTACCAACCCTAAAGACAAGAGGGTCCTTATCAAAGGTCATTAAACTACCAACCCTAAAGACAAGAGGGTCCTTAGGAAAGGTCATTAAACTACCAAACCTGAGGACAGGAGGGTCCTTATCAAAGGTCATTAAACTACCAAACCTGAGGACAGGAGGGTCCTTATCAAAGGTCATTAAACTATCAACCCTAAGGACAAGAGGGTCCTTATCAAAGGTCATTAAACTACCAACCCTAAGGACAGGAGGGTCCTTATCAAAGGTCATTAAACTACCAACCCTAAAGACAAGAGGGTTCTTATCAAAGGTCATTAAACTACCAACCCTAAAGACAAGAGGGTCCTTATCAAAGGTCATTAAACTACCAACCCTGAGGACAGGAGGGTCCTTATCAAAGGTCATTAAACTACCAAACCTGAGGACAGGAGGGTCCTTATCAAAGGTCATTAAACTACCAACCCTAAGGACAGGAGGGTTCTTATCAAAGGTCATTAAACTACCAACCCTAAGGACAAGAGGGTCCTTATCAAAGGTCATTAAACTACCAACCCTAAGGACAGGAGGGTCCTTATCAAAGGTCATTAAACTACCAACTCTGAGGACAGGAGGGTCCTTATCAAAGGTCATTAAACTACCAACCCTGAGGACAGGAGGGCCCTTATCGAAGGTCATTAAACTACCAAACCTGAGGACAGGAGGGTCCTTATCAAAGATCATTAAACTACCAACCCTAAGGACAGGAGGGTTCTTATCAAAGGTCATTAAACTACCAACTCTGAGGACAGGAGGGTCCTTTTCAAAGGTCAATAAACTACCAACCCTAAGGACAGGAGGGTCCTTATCAAAGGTCATTAAACTACCAACTCTGAGGACAGGAGGGTCCTTTTCAAAGGTCAATAAACTACCAACCCTGAGGACAGGAGGGTCCTTATCAAAGGTCATTAAACTACCAACCCTGAGGAAAGGAGGGTCCTTATCAAAGGTCATTAAACTATAAAGCTCTTAATGACCGAGCTCCATCACATCTTAAAGATCTCACAGTTGGATATTTCCCCAACAGAGCACTTTGCTCTCAGGCTGCAGGTTTCCTTGTGGTTCCCAGAGTTTCTAAAAGCAGAATGGGAGGCAGAGCCTTCAGTTATCAGGCCCCTAAAAGCAGAATGGGAGGCAGAGCCTTCAGTTATCAGGCCCCTAAAAGCAGAATGGGAGGCAGAGCCTTCAGTTATCAGGCCCCTAAAAGCAGAATGGGAGGCAGAGCCTTCAGTTATCAGGCCCCTAAAAGCAGAATTGGAGGCAGAGCCTTCAGTTATCAGGCCCCTAAAAGCAGAATGGGAGGCAGAGCCTTCAGTTATCAGGCCCCTAAAAGCAGAATGGGAGGCAGAGCCTTCAGTCATCAGGCCCCTAAAAGCAGAATGGGAGGCAGAGCCTTCAGTTATCAGGCCCCTAAAAGCAGAATGGGAGGCAGAGCCTTCAGTTATCAGGCCCCTAAAAGCAGAATGGGAGGCAGAGCCTTCAGTTATCAGGCCCCTAAAAGCAGAATGGGAGGCAGAGCCTTCAGTTATCAGGCCCCTAAAGGCAGAATGGGAGGCAGAGCCTTCAGTTATCAGGCCCCTAAAAGCAGAATGGGAGGCAGAGCCTTCAGTTATCAGGCCCCTAAAAGCAGAATGGGAGGCAGAGCCTTCAGTTATCAGGCCCCTAAAAGCAGAATGGGAGGCAGAGCCTTCAGTTATCAGGCCCCTCTCTGTGGAACCAGCTGCCAGTTTGGCTTCAGGAAGCAGACACCCTCTCTACCTTTAAGATCAGGCTGAAACTTTCCTTTCTGATAAAGCTTATAGTTAGGGATGGCTCAGGTGAGCCTGAAACATCCCATAGTTCTGCTGCTATAGGCCCAGCCTGCTGGGGGAGCTCCCATGATGCACCTCTCCTCCCTCCATGTACAGATGACATCATTGCTGTCATTAACTTGTGTTTCTCTCTCTCAGCAGGTGTCTCTGGCCTGGTGTTACGCTGCTTGTTGTCCCCTCTTTCCTGTCCTCTCAGCCCCAGCTGGTCCAGGCAGATGGACCCTTCCTGGTTTGGACTGTATCTTTGGAGTCTTGAGATTTGCTGTGATTAGATGCTTTATGAATAAAATGAATCACGAAGCAGCTGGTCCAAGAGTTGTAGACTGAGCTGGACCTACTTCCTGTTGCACTGTGGTTCTGATTCTGCTGATCTGCTGAACAAAAGGTTCTGAGATATGGTCTGCAACAATCTCTGAGTACTATGGGTTTTACGGAACCAGGGTACTACAGGTATCAGGTAATGTTAAACAGTTTTTATCGGACTGACCTGGAGCAGCAGCAGAGATGAAGATGATGAAGACTCAGCAGCAGGAAGACAGGTGTGAGCCCCGATCGGCTGTATTTATAATCTCTCCACACACAGCGTGGTCAGCAGGTCGGTCATTATGCTGTAATCCTCCTGCAGAACAAACCTGTTCACATGCCTGGTGTTCAATAACCCGCTCCGACCCGCAGTTTCAGAGTCAACTCAAACTCGAAATAATGTGAACTGAAAACCTCCTGAGTTTGGGTTCTGGTGTTAAATCAGTTTCTCTGGTTCTGACTTTCTGCTCATCAGACATGAAACACACAGATTTCATGTCAGAACACTTCCTGGCTGCTGTTAAACGCCTCATTCACGGCTCGTTTCTGAAAGTTCACTTTACAGACAGAACCAGAACCAGCTCCAGAACCAGCTCCAGAACCAGCTCCAGAACCAGCTCCAGAACCAGCTCCAGAACCAGCTCCAGCTCCAGAACCAGCTCCAGAACCAGCTCCAGAACCAGCATGGATCCAGTTCGTGGTTCTGATGTCTCTGACACCAGGGGATGAAACCTCCGGTGCTCCTAACTTGCACAGAATCCAGACTTCTGGACCGGTTCCGGTTTCTGACTGAAGATTCATGATATTCAGAACTTTGGGTCAAAGCCAGTGGCTTCTTCACATCATCATCAGTATTGATCAGTGTTGATTTGAATATTGATCAGTGATGAACACGACTGTGACGTCTGTTTGTTATCGTGTGTGATCAGCAGGATCTGCTGAGCCGATAAGATGTGACACAGTCAGCAGTCTGTGTGCTGACTGTGTCACACACACACACACACACACACACACACACACTGATAACACACACACACACACACACACACACAGAGAGAGACACACACACACACACACACACACACACAGAGACACACACAGATACTGATACTGACGGAAGACGCTCTGAAACCCATATTGAGCCTATATTGAGCCTATATTGAACCTATATTGAACCCCAATTGAACCTATACTGAACCTATATTGAGCCTATATTGAACCTATATTGAGCCTATATTGAACCTATATTGAGCCTATATTGAACCCATATTGAACCCCAATTGAACCTATATTAAATCCATATTGAACCTATATTGAACCTATATTGAACCTATACTGAACCCATATTAAACCTATATTAAATCCATATTGAACCTATATTGAACCCCAATTGAACCTATATTGAACCTATATTGAACCCATATTGAACCCATATTGAACCTATATTGAGCCTATATTGAACCTATATTGAGCCTATATTGAACCTATATTGAGCCTATATTGAACCCATATTGAACCCCAATTGAACCTATACTGAACCTATATTGAACCTATACTGAACCCATATTAAACCTATATTAAATCCATATTGAACCTATATTGAACCCCAATTGAACCTATATTGAACCTATATTGAACCCATATTGAACCCATATTAAACCTATATTAAATCCATATTGAACCTATATTGAACCCCAATTGAACCTATATTGAACCTATATTGAACCCATATTGAACCTATATTAAACCCATATTGAACCCATATTGAGCCCATATTGAGCCTATATTGAACCTATATTGAACCTATACGGAACCCATATTGAACCTATATTGAGCCTATATTGAACCCATATTGAACCCCAATTGAACCTATACTGAACCTATATTGAACCCATATTGAACCCATATTAAACCTATATTAAATCCATATTGAACCTATATTGAACCTATATTGAACCTATATTGAGCCTATATTGAACCTATACTGAACCCATATTAAACCTATATTAAATCCATATTGAACCTATATTGAACCTATATTGAACCTATACGGAACCCATATTGAACCTATATTGAGCCTATATTGAACCCATATTGAACCCCAATTGAACCTATACTGAACCTATATTGAACCCATATTAAACCTATATTAAATCCATATTGAACCTATATTGAACCCCAATTGAACCTATATTGAACCCATATTGAACCCATATTGAACCTATATTAAACCCATATTGAACCCATATTGAGCCCATATTGAGCCTATATTGAACCTATATTGAACCTATATTGAACCTATACGGAACCCATATTGAACCCATATCGAGCCTATATTGAACCCATATTGAACCCCAATTGAACCTATACTGAACCTATATTGAACCCATATTGAACCCATATTAAACCTATATTAAATCCATATTGAACCTATATTGAACCTATATTGAACCCCAATTGAACCTATATTGAACCCATATTGAACCTATATTAAACCCATATTGAACCCATATTGAGCCCATATTGAGCCTATATTGAACCTATATTGAGCCTATATTGAACCCCAATTGAACCTATATTGAACCTATATTGAACCCATATTGAACCCATATTAAACCTATATTAAATCCATATTGAACCTATATTGAACCTATATTGAACCCATATTAAACCTATATTAAATCCATATTGAACCTATATTGAACCCCAATTGAACCTATATTGAACCTATATTGAACCCATATTGAACCCATATTAAACCTATATTAAATCCATATTGAACCTATATTGAACCTATATTGAACCCATATTTAGCCTATATTGAGCCTATATTGAACCCATATTGAACCCCAATTGAACCTATATTGAACCTATACTGAACCCATATTGAACCCATATTGAAACTATACTGAACCCATATTGAACCCATATTGAACCCATATTGAACCTATATTGAACCCATATTGAGCCTATATTAAACCCATATTGAACCTATATGGAACCCATATTGAACCTATATTGAGCCTATATTGAACCTATATTGAGCCTATATTGAACCTATAATGAACCTATACTGAACCCATATTGAGCCTATATTAAACCTATATTGAACCCATATTGAGCCTATATTAAACCCATATTGAACCTATATGGAACCTATATTGAACCTATATTGAACCCATATTTAGCCTATATTGAGCCTATATTGAACCCATATTGAACCCCAATTGAACCTATATTGAACCTATAATGAACCTATATTGAAACTATACTGAACCCATATTGAACCTATATGGAACCCATATTGAACCTATATTGAGCCTATATTGAACCTATATTGAGCCTATATTGAACCTATAATGAACCTATACTGAACCCATATTGAGCCTATATTGAACCCATATTGAACCTATATGGAACCCATATTGAACCTATATTGAGCCCATATTAAACCTATATTGAACCCATATTGAGCCTATATTGCACCTATATTGAACCCATATTGAGCCTATATTAAACCCATATTGAACCTATATGGAACCTATATTGAACCTATATTGAACCCATATTTAGCCTATATTGAGCCTATATTGAACCCATATTGAACCCCAATTGAACCTATATTGAACCTATAATGAACCTATACTGAACCCATATTGAACCCATTTTAAACCTATATTGAACCCATATTGAGCCTATATTAAACCCATATTGAACCTATATGGAACCCATATTGAACCTATATTGAGCCTATATTGAACCTATATTGAGCCTATATTGAACCTATAATGAAACTATACTGAACCCATATTGAGCCTATATTAAACCCATATTGAACCTATATGGAACCCATATTGAACCTATATTGAGCCCATATTAAACCTATATTGAACCCATATTGAGCCTATATTGCACCTATATTGAACCCATATTGAGCCTATATTAAACCCATATTGAACCTATATGGAACCCATATTGAACCTATATTGAGCCTATATTGAACCTATATTGAGCCTATATTGAACCTATAATGAACCTATATTGAACCCATATTGAGCCTATATTAAACCCATATTGAACCTATATGGAACCCATATTGAACCTATATTGAGCCCATATTAAACCTATATTGAACCCATATTGAGCCTATATTGCACCTATATTGAGCCCATATTAAACTTATATTGAACCCATATTGAGCCTATATTGCACCTATATTGAACCCATATTAAACCTATATTGAACCCATATTGAAACTATACTGAACCCATATTGAACCTATATTAAACCTATATTAAACCTATATTGAACCTATATTGAACCCATATTGAACCCATATTGAACCTATATTGAACCCATATTGAACCTATATTAAACCTATATTAAACCTATATTGAACCCATATTGAGCCTATATTGAACCTATATTGAACCCATATTAAACCCATATTGAACCCATATTGAACCTATAATGAACCCATATTGAACCCATATTGAACCTATACTGAACCTATACGGAACCCATATTGAGCCTATATTGAACCCCAATTGAACCTATATTGAACCTATATTGAACCCATATTAAGCCTATATTGAACCCATATTGAACCCATATTGAACCCATATTGAACCTATATTGAACCCATATTGAACCTATACTGAACCCATATTGAACCCATATTGAACCCATATTGAACCCATATTAAACCTATATTAAATCCATATTGAACCCCAATTGAACCCATATTGAACCTATATTGAGCCCATATTAAGCCTATATTGAACCCATATTGAACCCATATTGAACCCATATTAAACCTATATTAAATCCATATTGAACCCCAATTGAACCCATATTGAACCTATATTGAGCCCATATTAAGCCTATATTGAACCCATATTGAACCCATATTGAACCCATATTAAACCTATATTGAACCCATACTGAACCCATATTGAACCTATATTGAACCCATACTGAACCCATATTAAACCTATATTAAACCCATATTGAACCTATATTAAACCTATACTGAACCCATATTAAACCTATATTGAACCCATATTGAACGTATATTAAACCTATACTGAACCCATATTAAACCTATATTAAACCCATATTGAGCCTATATTGAACCTATATTAAACCTATACTGAACCCATATTAAACCTATATTAAACCCATATTGAACGTATATTAAACCTATACTGAACCCATATTAAACCTATATTAAACCCATATTGAGCCTATATTGAACCTATATTAAACCTATATTAAACCCATATTGAGCCTATATTGAACCTATATTAAACCTATATTAAACCCATATTGAGCCTATATTGAACCTATATTAAACCTATACTGAACCCATATTGAACCCATATTGAAACTATATTGAACCCATATTGAACCTATATTGAACCTATAATGAACCCATATTGAACCCATATTGAACCCATATTGAGCCCATATTGAACCTATTTCAGGGATATTGTAGGATGTGCGTCAGTTTGCTGGACTAGTCGTCATGTGTTTTATTTGCTTGGAAAAGTCTTGAGCGTGACTCTCATAGTATCTTGTGGGAGGTGCTCTGGGAGTTTGGGGTATCGGGCCTCTTGTCATTTGGTCCCTGTACAGTCATAGTGACAGCTTGGTTGGTAATGAGTCACATGTGTTCGCGATACATATTGGACAAGTCCAGGACTGCGTTTGTAACAGATTCTGTTGTTAACTTTTAATTTTGAGGCACAGCTAAGGATCAGAGGACTTCCTGATTGGTCAGTTTAACATTGCACCATTGCTTTTTGCAGAATGTGGTCCGGTTCTCTTCATCAAGCTGAAACCTCTTGCAGGCATTGGAGTGATTTGCTTTTGAGTGGGAAGGAGCCAGGGTAAGAATCCAAAGCCATGGTTCCTTAGCAGGAAAAGGGCGGAGGTGAGTCACTGCTTCAAGTGGAGGAGTGTAAGTATCTTGGGGGTCTTGAGTGGGGATAGAAGAGAGCAGAGGCAGGATCTGCAGTGATGTGGATGTTGTCCCAAGCTGTCATGGTGAATAGAGACCTGAGCAAGAAGGCAAAGCTGTAGCTCTACCAGTGGATCTATGTTCAAAGCCTCACTGATGGTCAAGAGCTGTTGTTAGTGGCCCAAAGAATGAGATCGTGAATACAAGCAGCAGCTGAAATAAGCTTCCTCCAGACAGTGGCTGGTCTCACCCACAGGGATAGGCTGAGAAGCTTAGTTCAGATTAGGTTCAGAGCGGATCAGATTAGACTTGCTGCTCCCTCACAGTGAAAGAATCAAGTTGAGGTAGTTTGGGGATCTGTCCAGGAAACCTTCCAGGCCCCCTTCCTGGGGAGGTGTGCATGTCCCACTGCGAGGAGGCCTCAGGGCAGACCCTGCTGGAGAAACTCCGACAACTCCTCCTGGCCCCTCCACCCCAGGCTTCACCCAGGCAACAGGGTGTAGAAAGGCTCCCTCCATCCTCCCCACCCCTGGCTTATGAGAATCTGAGCTGTTATTAAAATGGGGTAATGTGGCAGAATCCCCCCCACTGTTGGTGGATAGTGGAGCGCCACCATATGCTTGATGTCCCCCAGGTCTGGGGCCCACAGCGACAGCATCCAGGGAGCTACTGCACACCCAAAAAAGCATCCACCTGCCCCACCCTGGACACCACCCTTACAAATCCTGCAAAAAGCAGCAAAAAAACATACCATAAACATGTAGCCGCAACATGGTGCCATGAGTGTGAGACCAATCCCTCGTAGGCCCACCCAAACAGGGGGAGGGCACCCCCCCATACCATGGTAGGCCCACCCAAACAGGGGGAGGGCACCCCCCCCATAACACGGTAGGCCCACCCAAACAGGGGGAGGGCACCCCCCCCCACATCAGAAGCCCCAGAGCACCCAGGCAGACACCAGGACCTGCACCACGGTCCATTGTAAAGTTTTTAAAAACTCGTTTTTCCACACAAATTTGGAGATGTGTGAATAAACTTAAACCAAGCAGCTGATGGCTTTATGGGGTCGTTGGAGACTTCTATTCCTTCCAGAAACCTGGCTGCAGCAGGAGGATCATGTTAGCATTAAGGAATCAACTCCCTCTGACTATTTAAATGTTCCTCCAACCACAGGCAGAGGAGGAGGAGTGGCAGCTATCTTCAGATCAGGGTTACTAATCAGTCCTGGACCCAAGATTAGTTTTAGCTCTTTTGAATCTCTGATTCTCAGTTTTTCCCAAAGTGGAAATCACAAAAACCTCTTGTGTTTGTTGTTGTGTATCGTCCACCTGGCCCTTATTCTGAGTTTCTGTCTGAATTCTCAGAGTTTTTATCCCAGTTAGTGCTGAGTACAGATAAAGTCATTGTAGTGGGTGACTTTAATATTCATGTAGATGTTGAAAAT
Organism: Leuresthes tenuis; assembly: GCA_036924055.1. Taxonomy (NCBI): domain Eukaryota; kingdom Metazoa; phylum Chordata; class Actinopteri; order Atheriniformes; family Atherinopsidae; genus Leuresthes; species Leuresthes tenuis. The sequence goes on from JAVGWW010000007.1 coordinate 217,704, forward strand.
GACAGCCTAAATATTAACTTTAATTCTATATTAGACTCTATTGGATTTTCTCAGTGTTCACAGACCTACTCACTGCTTTAATCATACCCTTGACCTTTGACTTATGGCATTGAGAGTGAACAGTTAACAGTGTTCCCTCTTGTCTGACCATTTTTAATAACTTTTGAATTTACATTACTTGACTACACGGTTTCTGAGAAGAATTCTACATATAGAAGGTGTCTGTCAGAGAATGCTGTAACCAGATTTAAAGAATAGATTTCATCATCCTTTTCTTCACTGCCATGTGCTGATATGACAGAGGACGGCTACCTAAATGTTACTCCAGTAGAACTTGACTCTCCTGTTGAACAATGTTGCCCCCCTGAAAAGGTTGGCTCCCTTAATTTATACAGGTGCCACGATACTCAGCTGAACTTATCTATGAAACCAGATGAAACCAACAGGTTGGTCAGACTACAAGCCTGTCTTAAAGACATAAAGACCTGGATGACTCAGAACTTTCTGCTTCTAAATTCAGACAAAACTGAAGTTGTTCTCTTTGGACCTGGGCGCTTCAGGGAGAAATTGTCTAGTTATATAGTTACTCTGGATGGTATTTCCCTGGCTTCTAGTTCTACAGTGAGGAACCTTGGAGTTATTTCTGACCAGAATTTATCATTTGACGCACATATAAAACAGGTTTCTGCCTTCTTTCACTTTCGTAATATTGCTAAAATCAGGAACACCAGAGCTTCTAAAAGCAGAATGGGAGGCAGAGCCTTCAGTTATCAGGCCCCTAAAAGCAGAATGGGAGGCAGAGCCTTCAGTTATCAGGCCCCTAAAAGCAGAATGGGAGGCAGAGCCTTCAGTTATCAGGCCCCTAAAAGCAGAATGGGAGGCAGAGCCTTCAGTTATCAGGCCCCTAAAAGCAGAATGGGAGGCAGAGCCTTCAGTTATCAGGCCCCTAAAAGCAGAATGGGAGGCAGAGCCTTCAGTTATCAGGCCCCTAAAAGCAGAATGGGAGGCAGAGCCTTCAGTTATCAGGCCCCTAAAAGCAGAATGGGAGGCAGAGCCTTCAGTTATCAGGCCCCTAAAAGCAGAATGGGAGGCAGAGCCTTCAGTTATCAGGCCCCTAAAAGCAGAATGGGAGGCAGAGCCTTCAGTTATCAGGCCCCTAAAAGCAGAATGGGAGGCAGAGCCTTCAGTTATCAGGCCCCTAAAAGCAGAATGGGAGGCAGAGCCTTCAGTTATCAGGCCCCTAAAAGCAGAATGGGAGGCAGAGCCTTCAGTTATCAGGCCCCTAAAAGCAGAATGGGAGGCAGAGCCTTCAGTTATCAGGCCCCTAAAAGCAGAATGGGAGGCAGAGCCTTCAGTTATCAGGGCCCTAAAAGCAGAATGGGAGGCAGAGCCTTCAGTTATCAGGCCCCTAAAAGCAGAATGGGAGGCAGAGCCTTCAGTTATCAGGCCCCTAAAAGCAGAATGGGAGGCAGAGCCTTCAGTTATCAGGCCCCTCTCTGTGGAACCAGCTGCCAGTTTGGCTTCAGGAAGCAGACACCCTCTCTACCTTTAAGATCAGGCTGAAACTTTCCTTTCTGATAAAGCTTATAGTTAGGGGTGGCTCAGGTGAGCCTGAAACATCCCATAGTTAAGCTGCTATAGGCCCAGCCTGCTGGGGGGTCACTAACTTTGTCTTCCCAGCAGTTAATTTTTCTCTCCCTTCAGGAATCTGTTTCAGCTGCTAACAGGGACTCAAACTTGAAAGCTCTGCAGGAACAAAGATCTGCTGGTTCTGAGTAAACATCTGTGACAAGAAAATGCTGCAGACAAAAGTTCACATTGTCTCTTCTCTTTAATCTTCACCACAATCAAACATGTTGTATTTAGTGTGAAGCACTTCCTGTTTACCAGGGTCTGTACAAACGTCTCTGAACACCGACCAAACGTCACAGAGCGCTCTGCGTCTGTCCGCTTTCTTCTTCTTCTCATACGAGTCCTGCGGACACTGAGCCCTGCTCACCGTCAGCTGTCCATAAAACTTTATTAATCGTCAGGTCCTGCACAGAGCGCGCTCGGTTTCCTTCTTCTGTCAAATTTAAAACTACACTCAACGACAAATAAAAGCTCCTGAAGCCAAACGCATAAAACAGCAGCTCCACTCGCTCCTTCTGCAGCTTCATCATAATGAAGGAGTCGTCCACCACCATGAAGAAGCCCGCTGGCTGCTGAAACTGACTCCGCCCCCTGAGGTCCAGCTGAAAGCTCTCAGCCAATCACAGGTCAGACCACAGGATGGCCCGGCTGCCCTTCTCCACGCTCAGGACGTACGTTCCAGACGGCGACCACGACACAGAGTTGATGGCAGAGCTGCAGATGACAACAACAGGTTAGAAGATAAAAGCACTCGGAACCGGTGTGCTGCGGGTCCGACTCGGGTTCTGCCCGTTCTGCCTGATCCATTAAAGGCATCTATTCCCACCATCCCAGGGGGAAGGACACACTTTCACTGCATCGGCTCGTACTCAAGCCTCAGAATCTGGACAGGTTGGTCTGTCGTGTGTCATCAACCCGCCGAGCAGAACCAGGTTAAACAGCGACCCAGAAGAACCTCTGGGTCAGAGCTGCCCCTCTAAATTCTTAACAGTTCCCTTCCCTAACTCCAGACACTGGAGGTCAGAGGTCAGGTCTGCTTCTTACTTGTGGTTCCGATCCAGAGTGCGGTCCACTTTCCCCGTCAGGACGTTCCAAATGTACAGCGCTCCATCAGCCGAGCCTCCAGCGACGTAGCTGCCGTCAGGGCTGAGAGCAGAAGACAATCAGCAGCCGAACGCCTCAGAACCAGGAACCTGCTGCCAGGTAAACACTCACCTGAACGTGACTCTGGTCCAGTCAGCGCCACACTTGAAGCCCTGAGCACTGGAAACCACGGAAACACACACAGTTAGTGACATCACGTGTCAGCTGGTTTCACCCAGCCCAGGTCCATCAAATTGGACCACCATCCATCTACTGGACCCCATGTCCTTGGTAATGAGATTCTGGTTCTGTTTGACGGGCCCAGGTTCTGTTTGACGGGCCCAGGTTCTGTATGGCGGGCCCAGGTTCTGGCCCAGGTTCTGAAGCTCACCTGAACGTCTGTCGGACGGCGTTGGTGCGCAGGTCGATGATCTTCAGAAGGTCGTCTCTGGAGCAGGTGAGCAGCTCGGTGCGGTCGTGGTTCAGGTCCAGAGACGTGACCCGGCCCATCAGCTCCAGCTCCCGCACGATGCTCTCCGCCCTGAAACGCACCGATCGACCATCAATGACTGCTGATCGCCATCAGAACCACTGACCTGCGAGCAGAACCCACCTGATGTCCCAGAACCGGACCTTCTTGTCAAAGTGTCCGCTCATGACGCACTGCTCCGTGCAGACGATGTCGTTACAGCTGGAGCCGGCGAACACCGTCTTCATACCTGCACAGGTGGGGACAGGGGGTCAGTGCACGCCAACAACAGCTGAGCGCACGCCTGGGCGGACGCCTGCCGGCCAATCACGTACAGACTTTACTGCGCAGGTCCCACAGTTTGAGCGTTCGGTCGTAGCTGCCCGACACGATCCGGGCGTTGTCCAATAGGAAGCGAGCAGACAGAACCTTCCCGCTGTGACCCGTCAGGGTGTGCTGGAGGAGAAAGAGCAAACTGGTCACCTGCTGTGATGTCAGCAGTCACATGATGGCTGTACAGGTGGAGGGGACCACAACGCTTTAGTCACATGACTGATCACATGACCCCAAATTAAATTAAATCAAAGACCTCTCTGCATGTTTCTGCGGTTCTGTTTGCCTCTTTAGTTACATGTGGTTCTGGTGGTTCTGGATGTTCTAAACCTGGGACGTAACATGTGGTTCTGGTGGTTCTGGATGTTCTAAACCTGGGACGTAACATGTGGTTCTGGTGGTTCTGGATGTTCTAAACCTGGGACGTAACATGTGGTTCTGGTGGTTCTGGATGTTCTTCTGCAGTTCAGTAGTTCTGACTCACCCTCAGCCGGTAATCGTCCACCGTCCAAATCCGACTGGCAAAGTCATTGGAGGCGGCCAGCAGGTAGGATCCCTTTAAGACACCAAGAAGCACGTTAAAAAAACAGAGTTCACCTGGAAACAGGCAACACGGTTCTTTGTGGTCAGCTGTTTACGGTCAGCTGTTTGCGGTCAGCTGTGAGCGGTCAGCTGTGAGCGGTCAGCTGTTTGCGGTCAGCTGTGAGCGGTCAGCTGTGAGCGGTCAGCTGTTTGCGGTCAGCTGCGAGCGGTCAGCTGCGAGCGGTCAGCTGTTTACGGTCAGCTGTTTACGGTCAGCTGTGAGCGGTCAGCTGTGAGCGGTCAGCTGTGAGCGGTCAGCTGTGAGCGGTCAGCTGCGAGCGGTCAGCTGTTTGCGGTCAGCTGTTTACGGTCAGCTGTTTGCGGTCAGCTGTTTGCGGTCAGCTGTTTACGGTCAGCTGTTTGCGGTCAGCTGTTTACGGTCAGCTGTTTACGGTCAGCTGTTTGCGGTCAGCTGCGAGCGGTCAGCTGTTTGCGGTCAGCTGCGAGCGGTGAGCTGTTTACGGTCAGCTGTTTACGGTCAGCTGTTTGCGGTCAGCTGCGAGCGGTCAGCTGCGAGCGGTCAGCTGTGAGCGGTCAGCTGTTTACGGTCAGCTGTTTGCGGTCAGCTGCGAGCGGTCAGCTGCGAGCGGTCAGCTGTTTACGGTCAGCTGTTTACGGTCAGCTGTTTACGGTCAGCTGCGAGCGGTCAGCTGTGAGCGGTCAGCTGTTTACGGTCAGCTGTTTACGGTCAGCTGTTTACGGTCAGCTGCGAGCGGTCAGCTGTTTACGGTCAGCTGCGAGCGGTGAGCTGTTTGCGGTCAGCTATTTACGGTCAGCTGTTTACGGTCAGCTGCGAGCGGTCAGCTGTTTACGGTCGGCTGTGAGCGGTCAGCTGCGAGCGGTCAGCTGTTTACGGTCAAATGTTTACGGTCAGCTGCGAGCGGTCAGCTGTTTACGGTCAAATGTTTACGGTCAGCTGTGAGCGGTCAGCTGTTTACGGTCAGCTATTTACGGTCAGCTGTTTACGGTCAGCTGTTTACGGTCACAGGGAACAGGGAAAACTCACCGCACTGTCGAACTCGATGCTGGTGATTCCAGCGTTGCTGCCGGTCAGCGCTCCTTTGGCCTCACAGCGACCTGCACAGATGTAGGAGTGTCGTCATTTAAATGTTGCAGCACGATTCTGCTGAGTCATCGTTCACTCACTGATTAGACCAGTGTGGTTAAACCCTAACGTAATCAGATTACTCTGATGTAATCAGATTACTCTGACAGCACAATGATGAAGGTCTCAGGTTGAAAACTTGAGATCAAGTCCCTCCTCCCCCTCCTCAGCCCGACGCTCCGTGCTCATTGGTTCTGTTGGATCATCATCACAGTGAGCCTGAGTCTCAGAACAGCCTCTCTGTGATGTCATATCCTGTCTTATGTCAGCAGCTGCAGGGACCATCGTTGCATCACTGGAGCATGATGGGAACAGAGATCAGGCTGCTGGGAGCCAGAGGCAGCAGGAGAGGATTGTGGGTAATCAGACCTTTTACTACTCATCACTGACCTTCATCACGTCTGAGTGTCCAGCTTCCTGTTAGTGCAACATTGACTGTAAACTACTTCCTGTTACAGAACTCACCGGCAATGACCTCCCACAGCTTTACCCTGCGGTCCATCCCTCCTGTTGCTAAGAGACGGGAACCGGGGCTGAACCTCACAGCGTTCACCTCGCCGTCGTGGGCGTCCTGAACACACAAAGGCAGCTTTAACACAGACAGTTTTAGATCGGCTGTTTTTTTTAGTCCAAACGTGACACAGTTCTGTTTTCAGATTAACGCCATCTGTCCCTGCTGATGATTTATCAACAGCTGCTGCTCTGCTGAACCAAAACGAGTTTAGCTGCTGCTCCACACAGAGAGGAGGTCAACCTTCTGCCATCTACCCCAATTAATGGTATTAATCAACATCAGGCTGGTGTGAAGAATCTGAAATCTTAAAAGATGTTCAGCTGTTTACTTTACAGATTAATCACAGATATGCAGCTGCAGTGCTCCTAACAGCCTGTAGGGGGCAAACATCTCCATCTGACCCCTCTGATGACCGTAGCTCTGACCCCTCTGATGACCAGAGTTCTGACCCCTCTGATGACCAGAGTTCTGACCCCTCTGATGACCAGAGTTCTGACCCCTCTGATGACCGTAGCTCTGACCCCTCTGATGACCGTAGCTCTGACCCCTCTGATGACCGTAGTTCTGACCCCTCTGATGACCGTAGTTCTGACCCCTCTGATGACCGTAGTTCTGACCCCTCTGATGACCGTAGTTCTGACCCCTCTGATGACCGTAGCTCTGACCCCTCTGATGACCGTAGCTCTGACCCCTCTGATGACCGTAGTTCTGACCCCTCTGATGACCGTAGTTCTGACCCCTCTGATGACCGTAGCTCTGACCCCTCTGATGACCGTAGCTCTGACCCCTCTGATGACCGTAGCTCTGACCCCTCTGATGACCGTAGCTCTGACCCCTCTGATGACCGTAGTTCTGACCCCTCTGATGACCGTAGTTCTGACCGCACTGATGACCGTAGTTCTGACCCCACTGACGACCATAGTTCTGACCCCACTGATGACCGTAGTTCTGACCCCTCTGATGACCGTAGTTCTGACCCCACTGATGACCGTAGTTCTGACCCCTCTGATGACCGTAGTTCTGACCCCTCTGATGACCAGAGTTCTGACCCCTCTGATGACCGTAGTTCTGACCCCTCTGATGACCGTAGTTCTGACCCCACTGATGACCGTAGTTCTGACCCCACTGATGACCGTAGTTCTGACCCCTCTGATGACCGTAGTTCTGACCCCTCTGATGACCGTAGTTCTGACCCCACTGATGACCGTAGCTCTGACCCCACTGATGACCGTAGTTCTGACCCCACTGATGACCGTAGCTCTGACCCCTCTGATGACCGTAGTTCTGACCCCACTGATGACCGTAGCTCTGACCCCACTGATGACCGTAGCTCTGACCCCTCTGATGACCGTAGCTCTGACCCCACTGATGACCGTAGTTCTGACCCCTCTGATGACCGTAGTTCTGACCCCACTGATGACCGTAGTTCTGACCCCTCTGATGACCGTAGTTCTGACCCCTCTGATGACCGTAGTTCTGACCCCTCTGATGACCAGAGTTCTGACCCCACTGATGACCGTAGTTCTGACCCCACTGATGACCGTAGCTCTGACCCCTCTGATGACCGTAGTTCTGACCCCACTGATGACCGTAGTTCTGACCCCACTGATGACCGTAGCTCTGACCCCACTGATGACCGTAGTTCTGACCCCTCTGATGACCGTAGTTCTGACCCCTCTGATGACCGTAGTTCTGACCCCACTGATGACCGTAGCTCTGACCCCACTGATGACCGTAGTTCTGACCCCACTGATGACCGTAGCTCTGACCCCTCTGATGACCGTAGTTCTGACCCCACTGATGACCGTAGCTCTGACCCCACTGATGACCGTAGCTCTGACCCCTCTGATGACCGTAGTTCTGACCCCTCTGATGACCGTAGTTCTGACCCCTCTGATGACCGTAGTTCTGACCCCTCTGATGACCGTAGTTCTGACCCCTCTGATGACCGTAGTTCTGACCCCTCTGATGACCGTAGTTCTGACCCCTCTGACCCCGCGGTGCTGCTTCTCTGTACGCGGTAGTGACCGCTCACCCGCCCCCGGAGGTACTTACGAACACATGCAGAGCTGCAGACGGCACTCGGACCTCGGCACAACCGCCTGAAGGTGCCTCGGTGCTCTCTGGTGAGGAGCTGAAGGAGTTGGCAGTCCGACGCCTGCTGAGGAAGAGGAGCAGGTTACAAAACAGGGAACATGCGCCCTTCAGACTTGCAGGACATGCAGCAGCTAATGTGAAGAGGACAGGATCTGGACCGGAGCTAACTGGCTCAGATTTCTGTCTGATCAACAGAGATCTGCTCTCCTTCATTAAATCAGTGAGGATCAATCAGAGCGGATCAGTTCAGGTGCTGCCTGCAGCTGTGAGAGGGAGAAGCACAAAACAGCTCAAAACACACACAAACACACAGGTGTGCAGACGAGCTTCTGTCACCTGCACACAGGTGTGTGAGGACTCAGTCTGGGGTGTTCAGACTCTACTGGACTCTCCGGATCATTACTGATTAATGCTGAAGTTACTGATCAGAATCATCGCTGTTCACTCTGTCAGCAGCTCGACCCGTCCTCTGTCAGCAGAAGTGTTACAGGAACCTGTCCTCTGTCGGCAGAAGTGTTACAGGAACCCGTCCTCTGTCAGCAGAAGTGTTACAGGAACCTGTCCTCTGTCGGCAGAAGGGTTACAGGAACCTGTCCTCTGTCGGCAGAAGTGTTACAGGAACCTGTCCTCTGTCGGCAGAAGTGTTACAGGAACCCGTCCTCTGTCGGCAGAAGTGTTACAGGAACCTGTCCTCTGTCGGCAGAAGTGTTACGGGAACCTGTCCTCTGTCGGCAGAAGTGTTACGGGAACCTGTCCTCTGTCGGCAGAAGTGTTACGGGAACCTGTCCTCTGTCGGCAGAAGTGTTACAGGAACCCGTCCTCTGTCGGCAGAAGTGTTACAGGAACCCGTCCTCTGTAGGCAGAAGTGTTACAGGAACCCGTCCTCTGTCGGCAGAAGGGTTACAGGAACCCGTCCTCTGTCGGCAGAAGGGTTACAGGAACCCGTCCTCTGTCGGCAGAAGTGTTACGGGAACCTGTCCTCTGTCGGCAGAAGGGTTACGGGAACCTGTCCTCTGTCGGCAGAAGTGTTACAGGAACCTGTCCTCTGTAGGCAGAAGTGTTACAGGAACCCGTCCTCTGTAGGCAGAAGTGTTACAGGAACCCGTCCTCTGTCGGCAGAAGGGTTACAGGAACCCGTCCTCTGTCGGCAGAAGGGTTACAGGAACCTGTCCTCTGTCGGCAGAAGGGTTACAGGAACCTGTCCTCTGTCGGCAGAAGTGTTACAGGAACCTGTCCTCTGTTGGCAGAAGTGTTACAGGAACCCGTCCTCTGTCGGCAGAAGTGTTACAGGAACCCGTCCTCTGTCGGCAGAAGTGTTACAGGAACCTGTCCTCTGTCGGCAGAACCTGTCCTCTGTCGGCAGAAGTGTTACAGGAACCTGTCCTCTGTCGGCAGAAGTGTTACAGGAACCCGTCCTCTGTCGGCAGAAGGGTTACAGGAACCTGTCCTCTGTCGGCAGAAGGGTTACAGGAACCTGTCCTCTGTCGGCAGAAGGGTTACAGGAACCTGTCCTCTGTCGGCAGAAGTGTTACAGGAACCCGTCCTCTGTCGGCAGAAGGGTTACAGGAACCCGTCCTCTGTCGGCAGAAGGGTTACAGGAACCCGTCCTCTGTCGGCAGAAGGGTTACAGGAACCCGTCCTCTGTCGGCAGAAGGGTTACAGGAACCTGTCCTCTGTCGGCAGAAGTGTTACAGGAACCCGTCCTCTGTAGGCAGAAGTGTTACAGGAACCTGTCCTCTGTCGGCAGAAGTGTTACAGGAACCCGTCCTCTGTCGGCAGAAGTGTTACAGGAACCTGTCCTCTGTCGGCAGAAGTGTTACAGGAACCTGTCCTCTGTCGGCAGAAGGGTTACAGGAACCTGTCCTCTGTCGGCAGAAGGGTTACAGGAACCTGTCCTCTGTCGGCAGAAGTGTTACAGGAACCTGTCCTCTGTCGGCAGAAGTGTTACAGGAACCTGTCCTCTGTCGGCAGAAGTGTTACAGGAACCTGTCCTCTGTCGGCAGAAGTGTTACAGGAACCTGTCCTCTGTCGGCAGAAGTGTTACAGGAACCTGTCCTCTGTCGGCAGAAGTGTTACAGGAACCTGTCCTCTGTCGGCAGAAGGGTTACAGGAACCCGTCCTCTGTCGGCAGAAGGGTTACAGGAACCCGTCCTCTGTCGGCAGAAGGGTTACAGGAACCTGTCCTCTGTCGGCAGAAGGGTTACAGGAACCTGTCCTCTGTCGGCAGAAGTGTTACAGGAACCTGTCCTCTGTCGGCAGAAGGGTTACAGGAACCTGTCCTCTGTCGGCAGAAGGGTTACAGGAACCTGTCCTCTGTCAGCAGAAGTGTTACAGGAACCTGTCCTCTGTCGGCAGAAGTGTTACAGGAACCTGTCCTCTGTCGGCAGAAGTGTTACAGGAACCTGTCCTCTGTCGGCAGAAGTGTTACAGGAACCTGTCCTCTGTCGGCAGAAGTGTTACAGGAACCTGTCCTCTGTCGGCAGAAGGGTTACAGGAACCTGTCCTCTGTCGGCAGAAGTGTTACAGGAACCTGTCCTCTGTCGGCAGAAGGGTTACAGGAACCCGTCCTCTGTCGGCAGAAGGGTTACAGGAACCCGTCCTCTGTCGGCAGAAGGGTTACAGGAACCTGTCCTCTGTCGGCAGAAGGGTTACAGGAACCTGTCCTCTGTCGGCAGAAGTGTTACAGGAACCTGTCCTCTGTCGGCAGAAGTGTTACAGGAACCCGTCCTCTGTCGGCAGAAGTGTTACAGGAACCTGTCCTCTGTAGGCAGAAGTGTTACAGGAACCTGTCCTCTGTAGGCAGAAGTGTTACAGGAACCTGTCCTCTGTAGGCAGAAGTGTTACAGGAACCTGTCCTCTGTAGGCAGAAGTGTTACAGGAACCTGTCCTCTGTCGGCAGAAGTGTTACAGGAACCCGTCCTCTGTCGGCAGAAGTGTTACAGGAACCTGTCCTCTGTCGGCAGAAGGGTTACAGGAACCTGTCCTCTGTCGGCAGAAGGGTTACAGGAACCTGTCCTCCGTCGGCAGAAGGGTTACAGGAACCTGTCCTCTGTCGGCAGAAGTGTTACAGGAACCTGTCCTCTGTAGGCAGAAGTGTTACAGGAACCTGTCCTCTGTCGGCAGAAGTGTTACAGGAACCTGTCCTCTGTCGGCAGAAGTGTTACGGGAACCCGTCCTCTGTCGGCAGAAGTGTTACGGGAACCTGTCCTCTGTAGGCAGAAGTGTTACAGGAACCTGTCCTCTGTCGGCAGAAGTGTTACAGGAACCTGTCCTCTGTCGGCAGAAGTGTTACAGGAACCTGTCCTCCGTCGGCAGAAGGGTTACAGGAACCTGTCCTCTGTCGGCAGAAGGGTTACAGGAACCTGTCCTCTGTCGGCAGAAGTGTTACAGGAACCTGTCCTCTGTCGGCAGAAGTGTTACAGGAACCTGTCCTCTGTCGGCAGAAGTGTTACAGGAACCTGTCCTCTGTCGGCAGTAGTGTTACAGGAACCCGTCCTCTGTCGGCAGAAGTGTTACAGGAACCTGTCCTCTGTCGGCAGAAGTGTTACAGGAACCTGTCCTCTGTCGGCAGAAGGGTTACAGGAACCTGTCCTCCGTCGGCAGAAGTGTTACAGGAACCTGTCCTCTGTCGGCAGAAGGGTTACGGGAACCTGTCCTCTGTAGGCAGAAGTGTTACAGGAACCTGTCCTCTGTCGGCAGAAGTGTTACGGGAACCCGTCTCCTGTCTCTCAAATTCTGACTCCAGAACTCCGGTTTCTAGCTGGACCTCTGAGGGTCCGAACCTGATGTGTGGCAGTTCTGATCACTGACACACACTTCAGGAGGACGAGTCCCAACCAAGCTGCTGACACAGCCAACAGGTAACACACACAGTCCTTCACCTGGGGGGGGCGGGGCCGAGTCCAGGCTGGACACACTCAGACACGCTGCAGACAGACAGGTGGACAGAAGGTGGTCAAAGAAACATGAACAACACCAACAGGCCCCACAGATAAAGTACTACCTCCAGTAGGGGTCCTCAGGCCAGACCCCCTATAAGCCTACCTGTAAGTCGCTTTGGATAAAAGCGTCGAATACAGAAACAGACTGTCTGCAGAACCTCACAGAACCCTGTGAAACCCTTTCAGAACCCCTTCAGACCCCCATAGAGCCAATACAGACATTCACAAACTCCTACAGAACCTCTACAAACCCTAACGGATCCCCCGCGGAACCTCAGACCCCCCGCGGAACCTCAGACCCCCCGTGGAACCTCAGACCCCCCGCGGAACCTCAGACCCCCCGCAGAACCTCAGACCCCCCGCAGAACCTCAGACTCCCCGCAGAACCTCAGACTCCCTGCAGAACCTCAGACTCCCTGCAGAACCTCTACAAACCCTAACAGAGCCCCTGCAGAACCTCAGACCCCCCGCAGAACCTCAGACCCCCCGCAGACCCTCACAGATCCCTGTGAAACCCTTTCAGAACCCCTTCAGACCCCCATAGAGCCAATACAGACATTCACAAACTCCTACAGAACCTCTACAAACCCTAACGGATCCCCTGCGGAACCTCAGACCCTAACGGATCCCCTGCGGAACCTCAGACCCTAACGGAGCCCCTGCGGAACCTCGGACACCCCGCGGAACCTCGGACACCCCGCGGAACCTCGGACCCCCCGCGGAACCTCGGACCCCCCGCGGAACCTCGGACCCCCCGCGGAACCTCGGACACCCCGCGGAACCTCGGACCCCCCGCGGAACCTCGGACCCCCCACAAACCCTAACGGAGCCCCTGCAGAACCTCAGACCCCCTTCAGTACCTCAGACCTCCTGCAGAACCTCAGACCTCCTGCAGAACCTCAGACCTCCTGCAGAACCTCAGACCCCCTGCAGAACCTCAGACCCTAACGGATCCCCTACAGAACCTCAGACCCCCTTCAGTACCTCAGACACCCTGCAGAACCTCAGACCTCCTGCAGAACCTCAGACCCCCTGCAGAACCTCAGACCCTAACGGATCCCCTACAGAACCTCAGACCCCCTTCAGTACCTCAGACACCCTGCAGAACCTCAGACCCTAACGGACCCCCCGCAGAACCTCAGACTCCCCGCAGAACCTCAGACCCCCCGCAGAACCTCAGACCCCCCGCAGAACCTCAGACCCCCCGCAGAACCTCAGACCCCCCGCAGAACCTCAGACCCCCCGCAGAACCTCAGACCTCCTACAGACCCTCAGACCCCCTGCAAACCCTAACGGAGCCCCTGCAGAACCTCAGACCTCCTACAGAACCTCAGACCCCCTGCAGAACCTCAGACCTCCTACAGAACCTCAGACCTCCTACAGAACCTCAGACCCCCTACAAACTGTAACGGAGCCCCCGCAGAACCTCAGACCCCCCGCAGAACCTCAGACCCCCTACAAACTGTAACGGAGCCCCCGCAGAACCTCAGACCCCCCGCAGAACCTCAGACCTCCTGCAGAACCTCAGACCCCCTACAAACTGTAACGGAGCCCCTGCAGAACCTCAGACCTCCTACAGAACCTCAGACCCCCCGCAGAACCTCAGACCCCCCGCAGAACCTCAGACCTCCCGCAGAACCTCAGACCTCCTACAGACCCTCAGACCCCCTGCAGAACCTCAGACCTCCTACAGAACCTCAGACCTCCTACAGAACCTCAGACCCCCTACAAACTGTAACGGAGCCCCCGCAGAACCTCAGACCCCCCGCAGAACCTCAGACCCCCTACAAACTGTAACGGAGCCCCCGCAGAACCTCAGACCCCCCGCAGAACCTCAGACCCCCCGCAGAACCTCAGACCCCCCGCAGACCCTCAGACCCCCTGCAGAACCTCAGACCCCCCCACATACCCAAATATGTTGGAGATGGAGTCGAGCAGACCACCAGGAGGTTGCTGGAATGTCTTCTTGCTGCTCAAACACAAACAGATGGTTAAGGCTAAAAGCTCCCTCAGCCGCTCCAACTTCACAGTTTGGTTCCGACCCGCCCAGCGGTCTCACCTGGGAGTTCTGCTGAGCAGTCGGCTGGGGGAGGTCTCTCCTGCACCCCCCTTCCCTCCATCCTCTGCCAGCACCTCAATGTCGTCATCACTGATGAGGAAACACGTTCAGATCAAACAGGAAACAGTTTCACAAACATCAGACCAAAGTTACTGAGTCACTGACGGTTCGATGGGGAGAGGCTCTTTGGCTGCATCTGCCAGCTCCTTCTGCAACTTGGCTTGTCGACGCCTGAAATGCAGACAGAGTGCGTCCCTCAGGTATGGTCAGTAAAGGCCCCGCCCCCTCCTCCGGGTGCTCTACACACCTGCTGTCCTTCTCGTTCTCTGCGTTGAGCTTGTTGGCCTCCTGAGCTTTCTCAGCCATCCAGCGGGACACCAGCTCCTGGTTGTCCTCTGTGGTCTTCCTGAGCTTCTCCTCCAGAGCAGAGAAGGTTATCTGCAGGGCGTCATACTCATCCTTCAGCGTCTGATTGGCCCGCTCCAGGTCCTGCAGGGTCATGGTAAAATACACCTGATCACATGAGGTAACTCGGACCACGCCTGAGAGACCCCCCAAAAATATACCAAGAAATCAATCTCTCAATCAATAAATACAAACAATAATGCATCCATCCTTTGCTTATCTGAGGTTGGGGCTCAGAACCAACAGTTCCAGGAGGGAAACCCATCCATCCCTCCCCAGCTCCTCCTGGGGGGTCCAGAGGTGTTCCCAGGCCTGATGGGATAAATAATCCCTCCAATGAGTTCTGGTTCGGATGGTGGAGCTCCTCCCCCCGGATGGTGGAGCCCCTCCCCCTGGATGGTAGAGCCACTCCCCCTGGATGGTAGAGCTCCTCCCCCTGGATGGTGGAGCTCCTCCCCCCGGATGGTGGAGCCCCTCCCCCTGGATGGTAGAGCTCCTCCCCCTGGATGGCGGAGCTCCTCCCCCTGGATGGCGGAGCTCCTCCCCCTGGATGATAGAGCAACCTGGGACTAACCCGCTCCTTCTGTCGGAGTTATGTAATGATAATTTCACTGTCTTTGTTAGAAGCTCCACCCCCTCCAACACATCAGTATTTTCAACTATTTGCCAGGGAGGGGGTGAGGTGACAGTCAAACAAAAGGCATCCAAGATCAAAGCCCCTTTCCTTGCCTCCTAGGGGGCATTCCTTGGGTATAAATGTTGAAGTCTCCCCATTGTCTTTCTTCAGCGTGACCCCTGAGGTGCAGATTGACCTTTTCTTTGCAGAGAAAATAAAACTTTGTCAGCTGGCAAAAGACGTCTTTATTTCACTTTTCATCAGAAGTAACAGGAAAAACTTCCAGGACAGTTACTGAATGGTTTGGCAGAACATCCTTTGAGGCCAATCAAATGTTCTTCACCATGGCCAAAACGAATTCCTGACACACCCAAGTTTTACCCAACGCTGCCGCCCTTGTAAATGGTAAATGGACTTGGACTTGTACAGCGCTTTTCTAGTCTAACTGACCACTCAAAGCGCTTCACTACATGCCGCCTTCACCCCACTCACACACAGCATGTCTTAAGATGCATAACTACGTGCTTTTTCTAATCATTCATACCCCCAATGATACACTGGGGGGCAACGTGGGGTTCAGTGTCCAAGGACGCTTCGACATGTATCCTGGGGAAGCCAGAGTCGAACCACCGACCTTCCAATTGGTGGAAGGACTGCTCTTCCTCCTGAGCTACAGCCGCTCCAGCTACTTGTGGCCATTCTGTACCTGTCAGATGCTTCAGGGACAACCAAGTCCAAAAGGCCTCTTTCTTTGTCCACCAGCAGGTCCTCCGGGTACCACCACAACAGTAAGAACCTTCCCTCCTACGCTCAGCAGGGAGACCTCCAACACCAGGTGCTCAGTATCCCCAGAACACCCGACCCCTCTGTGCCGTGGAAGCAGACCCAGGCCACAAGTGGTGACCCTCATGGAGGAATCATTTCTTCTTTTTGTTATTTAAAGATGTTTTCTTGGGCAAAAAAAGGACCTTTCTTAACCCAAAAGGACAGTTCCCTGTTATTTGTTTCATTTGTGGTCCTCTAATCAATCAGATTTTGGGTAATCGGATCCTGCTCATTGGATCCTTCACAAACAGAACCTGCCTTTCGAACCACACCCCCAGGTGCATGGAGGTCATGTGACCCGTTTTACCTGCAGACTGCTCCTCAGCTCCCGACAGTCTCCCTCCAGGCTGCAGATCTGCTGCTGATACTCCAACATCCTGAAACACACATTATTGATCACAGATCCACTGGCAGACACCATATCTCCCCCACCCCCCCCACAGGCGTGTGCATGTGTGTCCTCACCTGGTCTCGTTGTTCTGGATCTCTTTGTCTTTCTGCTGGATCTGGTTGTTGAGTTCAATCACACTCTGAGCCAGCTGCAGGAGACACACACAGGTCACATGGGGTGTGTTTCCAGGACTTTCAAAGACTACCCAAGACCATCTCAATCAAAGGAAAGTAGCCTGAAGGCTGAGACGAGTCAGCTGCTGTTGTGCATGTTCTGAGCACAAAACAGATGATGTAAACAAAAAAACTAACGGGTCACGAACCACATGACAGCCAACATTTAGTGACCCGAGCCGAAAAGGCTGCCCTCGAGTCAGCATCATTCCCAGCAGTACCGCGGTTCCACCAGCAGGGGGCACCCCGCCCCGACCTCCAACCCTCATCTGGGGCCTCATCAGAACCAACACCACCAACCGATCCGAATCAGAACAAATACTGACGATCAGAATAGCAAAAGATGATTTTTAACGAGTTACAACTTCATGTCATTAACTGTAAACTCGACTAAAGAAACATTTTAAATCAAAGGAACACGCCGCAGTCTCCCCACCAATCACAGAGCCGAACACGCCGCAGTCTCCCCACCAATCACAGAGCCGAACACGCCGCAGTCTCCCCACCAATCACAGAGCCGAACACGCCGCAGTCTCCCCACCAATCACAGAGCAGTCTCCCCACCAATCACAGAGCAGTCTCCCCACCAATCACAGAGCAGTCTCCCCACCAATCACAGAGCAGAACACGCCGCGGTCTCCCCACCAATCACAGAGCAGAACACGCCGCAGTCTCCCCACCAATCACAGAGCAGAACACGCCGCAGTCTTCCCACCAATCACAGAGCAGAACACGCCGCGGTCTCCCCACCAATCACAGAGCAGAACACGCCGCGGTCTCCCCACCAATCACAGAGCCGAACACGCCGCAGTCTCCCCACCAATCACAGAGCAGTCTCCCCACCAATCACAGAGCCGAACACGCCGCAGTCTCCCCACCAATCACAGAGCCGAACACGCCGCAGTCTCCCCACCAATCACAGAGCCGAACACGCCGCAGTCTCCCCACCAATCACAGAGCCGAACACGCCGCAGTCTCCCCACCAATCACAGAGCAGAACACGCCGCGGTCTCCCCACCAATCACAGAGCAGAACACACCGCAGTCTCCCCACCAATCCCGGCGGCTCACAGGTTTTGGTTAATCCTCTGATGCTGGACACCAGGCTCACAGCCTGTGATGATGTCATAAGCTCTCAACCACATGGGCCAGAACCTTTTTACAGAACCAAGTGGGTCTTCATACCCAACAACTGTGGTCGTCTGAGCCAAATCTGCACCATCACTGTGTGTGACCCAGCTGGAACCAAATATCAGAGACAGACTTCTTCTTCTTCTGTGATCAACGGTACCAGAACCCCGAAGACACAAACTCCTCCTCACACCACTTCCTGTCGGCTCACACCGATGAGGAGACCCACTGAGCTAAGATCCTATTCACAGCAGATTAAATCTGATCCGACCCATAAGCCACAGCAGGACTGGTTCTGGTTCTGTCAGAAGAGTGGTGATGTCACTTCCTGTGACAAGTGAAGGGACCGACCTCTCCTCGTTTCTTGTGCAGCTCTGTCAGCTCCTCCTGATGGCGAATCCGAATCTGAGCCATCTCCTGCTGCAGGGCGTCACTGCGGCCCGGGTCCACCGGGCTACGACAGAACACAGAACCAACACAGAACATGTTGAAGGTATGTTGACGCGATGACTCGCTGCGGTTCTGTCCGTCCTCCTGAGATCTCACCTGGGCTCGTGTCCTCTCTGGACGTCATACTTGTCCGTCTGGTACCGCTCTGACAGGACGGCCTGCAGGTCCGACTTCTCCAGCAGACGGTTATCTGAAACCACAAAGTGCCATCAGAACATCTGACAAACACCAGAATATGGGCTCGGTTTCAGTTCTGGTTCAGAACCAAGCTCTCTTTCTGGTTTCCAAACGCTCCTCACAGAGGATTCAGAAACCTGCTCTGGTTCTGTCAGCAGCTGGAGTTTATGGGTCCACAGAGACAGAACCTCCAGGTGCTGACAGAACCAGAGCAGCTCTCAGCTGGTTCTTCACAGAACCGACTCAGAACCGACTCAGAACCGGTGCAAACGTGTGGCGTCACTCACACTGTTGGACGATCTCCTCGAAGGTGTGCCTCTGCACTCGGTCTCTGAGCTTCAGTTGATCTGAGATGTGTCTCTTCCATGACTCCGCCCGCCGCTCCGCCATCACCACCTGAGAGACAAATCAAACGCACCTTCAGAGCCCACCGCTGACTCCTCCCACCGCTGACTCCTCCCACCAGACGGCAGCGAGGACGCCTCAGAGCGATGACCTACGCCTTCTCAGAGCTGTAAAAAAAGCTCAAACACGATGCTAACGCTAATAATGCTAAAAACATCCCATTAAACCTCGGTTCACAGCGTCACAGGTACCAACGCCACCGCCAACGCCACAATCCAATTTTAATCTCAATCTCGGGTTTAACAGCCTTAAAACGTGCCAAAGCGACACAAAGCCAGCGCTCCCTGCTGACCGCCTGCCTGCGGGAGCCAATCACAGCTGTTCTACGAGCTTCCTGATGGAAGACATGAGGACGGATCTACAGGAGCAGAGCGTGGAGACGGAGCCCAGAGAGCCGGTTCTGCTGAGTGGGACACTTTGGCTTTAGGGCGAGTGGCTTTAACCAGGAACAGATCATCTGCAGAGAGAGCTGCAGAGTTACTGAAAACAAGCTGCAGGAAGGAAGTCCAGTTAACGGTCCAACATCAACCAGCACCGACTCTACAGGTTTGAATCATTTCAACAGGAAGAGAATTTATTCTGTTAGAATATTTCTATTCTTAGAGATGCTCGAAATGTATCTGACTGAGGATCAGCAGCTCGGTTCTGAGCAGAAGAAGCAGGAATGTTTTTATTCTCTGAGTTTATCTGGATCAGCAGCTTGGTTCTGAGCAGAAGAAGCAGGAATGTTTTTATTCTGAGTTTATCTGGATCAGCGGCTCGGTTCTGAGCAGAAGAAGCAGGAATGTTTTTATTCTCTGAGTTTATCTGGATCAGCGGCTCGGTTCTGAGCAGAAGAAGCAGGAATGTTTTTATTCTGAGTTTATCTGGATCAGCAGCTTGGTTCTGAGCAGAAGAAGCAGGAATGTTTTTATTCTGAGTTTATCTGGATCAGCGGCTCGGTTCTGAGCAGAAGAAGCAGGAATGTTTTTATTCTGAGTTTATCTGGATCAGCGGCTCGGTTCTGAGCAGAAGAAGCAGGAATGTTTTTATTCTCTGAGTTTATCTGGATCAGCAGCTCGGTTCTGAGCAGAAGAAGCAGGAATGTTTTTATTCTGAGTTTATCTGGATCAGCAGCTCGGTTCTGAGCAGAAGAAGCAGGATTGGAGCTCAGTGTGGATGGAAGCAGAGTTCTGCTCACAGAGGAGGAAGAAACACTCTGTTTTCACTAGAATCAGCGAATAATCCTCTTTATTTTGGCCATAATCGTACAGGTGTAAGGTGAGCAGACTGGTAAAGACTGATCCTTCAACAGGTGGCACTCACAGGGGTCAAAGGTCGCCGTGTTTTCGCCACAGGTAGACTTCCTGTCTCCCCTGTGCACCTGGAACCGGACGTTTGTAAGTTTCATGGTTAACTCAGACCTGTTCACATCCTGTTCGGTGTCCTGAGGTAAAATGTGCCTGAATGTTCAGACCTCAGTTACCTGCTCTGAGCGAGCCGCCGACATTGCTGTGACTGCACACTTGAACAGCTTCAGATTCACCTGGCTCAATATTTCAAAACTGCTCTGTAACCAGCGTCATCAGCGCGTGCCTCTGCCGATAAGACGTTTAATTAACCCAGTTTCCACCCTGCTACCTGTGAGAGTAACCTGTGATGGTCCAAAAGTCTCTGAAAAAAGCTAAAGTCCCAGTTAGCATTAGCTGCTAACAGGAAGACCCAGCTCTGGCGCGCTACCAGAGCCGGGAACCGCCACGACGCCTGTACGACCCAAAAGCGGAACCGTGGCTCGGTTCGGAGCTGCGGAGTTCTCCGATGGGAGTGCGGGGCTACGGGGTGCTTTCACGCCGCTGCAGCCGGTAAATCAACGGAGCACCAACACCCGTGACTCAACATGTTAGCATGCTAGCTGCGGAGATCTGCGACGCTCCAAATTGATCAATAACCGGATCAGGACCGAACACTCACCATCTAAGTGCGTTCCGGTGGGCGGCTCGTGTCCTCTGCAGGGTGTTCGATACTCTTGCTGTGGTCGTGTAACAGATCTGGATGTTTTACGGTTCCGTTTCTGATGTTAACCAACATCAGCTTCTGTACCCGTTCCGCTCCGACTCTGCGCCATTTTGGCTCCACCGCCTGTTTCCGGGAAGGTCGCAGGAAAATGACGTCTCTGTAAATCCTATTTATAATATATTTTTTAGGAACTTTATTAAATGTTTAGATTTTCCTGTAAGAATATAGCATGTTCTCAAAGTTGTAACATGAGACTGTTTAAAATGTTTAAATACACATATAAACATACTAATGTGATATATTTAAGTATTTGTCCTATGAGTTTGGGAAGTTATAAATCAGGTAAGTAAATAAAGTAATAAAGTACCAGTAAAGTTCTGTCAGCTGAATATGGAATTTATACAGAATCGTAATGATGTTTCCCAGCTAAAAAGCCTTTATGAAGTGTTAAATAATACTTTAGAATTTGACAGATAACTAATTTCATCCCATTGCTGCAGTAACAAAAACACGGTTTAAAATTACAGTAAAATAACTGATTTATATCTGACCATTTGAGTACAAATAAATCAAAGTGGAGCACAAAGTTACCGTCTCATCTTAAAATGTTGTGTCCTTCTTAAACTGCAAAACAATAAGAATTTACATTTCTGTGAATAAAATTCAGTTTGTTTGAAGATATTTATTCTCATTCTGATCGGGCTGCAGCAGATCTCAGACCCTGTGGTTCTGATCGGGCTGCAGCAGATCTCTGAGCTCAGATCCTGTGGTTCTGATCGGGCTGCAGCAGATCTCTGAGCTCAGACCCTGTGGTTCTGATCGGGCTGCAGCAGATCTCTGACCCTGTGGTTCTGATTGGGCTGCAGCAGATCTCTGACCCTGTGGTTCTGATTGGGCTGCAGCAGATCTCAGACCCTGTGGTTCTGATCGGGCTGCAGCAGATCTCTGAGCTCAGACCCTGTGGTTCTGATCGGGCTGCTGCAGATCTCTGAGCTCAGATCCTGTGGTTCTGATCGGGCTGCAGCAGATCTCTGAGCTCAGACCCTGTGGTTCTGATCGGGCTGCAGCAGATCTCTGACCCTGTGGTTCTGATTGGGCTGCAGCAGATCTCTGACCCTGTGGTTCTGATTGGGCTGCAGCAGATCTCTGACCCTGTGGTTCTGATCGGGCTGCAGCAGATCTCAGACCCTGTGGTTCTGATCGGGCTGCAGCAGATCTCTGAGCTCAGATCCTGTGGTTCTGATCGGGCTGCAGCAGATCTCTGATCCTGTGGTTCTGATCGGGCTGCAGCAGATCTCTGATCCTGTGGTTCTGATCGGGCTGCAGCAGATCTCTGATCCTGTGGTTCTGATCGGGCTGCAGCATATCTCAGACCCTGTGGTTCTGATCGGACCTCAGACGAACGCAGCAAAGACAGAAATTGTAATAAAATGTTGAACGAAGTCTTTCTAACTTCTTAAATGGTGCCGGTGATCTTCTTCTTAGTGAAATTAAAGATTTAATAAGGTTCATCCTTGTTGTTCCTGTCGGGTCGCAGTGAGGGAAGAAGTTCTGCTGGACCAGCTGCTTATTTATGGAAGTTTTACAGGAAAAAGATTCAAGTCAAACTACTTCAGAGGAAACATGAAGGATTATTAAATATGAGCAGATCCAGGTGGTTTTAAAAGTGTACTTTAAGGTAAGTCCAGAAAGCCCGGTTTTATGAACGTAAAGGAGTCCCGATCCAAACAGAACCTTTCTGTGGTATCTGACCCACTCTGAGCAGCAGGATACATTTTTACATCATTTAGCTGAATATTTCTCACACAGCTGGGATAAAACACCAAATACAGATCAATAAAACGATCAATAAAACGATCAATAAAACGATCAATAAAACGATCAATAAAACGATCAATAAAACGATCAGTTGGAAATCGATTTGAATCCAGATTTTTGATTTATGGAACTGAAGATGAAACTAATCAATGACAGCTGATAATCAGATTATTGAACACAGGAAAACACTTTTAGAAGCGAATAAAAGTTTATTTTTAAAAAGGTAACAATAAGGTTCAATAAAATAATCAATAAACTGATAAGATGCTGATCAGATGCCTCAGCCTGCAGGGGAAGCCACAGAGTCACAGGTGTATCATGGGAGCTGTAGTCCAGGCAGGCTGAACGGCAGCTCCTGATTAAACTCTGATTCATCTGAATTTAACTATAAAATAATTGATTACTGATCAAAGACATCATTTTAAAGAAGATACTTCAGTTCATTTCCCAGATTTAAAGAAACCGGACTAAAAACAGACCCGAACAGCTCAGGGATCACATGCTCATCTGCTGATTAAAGGAACAGTTTCCTCTGTTGGACCAACATCTCCGTGAGGAGGAAACGGTCCCAGCACCGACCCGAACCCTCCTGACCCTCCCATGGAAGCTCAGCACCGACCCGAACCCACCTGACCCTCCCATGGAAGCTCAGCACCGACCCGAACCCACCTGACCCTCCCATGGAAGCTCAGCACCGACCCGAACCCACCTGACCCTCCCATAGAAGCTCAACATCCAATCAGAGTCTCCGTGAGACAGCGTTTAAAAAAAGATTTAAAACATTCAGTTTCTGACAGGGAACCAGAAAAATCTGCACTAATAGAACACAAATCAATCAGGAATCAATAATCTGATGATGTGGAACCAAATGATCAGGAGTGGAGGGTCTGAGGGCGGTACCAAGAGGAAGAGTGGAACTGTTCCTTTAAAGAGGATCAATGAGTGCTGATAAATAGACTGATTGGTAACAGATCATTTAATTCATCTCAGTGAGGTCAGAACCACCTCAGAACTGAAGCCCCTCAGGTCCGTTTTCTTCTTCTCTGGTCGGACCTCGGTTGAGTAACTGTACAACTCACAGGAAGAGTCGGTTCTGATGTGGACTGCCTCTAAAACACCTCCACCCCCCGGTGCTGGACCCCGGTGACCCGGCTGGATCCAGGACCCCACAGGAACCCTTAGGCCTCTGGTTCTGCTGTGGGCTTCTCCGGCATCGTCAGGGAGTCCACAGAGGACAGCTCGTCTGGTTCTGGAAGCAGCTCCTCTTTATCGCTGAAGGACACAAACACAAGAGATGCAGTGAGACCCAAACCGCCCCCTGAACCAGAACCAAGAGGTTCTACGGTCAGTGCGAGTCAGAGTGATGATTACCTGACGGAAGATGTGCGGCGAGACAGGCGGTGGCGTCTCAGCGTGGTGATGACGAGCGCCGCCAGCAGCAGGACGGAGATACCAGCCAGGGTGAGGAAGAGGAAGAAGGCTGCAGGAGGAAGGGTAGAGGGATCAGTGGGGGGCGGGGGGTTCTGATCCGGTTCAGAGCAGAAACTCACCTGCTGTCCACCTGCTCCGAGTAACACCCCGACCATCAAATGTACCTGAAAGGACAGGTGAGACAGGTGAGAAACAGGTGAGACACACAGGTGAGACACAGGTGTGAGACACAGGTGAAACACAGGTGAGACACACAGGTGAGACACACAGGTGAGACACAGGTGAGACACACGTGAGACAGGTGTGAGACACACGTGAGACAGGTGTGAGACACACAGGTGAGACACAGGTGAGACACAGGTGAGAAACACAGGTGAGACACACAGGTGAGAGACACAGGTGAGACACACAGGTGAGACACACAGGTGAGACACAGGTGTGACACACAGGTGTGACACACAGGTGTGACACACAGGTGTGACACACAGGTGTGACACACAGGTGTGAGACACAGGTGTGAGACACAGGTGTGAGACACAGGTGAGACACACAGGTGAGACACAGGTGAGACACACAGGTGAGACACACGTGAGACAGGTGTGAGACACACGTGAGACAGGTGTGAGACACACAGGTGAGACACAGGTGAGACACAGGTGAGAAACACAGGTGAGACACACAGGTGAGACACACAGGTGAGACACACGTGAGACACAGGTGTGAGACACAGGTGTGAGACACACAGGTGAGACACACAGGTGAGACACAGGTGTGAGACACACAGGTGAGACACACAGGTGAGACACACAGGTGAGAGACACAGGTGAGAGACACAGGTGAGACACACAGGTGAGACACACAGGTGAGACACACAGGTGAGACACAGGTGTGACACACAGGTGTGACACACAGGTGTGACACACAGGTGTGACACACAGGTGTGACACACAGGTGTGAGACACAGGTGTGAGACACAGGTGTGAGACACAGGTGAGAGACACAGGTGAGACACACAGGTGAGAGACACAGGTGAGACAGAGGTGAGACACAGGTGAGACACACAGGTGTGAGACACAGGTGTGACACACAGGTGTGACACACAGGTGTGACACACAGGTGTGAGACACAGGTGTGAGACACAGGTGAGACACAGGTGAGACACAGGTGAGACACACAGGTGAGACACGGGTGAGACACGGGTGAGAGACAGGTGTGAGAAAGGTGAGACACAGGTGAGAGACACAGGTGAGACACAGGTGAGACACACAGGTGTGACACAGGTGAGACACGGGTGAGAGACAGGTGTGAGAAAGGTGAGACACAGGTGTGACACACAGGTGAGACACGGGTGAGAGACAGGTGTGAGAAAGGTGAGACACAGGTGAGCAGACACAGGTGAGACACACAGGTGAGACACACAGGTGAGACACAGGTGAGACACAGGTGAGACACACAGGTGAGACACACAGGTGAGACACAGGTGAGACACAGGTGTGAGACACAGGTGTGAGACACGGGTGAGAGACAGGTGTGAGAAAGGTGAGACACAGGTGAGACACAGGTGTGACACAGGTGAGACACAGGTGAGACACACAGGTGTGACACAGGTGAGACACGGGTGAGAGACAGGTGTGAGAAAGGTGAGACACAGGTGAGAGACACAGGTGAGACACACAGGTGTGACACAGGTGAGACACGGGTGAGAGACAGGTGTGAGAAAGGTGAGACACAGGTGTGACACACAGGTGAGACACGGGTGAGCAGACACAGGTGAGACACACAGGTGAGACACAGGTGAGACACACAGGTGAGACACACAGGTGTGAGACACAGGTGTGAGACACGGGTGAGAGACAGGTGTGAGAAAGGTGAGACACAGGTGAGACACAGGTGTGACACAGGTGTGACACACAGGTGTGACACACAGGTGAGACACGGGTGAGAGACAGGTGTGAGAAAGGTGAGAGACACAGGTGAGACACAGGTGAGACACACAGGTGTGACACACAGGTGAGACACACAGGTGTGACACAGGTGAGACACAGGTGAGACACAGGTGTGAGACACAGGTGAGACACACAGGTGAGACACACAGGTGAGAAAGGCCTCTCCACAGAACCACCACAGCAGCACATGAACTGAAACTGGACTCTTTGGACCAGAACCAGTTTCCTCACCTTCTCCGCCACAGCTCCTCATGCACGCCTCCTTCGAGTCAAACTTGTTGGCGTTGCCTCGACAACCACCAAACAGGAAGGTGTGGCAGGAGGCGGAGTCTGAGTCGTAGAAGAACTTGGTGAAGGCGGCGCGGCAGGGACCAGAGTCTGGACTCAACCTGCAGTGGGCTGAGACAGAAAACGCATTACCCACAATGCACCTGGACCTGCAGCCAGATGGAAGCTTCCTGCAGCGCCGCCCTCAGGTGGCGTGATGGACTCACCTGTGCTGCTCGCAGGTCCTCCATCTTTAGCTGAGGCTTTCTTAGAGGATGGCAGAACCGTGACTCCTGCGTGACACAAACACACCTGTTATCAGTGACCGTCTCACCTGCTCAGGTGCAGACCTGCGTTCAGGGAGCAGCTCACCTGTGCAGGTAGCCCTGCAGCTGTCCTCGCTCAGGTAGTTGTTCTTGTTCCCTCTGCAGCCTCCGTAGATGAATGACTGACAGCTGCCCGTCTCCTGGTTGTAGAACCAATGCTTCAGAGACGCCCTGCAGGGACCTGCCTTCGGCGCCGCCTCACAACGCTCTAATTGGACAAAAGCACATGGCGTGATGGCGTGGAGCACAGCTCTTCAAGGAGGTTTTCCCCTTAATCAATACTTCCATATTGGATCTGATCAATCGGTCTTTGTTGACAGGATATGTGCCTCAGACTTTTAAGGTTGCTGTAATTAAACCTTTACTTAAAAAACCTACTCTTGATCCAGAAGTGTTGGCTAATTATCGACCTATATCCAATCTCCCTTTTTTGTCTAAAGTTCAACTTTGTGATAATTTCCACAGAAATAATCTGAAGAGTTTCAGTCAGGATTCAGAGTGCATCATAGCACAGAAACAGCACTGGTGAAAGTTACCAATGATCTCCTCTTAGCCTCTGATAGCGGACTTGTTTCTTGTCCTGTTGGATCTCAGAGCTGCATTTGATCCGATCGATCACAGCATTCTGTTACAGAGACTTGAACATGTTATTGGGATTAAAGGAACTGCATTAGGCTGGTTTAAGTCATATTTATCTGATAGATTCCAGTTTGTTCTTGGAAATGAAGAATCTTCCTCACACACCAGAGTAAGTCATGGAGTTCCTCAGGGTTCTGTGCTCGGACCGATTCTTTTCACTTTATACATGCTTCCATTAGGTAACATTATCAGACAGCAGGGCCTACATTCATCAGTCAGCTGGCTCTGCTCCAGGTATGTTCGAGTCAGGTGTATCAAAACAGAGAAATGGGACCAGATCCAGAACCTTCCCAACACCACAGAGTAATAATGATGTGAACCTACCAGCAAATTCTTCAGTTGACATCTCTGCAGGAGACAAAAACAAACACGCTCGTTAGTGTGAGCTCATCCGTCATGTGACCAACACCCAAACCCGACCCAAAACTCCCTGATCTGGATTTAATGAACTCCCCTGCACCTGAAACCCTGGACCCAACAGTTCTGCAGCAGAGGGTCTGTGCAGTCAGATAACAGTACAACAGAGGCAGTGATCAGGCATTATTGACCAGTGAGTCAAAGAGGTAGTACCGGTTCTCTGTGTTGGGGCAGATTCTGCCAGATCGGACTCTGCCGGACCTTCTGGAGCCATCCGAGGAGCTTTAGCAGCCGGCTGAGGAGGAGCAGGAGTGGAGTCATCAGGAAGAACTGAACCTGGACACAAACACAGACAGATGGGTCACACGGGTTCCCCGAGTCCATCTCAGGTTCTCCATCTGAGCCACATCTGTAGGCCACATCTGTAGGCCACATCTGTAGGCCACATCTGAGCCAGGCCACATCGGTAGGCCACATCTGAGCCAGGCCACATCTGTAGAGCCACATCTGTAGAGCCACATCTGTAGAGCCACATCTGTAGAGCCACATCTGTAGAGCCACATCTGAGCCAGGCCACATCTGAGCCAGGCCACATCTGTAGAGCCACATCTGTAGGCCACATCTGAGCCAGGCCACATCTGTAGAGCCACATCTGTAGGCCACATCTGTAGGGCCACATCTGTAGAGCCACATCTGTAGGCCACATCTGAGCCAGGCCACATCTGTAGAGCCACATCTGTAGGCCACATCTGTAGAGCCACATCTGTAGAGCCACATCTGTAGGCCACATCTGTAGAGCCACATCTGTAGAGCCACATCTGTAGAGCCACATCTGAAGAGCCACATCTGTAGAGCCACATCTGTAGGCCACATCTGTAGAGCCACATCTGTAGGCCACATCTGTAGAGCCACATCTGAGCCAGGCCACATCTGAGCCAGGCCACATCTGTAGAGCCACATCTGTAGGCCACATCTGAGCCAGGCCACATCTGTAGAGCCACATCTGTAGAGCCACATCTGAAGAGCCACATCTGTAGAGCCACATCTGTAGGCCACATCTGTAGAGCCACATCTGAGCCAGGCCACATCTGAGCCAGGCCACATCTGTAGAGCCACATCTGTAGGCCACATCTGAGCCAGGCCACATCTGTAGAGCCACATCTGTAGGCCACATCTGTAGGGCCACATCTGTAGGCCACATCTGAGCCAGGCCACATCTGAGCCAGGCCACATCTGTAGAGCCACATCTGTAGGCCACATCTGAGCCAGGCCACATCTGTAGAGCCACATCTGTAGGCCACATCTGTAGGGCCACATCTGTAGAGCCACATCTGTAGGCCACATCTGTAGAGCCACATCTGTAGGCTACATCTGTAGAGCCACATCTGTAGGCCACATCTGAGCCAGGCCACATCTGTAGAGCCACATCTGTAGGCCACATCTGAGCCAGGCCACATCTGTAGAGCCACATCTGTAGGCCACATCTGTAGGGCCACATCTGTAGAGCCACATCTGTAGGCCACATCTGAGCCAGGCCACATCTGTAGAGCCACATCTGTAGGCCACATCTGTAGAGCCACATCTGTAGGCCACATCTGAGCCAGGCCACATCTGTAGAGCCACATCTGTAGGCCACATCTGTAGAGCCACATCTGTAGAGCCACATCTGTAGAGCCACATCTGTAGAGCCACATCTGTAGGGCCACATCTGTAGAGCCACATCTGTAGGGCCACATCTGTAGAGCCACATCTGTAGAGCCACATCTGTAGGCCACATCTGTAGAGCCACATCTGTAGAGCCACATCTGTAGAGCCACATCTGTAGGCCAGGATCCAAACCACATGTGAACACAAATGCTGAGCAACAGCAGAACAGAAATGGCAGAACTTTTTGAAGAGAGACTGGGTGAAAGTATGATGTAAGCTTGCCGTAGGGCCAGAGAACTGAAGAACAGTTGGTTGCAACGATACAGGTAACCCACGGTGTGGTCCGTAACTCGTTTTTTTGGGCCACGGTTTCGGTTCAGTTTGCATTTTATGTGTAAAGAGAACTATTTTTCCTCCCAAAATTCTCTTTATTTTGCTTGTCAGCTTGTCAGCAGTATCACTGAATAATAAAACACTTTTCTTTCAAGTTAACAGTTGCTGAACTCAGCTTTCAAAAAGGTCAAATTTAAATTCTGACTCGGAGTTCAGAAATTCCGACATCTGTGTACAACTTGAACGCACCATAATGCTTAGTTTATACTCCATAATGTCGAGCATTCGAAGTTCTGTGTCGAGGGAATCGTTGCTCTGCAGTTCACCGCCACGCCTCCAGGGGGTGTGGCTTCAGCCGAATCTTTGCTTCTTCTCCCGGTCACAGTTAACAACAGTAACCGATGGCAACCGAACAGGTTGAACGTTATAAATAGGCTGAACGGGTGAATTTACAGCTCTGCTTCACCCACTGAGGGAAGAACAAATGCACTTTGATACGTTCGAATGTCAACGAGCTTCTTCGTACAGCCATTAAGAGCGGAAAGAGCAACGTGTAGTTAGAATTTCAGGAGGTGCACACCAGGCCACGGCGTCGGGGGCCACGGCGTCGGGGGCCACGGCGTCGTAGATATGTCGACAAAAAGTATAAACTCCGCTTTAGTCGCAGCACACAAACGCCGCCCTCTCAGTGTAAAGTAGTCTGACATTACTCCGCTGTTGGACCAGCCCCCACCGCCGGGCCACCAGGTCCTGCTGGTCCAGCGCTGCTCTCACCTCCTCCTCCAGCTGCCCTTTGAACCCGCCTCCGGCTACAACACTGGGACTGACGGGGGGGGGGGGGGGGGGGGGGGGCACACCGTGATTGGACAGTAACTCTCGGGGGGGGGGCTTTTCACCTGGACAGGCACACGCTGTAGCCTCTAAAGCATCAGCGCAGTGCACAGCGGATCCAACGGTTCAATATTTTACAGCTCTGTTGCATCCCGAGAGGAGATGGAACAGAGCTGAGTCCGAAGGAACTTCACATCTGTCATCATCATCCGAGAGATGCTGCGTCTTTAGGGATGTCATCTCCTGCAGGGTCAGTCTGACCCAGTGGAAGCAGCATGAATGGAAGGAGCCTCAGGGAAACACATACAGTCCATCCTTGTTTGTAAAGTTCTACAAAGTGACTCCATTTCCCCCTTTGTCCAGATGTTATAACCCAGGAACATGAAAAAAGAGGAAAACTAAACTCTGAGAACAGGAAGCAACATTCAGAAATCAACAGAAGAAGGTATCAGATTCAGATTTTCCCCCTCAAACAAAAGTGGATTCTGTCCATAATAAAGATTTCATAAAGGAAACCAAAGCAATGCTCTGTGGCTGGAGCCCCTTCTTTGTTATTTCCAAACAGGAGTTTAGTTGCATTGTTCTCAGATGCTGGGTGTGGAACCCAGACAGCAGCTCTTCATCGTGTCCATCCTGAATATCTTTAATACTTCTGTATTAATGACCCATTAATAACTAATGAAAGGAAGTCTTTTGGCCAGTTCCTGCTGTCAGATTCTTTCTCCCATTTATGCCTCAGACAGGTTGTGTTTGTTCATCTTTAAATACTTTGGACCCAGAATCCGCCTTATAGCGATCATACAGATGTTCAACAAGTTGTTTTCAAACTCATTCGACCTTCTTTTACCTTTTATCAGATGTGTGCCCGTGTTTCTGTACGAACTTTCAAAGAGAAACAGTCTGATGTTCTTCTTTCAGAAGCTCGGCCATGTGACTGTAACCCGAGCCGGCAGCTGCTGGACTCTGATCTGAACCCTCCCCCCCTCGGCCTGCAGGCTCTGTGGCGCAATGGATAGCGCATTGGACTTCTAGCTCTGAGGAGGCATTCAAAGGTTGTGGGTTCGAGTCCCACCAGAGTCGCACTTTTGGAGCAGACAGCTGTTTCCGAGGACCGCCGGACCCCAAAGAAACCAGGAAGTGTCAGAACCGATCCACTTCAATGCTGCTGACAGAACTTTCATCAACTTTCCATCTAAAAGTTTCACAGCTGAGTTCAACCAGCAGAAGAAACATCCCATAGTTCTGCTGCTATGGGCCCAGCCTGCTGGGGGAGCTCCCATGATGCACCTCTCCTCCCTCCATGTTCTGCTGCTATAGGCCCAGCCTGCTGGGGGAGCTCCCATGATGCACCTCTCCTCCCTCCATGTACAGATGACATCATTGCTGTCATTAACTTGTGTTTCTCTCTCTCAGCAGGTGTCTCTGGCCTGGTGTTACGCTGCTTGTTGTCCCCTCTTTCCTGTCCTCTCAGCCCCAGCTGGTCCAGGCAGATGGACCCTTCCTGGTTCTGGTTCTGATGGAGGTTTCTTCCTGGTTCTGGTTCTGATGGAGGTTTCTTCCTGTTAAAGGGAGGTTTTTTTTTGCTTGTTGTCCCCTCTTTCCTGCACCTTTTCCTGCTTCAACACACCTGAGTTTAATAAATGATCGACTCTTTCAGCTCACAGAAGGCTGATGAAGACCCATCCATTTAAATTGGTACTGGAGCTGGGAAACATGCACCTTCAGGACCAGGGTTGGGAAGCTCTGACCTACAGAGACTGCTCACCTGTGTTACCTGCTGCTGATGACATCATCAGGTCGCACTTCAACAGTTTATCCATTTTAAATCGATTTTACCTTAAAAGCTGTTTTACCTCAACAGCATAATCTCTTTATGGGGATTAATAAAGTATCAAAAGATTAAATTCACATCAGTTTGTGTCAGTCTGTTCTCCGTTTCCATGGAAATAAAAAATGATGCCATAGGTTGATTCAGTTACCTGCATCAGGCGAGGTTACAGCCTGAATGAAACCCTGCTTACTCTGCTGTGTTTAGGTGTGTTTGGTGCTCACCTGTGACCCCGCTGCAGGCTGCCTCACACTCCTCCTGAGAGTCAAAGTTGTTACCGTTGGCAGCACAGCCTCCGTAGATGAAGCTGTCGCAGCTCTGATTGGTGACGTTGTAGAAAAACTTGGGGAACGCAGCTCGACAGGAACCCACCTTCATCGGCAAGCGACAGTGAACTGCAAAGAAACAACAAACATGAGAGTCAGCTGATCTGAGGCTGATCTGAGGCTGGTCCCAGCTGATCTGAGGCTGGTCCCAGCTGATCTGAGGCTGGTCCCAGCTGATCTGAGGCTGGTCCCAGCTGATCTGAGGCTGATCTGAGGCTGGTCCCAGCTGATCTGAGGCTGGTCCCAGCTGATCTGAGGCTGGTCCCAGCTGATCTGAGGCTGGTCCCAGCTGATCTGAGGCTGATCTGAGGCTGGTCCCAGCTGATCTGAGGCTGGTCCCAGCTGATCTGAGGCTGGTCCCAGCTGATCTGAGGCTGATCTGAGGCTGGTCCCAGCTGATCTGAGGCTGATCTGAGGCTGGTCCCAGCTGATCTGAGGCTGGTCCCAGCTGATCTGAGGCTGGTCACAGCTGATCTGAGGCTGATCTGAGGCTGGTCCCAGCTGATCTGAGGCTGGTCACAGCTGATCTGAGGCTGGTCCCAGCTGATCTGAGGCTGATCTGAGGCTGGTCCCAGCTGATCTGAGGCTGGTCCCAGCTGATCTGAGGCAGGTCCCAGCTGATCTGAGGCTGGTCCCAGCTGATCTGAGGCTGGTCCCAGCTGATCTGAGGCAGGTCCCAGCTGATCTGAGGCTGGTCCCAGCTGATCTGAGGCAGGTCCCAGCTGATCTGAGGCTGGTCCCAGCTGATCTGAGGCTGGTCCCAGCTGATCTGAGGCTGGTCCCAGCTGATCTGAGGCTGGTCCCAGCTGATCTGAGGCTGGTCCCAGCTGATCTGAGGCTGGTCCCAGCTGATCTGAGGCTGGTCCCAGCTGATCTGAGGCTGATCTGAGGCTGGTCCCAGCTGATCTGAGGCTGGTCCCAGCTGATCTGAGGCTGGTCCCAGCTGATCTGAGGCTGGTCACAGCTGATCTGAGGCTGGTCCCAGCTGATCTGAGGCTGGTCCCAGCTGATCTGAGGCTGGTCCCAGCTGATCTGAGGCAGGTCCCAGCTGATCTGAGGCTGGTCCCAGCTGATCTGAGGCTGGTCCCAGCTGATCTGAGGCTGGTCCCAGCTGATCTGAGGCTGGTCCCAGCTGATCCGATGCTTCCTTAAGGATCTCCTTTAGGAAACACCGGACCGTCCTTCATGAGAAAGGAGCTTTTTCTGTCCCACAATTCCTTGCAGCTGCAGCTTTTATAGCGATGCTCCATTGTTTTCATCCAGTTGTACTAACTGTGATTCATAAATATGAGGACAGGAGGCCTGTGACAGCAGGACTATTCTGAAGAAATCAGCTGATCTTTTGACGACTTGAAGGAACAGAACTTCCTTTTCCTCTCTCTTCAGGTGTTTTTACCTTTTTCCTGAACCAGCTGATGGAGTCTGATGGAAATAGCCAATGACTCACTGCTTAAACATACAAACAGGAAGTGACACCTGAACCTCCCCTGAAACCCCTCCTCCTGCTCTCAAAGGACACAGGTGAGACTCCTCCTCTCAGGCGTCTAAAGAAAAGCTCAACCTGTAGAACCGGACCGACCAGTCGGACCTGCTGCCAGGTTTGTGTATTCCTCTGAGGTCATTCCACAGCCACCCAGGTGACTCCAGCATTACACCATCAGCAGGTGGAGGGAAGGCACAGAAGCAGCAGGTGGAGGGAAGGCACACAGCCAGCAGGTGGAGGGAAGGCCCACAGCCAGCAGCAGGTGGAGGGAAGGCACACAAGCAGCAGGTGGAGGGAAGGCACACAGCCAGCAGGTGGAGGGAAGGCACACAAGCAGCAGGTGGAGGGAAGGCACACAAGCAGCAGGTGGAGGGAAGGCACACAGCCAGCAGGTGGAGGGAAGGCACACCAGCAGCAGGTGGAGGGAAGGCACACAAGCAGCAGCAGGTGGAGGGAAGGCACACAGCCAGCAGCAGGTGGAGGGAAGGCACACAGCCAGCAGGTGGAGGGAAGGCACACCAGCAGCAGGTGGAGGGAAGGCACACAGCCAGCAGCAGGTGGAGGGAAGGCACACAGCCAGCAGGTGGAGGGAAGGCACACCAGCAGCAGGTGGAGGGAAGGCACACAAGCAGCAGGTGGAGGGAAGGCACACAAGCAGCAGGTGGAGGGAAGGCACACAAGCAGCAGGTGGAGGGAAGGCACACAAGCAGCAGGTGGAGGGAAGGCACACAGCCAGCAGGTGGAGGGAAGGCACACCAGCAGCAGGTGGAGGGAAGGCACACAAGCAGCAGCAGGTGGAGGGAAGGCACACAGCCAGCAGCAGGTGGAGGGAAGGCACACCAGCAGCAGGTGGAGGGAAGGCACACAGCCAGCAGCAGGTGGAGGGAAGGCACACAGCCAGCAGGTGGAGGGAAGGCACACAGCCAGCAGGTGGAGGGAAGGCACACCAGCAGCAGGTGGAGGGAAGGCACACAGCCAGCAGCAGGTGGAGGGAAGGCACACAGCCAGCAGGTGGAGGGAAGGCACACAGCCAGCAGGTGGAGGGAAGGCACACAGCCAGCAGGTGGAGGGAAGGCACACAAGCAGCAGCAGGTGGAGGGAAGGCACACAGCCAGCAGGTGGAGGGAAGGCACACAGCCAGCAGCAGGTGGAGGGAAGGCACACAGCCAGCAGCAGGTGGAGGGAAGGCACACAGCCAGCAGGTGGAGGGAAGGCACACAAGCAGCAGGTGGAGGGAAGGCACACAAGCAGCAGGTGGAGGGAAGGCACACAAGCAGCAGGTGGAGGGAAGGCACACAAGCAGCAGCAGGTGGAGGGAAGGCACACAGCCAGCAGGTGGAGGGAAGGCACACAGCCAGCAGCAGGTGGAGGGAAGGCACACAGCCAGCAGCAGGTGGAGGGAAGGCACACAAGCAGCAGGTGGAGGGAAGGCACACAGCCAGCAGGTGGAGGGAAGGCACACCAGCAGCAGGTGGAGGGAAGGCACACAGCCAGCAGGTGGAGGGAAGGCACACAGCCAGCAGCAGGTGGAGGGAAGGCACACAAGCAGCAGGTGGAGGGAAGGCACACAAGCAGCAGGTGGAGGGAAGGCACACAAGCAGCAGGTGGAGGGAAGGCACACAGCCAGCAGGTGGAGGGAAGGCACACCAGCAGCAGGTGGAGGGAAGGCACACAAGCAGCAGCAGGTGGAGGGAAGGCACACAGCCAGCAGCAGGTGGAGGGAAGGCACACAGCCAGCAGGTGGAGGGAAGGCACACCAGCAGCAGGTGGAGGGAAGGCACACAGCCAGCAGCAGGTGGAGGGAAGGCACACAGCCAGCAGGTGGAGGGAAGGCACACAGCCAGCAGGTGGAGGGAAGGCACACAGCCAGCAGGTGGAGGGAAGGCACACAGCCAGCAGGTGGAGGGAAGGCACACAGCCAGCAGGTGGAGGGAAGGCACACAGCCAGCAGGTGGAGGGAAGGCACACAGCCAGCAGGTGGAGGGAAGGCACACAGCCAGCAGGTGGAGGGAAGGCACACCTTGGCACAGAGCAGATCATTCAGATTCTCTCTGAGAAGTAAACCCAACTGGACCCAGCGTTTGTGCTATTTAAACACTGAAAGCTCGGCCCGGGTGAAGCAGGCGTAACATGCAGAGGTTCCTCCACCCAGCCGCCCGGGTTCAGGCCTCGGCCCGGTTCAGGCCTCGGCCCGGTCCAGGTCCTATATGTGTTCCCCCACTCCCTCTTTCCTCTCCACACGTGTCGAAACCTTTTTAAAAACCACTGAACTGTTAAAACTTTTACCATAAATCTTCAGAACTGATGAGGCTGAAACCGGGCTGCAGAACCTTCTCTGCCACCGAATCCAAAACTTACATAACTCCTGGTTCTGATAAAGATCCAGGAGATAAAGTTGTAGGTCCAGTTCAGTGGCATCATGAGCGATGCGTTTACTGACCAGAACACAATGAAAACGCCACAGGTGGGGCCCGGCGCCGTGTTTACACACGGATTGATGATGTAACCTGACGAAGGCCCGGTCTGCTCACCTGATCTGACAGGTTTCATTACCGATCAGCTGATCGTTATATTGTCAGTTTCTGTTGATTTGATCAATAAGAGAGAAAAATGTCTGAAATACAACAACAGAAACAGGTGAACTGACGCACTTCCTGCTTGGCAGAGTTTACCGACCAATGAGGAAGCAGCAGGTGAGTTTCTGACGGTTCACGCCCTCCAGGTGAGGCAGCATTCCGGCTGCTAACCCACAGCAGGAAGTCAAACCCAAACTAGAAACTGATGATCGATCATTGGTCCAGTGGGCTCAACAGCTCTGAACAAAACAATCAGCTGATCAATCGATCAGAGATCAAACTGACTGTCTGAGCGCATCATCAGAGCCACGTGACCTCTGCGCCCTCATCAACAATCTGAACTCTTACTTTTGTTGGAGTCGTTGCTCCGCGGCTCCCAGGCGCCCAGCAGCGGCTGGATGTGCGGCGCCCTGCTCACCTTCCTGCGGAACACCTGGAACTGGGGGCTGCGGCGCAGCTCGCACGCGTCGCGCCCGCTGCTCGCGCAGCTCACCAGTGAGCACTGCGGGCCTCCGTCCGCCGGGAACCCGACCAGGGCCAGGTCGCAGGCCGAGTCCTCGCAGCACGCAGACCGGCAGCCCTCCGCGTCCGGAACCTCCGTGGACAGGTGAAGGAACCGCGCTCCGGCCTTCAGAGAGGCCGGATCCAGGCCCTGGTTCGGGTCAGTGGACTGGTCCCAGTCGCAACTCTGTGCCGGTCCGGACTGGACCAGGAAGAGAAACGCGAGCAGCGCCGCGATCATTCTGAACTTCATCTGAACTTAGAACCGAACAGGAACAAACACCAAGAAAGCAACAGCGCGCGCGCCTTTGTTCTGATCGGAGCGCTCACTTCCGTGTCTGGTGGCGTTTTGTTGTCGCACTTAAGTTTACCTGAGCGACAGGTGATGTCACAGCGGCCACGCCCACCGGCCAGTGTCACAAAGCACAGCACGCGCACAGCGAGCATCTTCTCAAGTGATCAATAAACTGTATTCAGCCATCAATCAGCTGATCAGCTCAGGGAAGCTGCGCGTGTCTCCACACGCACGTGGTGTCTGAGTTTGTGTAAGTTTAGAAAGTCAGAGATGATCCGGTCACAGGTATTAACCAGTGATCAACGTCACTGTGAGCAACAAACAGAGCACACGGGAGCGCGCGCAACCGGTCAGAGCTGTTTCTGTGGTTTCTGTCAGACAGACAACATTATCTCTAACAGGGGGGGGGCAGAAGTATCAGGAGAGGAGAGAAGAAAGGAGGAAGCTCGACTCAAAGTAAAAAACTTCCTCCAAAAGCAGCCTGTGTTTACTTTAACTAACCAGGATCTGACAAATATAATGCAAACAGGATCAATACCAGTGAGAATTGATCACCTGAATGTGATCAGGCCCATAAACAGAAGAAAGCTGGAACAGCAACATTTAAGAGGAATAACACCAGGAAACCAGCCTGAGCTGCAGCAGCATGTGTGACATCACTGCTCTCAGGTGAGGCAACCAATCACAGCTCAGATCAGTCGTAATGATTGTCATGATAGTACAACAGAACCAAAACAGGGCAGAGAAAGGTCCACAAACTGGTCACTGGGCTAACAAGTCCGGTCCAAACGTTCAAAAGTGTCCCATTGCCCCACTCTGGTGGGGGCCAGGCAGAAACTCCCCCAGATGGACAGAAGGAGCCCATAAAGGCCTGAACAGGGGCTGATGGAGCAGAGGGAGGAATGTGCGACTCCCTCAGTAACCATGACGACTGCCGGTGCAGACTGCGTGGATGAGGGCTGGGATGCTGGCCCTGCTGACTGCAGCACTGAAGACTCAGGTGGGGGCTCTGATGCAGCCTCAGTCAGGGTAGAAGGGTGAAGGCCCGGAGGAGATGGAGCTGGAACAGAAACCATCCAAACTGGCAGCTGGTTCCACAGAGAGGGGCCTGATAACTGAAGGCTCTGCCTCCCATTCTGCTTTTAGGGGCCTGATAACTGAAGGCTCTGCCTCCCATTCTGCTTTTAGGGGCCTGATAACTGAAGGCTCTGCCTCCCATTCTGCTTTTAGGAGCCTGATAACTGAAGGCTCTGCCTCCCATTCTGCTTTTAGGGGCCTGATAACTGAAGGCTCTGCCTCCCATTCTGCTTTTAGGGGCCTGATAACTGAAGGCTCTGCCTCCCATTCTGCTTTTAGGGGCCTGATAACTGAAGGCTCTGCCTCCCATTCTGCTTTTAGGGGCCTGATAACTGAAGGCTCTGCCTCCCATTCTGCTTTTAGGGGCCTGATAACTGAAGGCTCTGCCTCCCATTCTGCTTTTAGGGGCCTGATAACTGAAGGCTCTGCCTCCCATTCTGCTTTTAGGGGCCTGATAACTGAAGGCTCTGCCTCCCATTCTGCTTTTAGGGGCCTGATAACTGAAGGCTCTGCCTCCCATTCTGCTTTTAGGGGCCTGATAACTGAAGGCTCTGCCTCCCATTCTGCTTTTAGGGGCCTGATAACTGAAGGCTCTGCCTCCCATTCTGCTTTTAGGGGCCTGATAACTGAAGGCTCTGCCTCCCATTCTGCTTTTAGAAACTCTGGGAACCACAAGGAAACCTGCAGCCTGAGAGCAAAGTGCTCTGTTGGGGAAATATCCAACTGTGAGATCTTTAAGATGTGATGGAGCTCGGTCATTAAGAGCTTTATATGTGAGGAGAAGAACCTTAAATTCTATTCTGAATCTAACAGGAAGCCAATGAAGAGAAGCTAAAACTGCGACCAAACTGCTGAGAGTTAAAGGAATTCATGGCTCAGCTGAGCTCCTCGTCAGCCTGGCTACAGCTGAAAAGAAACCTGGGATTGTTCTGATTCTCCTCTAAAACTGAACCGAGCTCAAACCTCAGTTACAAATAACAGGAAGCAAAAGGAAACCAACCTCAGTTAAACCCCCCCCCCCCCCCCTTTAACTCCTGTCTGATAAGCTTTCAGCCCCACGGCACCACCACAATAACTGGTGCCTGGTTACTGCACAATAACCGGTGCCTGGTTACTGCACAATAACCGGTGCCTGGTTACTGCACTGTAACTAGTGCCTGGTTACTGCACAATAACTAGTGCCTGGTTACTGCACAATAACTAGTGCCTGGTTACTGCACTATAACTAGTGCCTGGTTACTGCACAATAACTAGTGCCTGGTTACTGCACAATAACCGGTGCCTGGTTACTGCACAATAACCGGTGCCTGGTTACTGCACTATAACTAGTGCCTGGTTACTGCACAATAACTAGTGCCTGGTTACTGCACAATAACTAGTGCCTGGTTACTGCACTGTAACTGGTGCCTGGTTACTGCACAATAACCGGTGCCTGGTTACTGCACTGTAACTAGTGCCTGGTTACTGCTCAATAACTAGTGCCTGGTTACTGCACAATAACCGGTGCCTGGTTACTGCACTGTAACTAGTGCCTGGTTACTGCACAATAACCGGTGCCTGGTTACTGCACAATAACCGGTGCCTGGTTACTGCACAATAACTAGTGCCTGGTTACTGCTCAATAACTAGTGCCTGGTTACTGCTCAATAACTAGTGCCTGGTTACTGCACAATAACCGGTGCCTGGTTACTGCACTATAACTAGTGCCTGGTTACTGCACAATAACCGGTGCCTGGTTACTGCACTATAACTAGTGCCTGGTTACTGCACAATAACTAGTGCCTGGTTACTGCACAATAACCGGTGCCTGGTTACTGCACTATAACTAGTGCCTGGTTACTGCACAATAACTAGTGCCTGGTTACTGCTCAATAACTAGTGCCTGGTTACTGCACAATAACCGGTGCCTGGTTACTGCACTATAACTAGTGCCTGGTTACTGCACAATAACCGGTGCCTGGTTACTGCACAATAACCGGTGCCTGGTTACTGCACAATAACTAGTGCCTGGTTACTGCACAATAACCGGTGCCTGGTTACTGCACAATAACCGGTGCCTGGTTACTGCACAATAACTAGTGCCTGGTTACTGCACAATAACCGGTGCCTGGTTACTGCACAATAACCGGTGCCTGGTTACTGCACAATAACTAGTGCCTGGTTACTGCACTATAACTAGTGCCTGGTTACTGCACAATAACCGGTGCCTGGTTACTGCACAATAACTAGTGCCTGGTTACTGCACAATAACCGGTGCCTGGTTACTGCACAATAACCGGTGCCTGGTTACTGCACTATAACTAGTGCCTGGTTACTGCACTATAACCGGTGCCTGGTTACTGCACTATAACTAGTGCCTGGTTACTGCACAATAACCAGATCAGTAACTGATCAGATTCATTAACACAGCTGCAACTTTCTCACACTGTACTTCAGACCACCGCGGGGTCCATGTTCGGACTGGTTCTGGTCCGGTCAATAAGGCGGTCTGAGGACGCAGGGAGTCCTCGTGCAGAAAGTTCAGTTCAGGTTGCGTCACAGCCGTGTGTGTGTGTGGCTGATGAACACAATAACCCATCTGTGACAGTTACCCCCCCCCCCCAAACACACACCTCCCCCTCCCCCGTCAGTAATTGGAACCCTTGTTGCCATAGTGACGCGGGGAGGTGTCATCTGATCTCCTGATCCGGTTTTGCGGAGGTTCAGTTGGATCATCCGTGCTGGAGGTGTTCCGGGTGATGGGTCCGGTGCTGCGTCCTCCTCCCCCGGCTCCCCCGGCTCCCCCCGCCTGACCCGCCGCCATCATGCCGAGCCGACAGAAGCAGCTGCTGTTCTCCGTGTCCGGCTTCCTCAGCCTTTCCTGCGCCCTGACGGCCGCGGTGGCCGCCGGCCTGCCCTTCTGGCTCCGCGGGGTCGCGCTGTGCCGCACAGGAGCAGAACTCGTGAACGCGACCGGACCCGAACTGGACAAGTTCCTGGGAGAGCTGAGCTATGGTCTCTTCCACGGTAACAGGGTGAAGCAGTGCGGCCTGGGGGGCAGATCGTTCCGGTTCTCCTGTGAGTATGAGGGGGGGTCCGTGCAGGTGTACTGGTTCTGCAGACAGAAAGTTTTCAGTTGGTATTTATATTAAGATACTGAACAGAACCTCTTCTTCTGGGTCAGCACAAACACCTGAGCAGGTAACAGTGAGGAAGCATCTGTACCTCTGCAGGTTTCTGATTTAACCCCATTATACAGAGTTCTACAGAACCTCTGCCTTAATGCTCCTTAATGTTCTGATCACGGATGGACTCAGTCCAGTTCAGGGTTACAGAGACTGGAGGTACCGATTGAAAACATCTGATACTGTGAAACTAATTCTGTGAGCAGCAGAATCCTGTTCTGGATATTTTTATTTTAGTTTTTCATGGCAGGTTAAAAGATTAAAGAGGACAAAATTGTCTGCATTTTGATGTATAAACTGTAAATTTAGAGGAGAAACTGTGAGAATGAAAGTAATTTAAAACAAAGGTTTTTTAATATTATGTGACATCACTGCTTTCTAACATGAACACCAACAATTTTAAAACTTAAACTCTGATTATGCAGAAATCATAAAAGATACAAAACTACAGACTGAGTGAGTCCAGCTTCCTGTGAGCTGATTAAACTCTGTGTGAGCTTCAGGGATCCAAGCAGGACTCACATTAAAGCAGTTTACCACAGGCTGATGAATGCTGTGTTCAAGACTATGGGTTTTCTGAAGATACTTTACATGGTCCTGGCTCCTCCTACCTGAGGTCCATAAGTACGAGGACAGGAGGTAACGGTCCTGGCTCCTCCTACCCGAGGTCCATAAGTACGAGGACAGGAGGTAACGGTCCTGGCTCCTCCTACCTGAGGTTCATAAGTACGAGGACAGGAGGTAACGGTCCTGGCTCCTCCTACCTGAGGTTCATAAGTACGAGGACAGGAGGTAACGGTCCTGGCTCCTCCTACCTGAGGTCCATAAGTACGAGGACAGGAGGTAACGGTCCTGGCTCCTCCTACCCGAGGTCCATAAGTACGAGGACAGGAGGTAACGGTCCTGGCTCCTCCTACCTGAGGTTCATAAGTACGAGGACAGGAGGTAACGGTCCTGGCTCCTCCTACCTGAGGTCCATAAGTACGAGGACCAGAGGTAACGGTCCTGGCTCCTCCTACCCGAGGTTCATAAGTACGAAGACAGGAGGTAACGGTCCTGGCTTCTCCTACCTGAGGTTCATAAGTACGAGGACCGGAGGTAACGGTCCTGGCTCCTCCTACCCGAGGTTCATAAGTACCGGTCCTGGCTCCTCCTACCCGAGGTTCATAAGTACGAGGACAGGAGGTAACGGTCCTGGCTCCTCCTACCCGAGGTTCATAAGTACGAGGACCGGAGGTAACGGTCCTGGCTCCTCCTACCCGAGGTTCATAAGTACGAGGACAGGAGGTAACGGTCCTGGCTCCTCCTACCCGAGGTTCATAAGTACGAGGACAGGAGGTAACGGTCCTGGCTCCTCCTACCTGAGGTCCATAAGTACGAGGACAGGAGGTAACGGTCCTGGCTCCTCCTACCCGAGGTTCATAAGTACGAGGACAGGAGGTAACGGTCCTGGCTCCTCCTACCCGAGGTCCATAAGTACGAGGACAGGAGGTAACGGTCCTGGCTCCTCCTACCCGAGGTTCATAAGTACGAGGACAGGAGGTAACGGTCCTGGCTCCTCCTACCCGAGGTTCATAAGTACGAGGACAGGAGGTAACGGTCCTGGCTCCTCCTACCCGAGGTTCATAAGTACGAGGACAGGAGGTAACGGTCCTGGCTCCTCCTACCCGAGGTTCATAAGTACGAGGACAGGAGGTAACGGTCCTGGCTCCTCCTACCCGAGGTTCATAAGTACGAAGACAGGAGGTAACGGTCCTGGCTCCTCCTACCCGAGGTTCATAAGTACGAGGACAGGTGGTAACGGTCCTGGCTCCTCCTACCCGAGGTTCATAAGTACGAGGACAGGAGGTAACGGTCCTGGCTCCTCCTACCCGAGGTTCATAAGTACGAAGACAGGAGGTAACGGTCCTGGCTCCTCCTACCCGAGGTTCATAAGTACGAGGACCGGAGGTAACGGTCCTGGCTCCTCCTACCCGAGGTTCATAAGTACGAGGACAGGAGGTAACGGTCCTGGCTCCTCCTACCCGAGGTCCATAAGTACGAGGACAGGAGGTAACGGTCCTGGCTCCTCCTACCCGAGGTCCATAAGTACGAGGACAGGAGGTAACGGTCCTGGCTCCTCCTACCCGAGGTCCATAAGTACGAGGACAGGAGGTAACGGTCCTGGCTCCTCCTACCCGAGGTCCATAAGTACGAGGACCGGAGGTAACGGTCCTGGCTCCTCCTACCCGAGGTCCATAAGTACGAGGACAGGAGGTAACGGTCCTGGCTCCTCCTACCCGAGGTCCATAAGTACGAGGACAGGAGGTAACGGTCCTGGCTCCTCCTACCCGAGGTTCATAAGTACGAGGACAGGAGGTAACGGTCCTGGCTCCTCCTACCCGAGGTTCATAAGTAC
Source organism: Leuresthes tenuis (assembly GCA_036924055.1). Lineage (NCBI taxonomy): Eukaryota > Metazoa > Chordata > Actinopteri > Atheriniformes > Atherinopsidae > Leuresthes > Leuresthes tenuis. The sequence continues at coordinate 261,329 of JAVGWW010000007.1, forward strand.
GAAGACAGGAGGTAACGGTCCTGGCTCCTCCTACCCGAGGTCCATAAGTACGAGGACAGGAGGTAACGGTCCTGGCTCCTCCTACCCGAGGTCCATAAGTACGAGGACCGGAGGTAACGGTCCTGGCTCCTCCTACCCGAGGTCCATAAGTACGAGGACAGGAGGTAACGGTCCTGGCTCCTCCTACCCGAGGTCCATAAGTACGAGGACAGGAGGTAACGGTCCTGGCTCCTCCTACCCGAGGTCCATAAGTACGAGGACAGGAGGTAACGGTCCTGGCTCCTCCTACCTGAGGTTCATAAGTACGAGGACAGGAGGTAACGGTCCTGGCTCCTCCTACCTGAGGTTCATAAGTACGAGGACAGGAGGTAACGGTCCTGGCTCCTCCTACCTGAGGTTCATAAGTACGAGGACAGGAGGTAACGGTCCTGGCTCCTCCTACCTGAGGTTCATAAGTACGAGGACAGGAGGTAACGGTCCTGGCTCCTCCTACCTGAGGTTCATAAGTACGAGGACAGGAGGTAACGGTCTTGGCTCCTCCTACCTGAGGTTCATAAATACCGGTCCAGGCTCCTCCTACCCGAGGTTCATAAGTACCGGTCCAGGCTCCTCCTACCTGAGGTTCATAAGTACCGGTCCAGGCTCCTCCTACCTGAGGTTCATAAGTACGAGGACAGGAGGTAACGGTCCTGGCTCCTCCTACCCGAGGTTCATAAGTATGAGGACAGGAGGATGAGTATATAGTATCTGAAGCACTATTTGTAGAATATTTGTCGAACGTGTCGTTTCGGGCCCACAGCCGAGTGTCATTGTGGTCGGATTCTTCTTCTGCATTTCTGTCTCAATGTTCTGTCTCAATCACGTTTTCCAACTCGTAGAACTTAGGAAAAGACAACAGGTAACTGTTTTGATTAACCCCAGGACAGAAGTAACCAAAAGTAAGGTGCCACAGGTATTCTGGATCAGCCCCAGAGTCCCTGCAGGGCAACAGGTAAACTTTATTACCACAACCAACCAGCAGAGGGCAGCAGTAATTATCACAGTGGAAATACCCTCCACAGAGAAACGCCAGACTTTCAGTAGGAGTACTTCAGTGTACACATGCTACAGAGTACAAATACTTTAATGTAAAACAACTTTAATGTGCAAATACACAGAGAAAATGACAACAGAGTAAAATGACTGCAGTACATAAACCTTAACCCATAAATACAGTAAAGTACAACATAGAAATATTAGCATGCAAATACTCAAAGAGTACAAAGTCCACAGTGTGCAAAAACTATGGTTTAGAAACTCTACTGAGTACAAATACTACAATGAAAAAGAACTACAGAACAGAAATACTAAAGTAGAAATTATACACAGTACAAATATTACCAATACTACACTGTTCTGGGATCAGATCTGGATTCTCTGCAATACACTGAACCTCACCTTCAGTTGATCTTCTCTTCTGTCTCCCAGTCTTTCCAGACCTGCTGAGCGTCATTCCTGCTGGCCTCCATGTCACCATCATCTTCTTCTGTGGTGTTGTGGTTCTCTTCTCATCCATCACTACTGGCTTCTTCTTCTTCAATGCCTTTGGTAGACCCTACGAGACGCTGCAAGGCCCCATGGGACTTTACCTGTGGACCTCCATCTGCTGTGAGGAAGAAAATACTGAATGGTTGAGGGATGGTTGGATGGATGACAGCACTTATCTTTAGTCCTTCAGACCGGAACCAACTGGAACATGAAGACAACTGACAGTCTGATAACAGAATCTGAGGCAGAAACAGAGTTTTTTATCAGTTCTCAGCAGCTTTAAAGTGAATCTCTGGTCTGAGCTCCTTTATTCTCCAACACAGCCTGAACCCTCTGAGACAAGCTTTCTGTCATTTCTTTAAGGAGTCTTCAGGAATAGTTCTCCAGGCTCCTTGAAGGACATCCCAAAGCTCTTCTTTGGATGTGGGCTGCCTTTTGTTCCGTTCTCTGTCAGATGATCCCACACTGCTTCAATAATGTTGAGGTCCGGGCTCTGGGGAGGATTCATCCCTCCATAAGACCTGCTGCCACTGATTTTCAGTCCACTTCTTGTGTCATTTGGCACAGCTCAGCCTTTTCTCCCTGTTTCCCTTCCTTAAGAACGGCTTCTTGACAGCCACCCTTCCATGGAGACCATTTCTGATGAGGCTTGGGCCAACAGTAGATGGATCAGCTGAAGGTCCAGATGCATCTCTCAGGTCCTGTCAGGTCACAGCTGGATTTTTTCCTCTTTCTTAAGGACATCACTTTCAGATCCTGTTCATCTGCTGGAGATAGTTTTTTAGGCCTGACACTTCTTCTTTTGTCCTCCACTTGTCCAGTTTCCTCAAATGTTTTAAGGACACACTGCACACCATGCTGAGATATGCCAAGTTTTCAGCTAATAGCTCTTTGGGAATCACCTTGTTGCTGCAGAAATCCTATTTTCTGTCTGTCAAACTGTGTTTTCTTTGCTGTTTTTCATAGATGCAGCTAAAGAAATGGGAACAAATGATGTGTCTTTGTGACAGGCTGCTGGTAACAAAGAGCCTAAAGATCCAGTTTAAAATGGCTTCTTTGCTAAGTTGTAAATGGACTCCATTTATATCAAGCTTTTCTACTTGGTGTTAACAGTGTTATGTAACAGTGGAGCTTTTTCTCTATCACGCACGTTCAGTGAAGGCAACATGGGGTCAGTGCCTTGCCCAAGGACTCTTCGCAATATAGAATATAGTGAAATCGGGGATTGAAACACTGACCTTGGCCCTTTCTCCTGAGGACATTAGTTCTCTGAGGTGTCCAGGCTGTTCACCAGGAATGTTTGAACTATCACAGAACTATCCCTAACCCCTATCCCTAACCCTAACCCCTAACCCCTAACCCACCCTAACCCTAACCCCTGGAAACATGCAGACGTTCATTCATGCTTTTCCTAAAATCAGCTTTGGAGGAAGAGCAGCTTCTGGTGTCGGCTGGTAGAGTCCATCCATGTGTTCCAGTTGGTCCGAGAGGTGTTAGATGTGTTTTGTCTGTGGAAACATTCCCAACCTGAAATGTTGATTTGTGTTTAATCTGCAGGTTTGAGCAGCTGTCTGGTGATGATTCTGTTTGCTTCGGAGGTGAAGATCCATCATCTGTCTGAGCGGATCGCCAACTTTAACGAGGAGAATTTCATCTTCCAGACATACACGGAACGCTACGACCGATCCTTCTGGCTCTACTTCCTCGTCTTTTTCCTCCATGGCTTAAATGCTGTGCTGATCCGTGTGGCGGGAATCCAGTTTCCATTCCAAGAGAACAAAGAAGTGGACCTTAGTGGCGGGGCAGCTGACCTCATGTACTGACGAGCCTGAGAGGCATCAACCAGCCGCAGGAATTCAGGGCCTGGACTCAAGAAAGCAGTTTAAGATCCAGCACAACTGTCCAGAAGCAGGAAGACATCAGGTCTTCTCTGGTTTCATGGTGCCGACTCCTTCAGAAGCTGCACCTGATTATTCTGCACGTTTTCTTCTTCAAACAAAGTTTTAGTCTCAATCATTTCAGAAAGCAGTGACATGTGACGTCTTCTGTTTAACTTTGTTCCAACAGCAGATCAGGAAATGTCCTGCGTTGCTTTGAATAATGATGGCAACGGAAACATTTCACATTTAATGAATTAATCAAAAGCTCTTATAGAGGAAGTTTGAAACCTTGATAGAGTAAATGTAAGGTAAGGACTGGAGCTATATTGTGTCGTTAGTTGTAACGGTAATTAAAGCTCAAAGCCTCTCGATTCAATCAGCTTAAAGACGTGAACAGCTGGAGTTCCTCACTGAGTCCTCAGAAGAAACTTCTTTCATTTCTGTCCTCTGTTGGAGTTCATTGTTGTTGAATGAACCGTTTTTACTCTGAACTAAACGCTTCTTTTTGGTAAAAACGGGTTTAATAAAGGTTTGGGGCTCAGATCACTCTCTGACACCAGGGTTCAGAAACTGTCCCTAAAAGCTTCAACATTTTCTGCTGAAAACAAAAAGAAACATTTTTGCTTCAGGAGGAAGAATCACCTTCAGGTGTTTTACTGTTTTTTATGTGTATAAAAGAAGAAGAAGGAAGGCCTTCTGTTCTCAGACACGAGTCTCTGGACTGAAAGCTCTGCTTTCAGGAGGAATTTGGTCCAAACTGGAGGTGAAGTAGGAGGATCCAGATGATCTCCTGCGCTGCAGCGACACGGAAACTTTCATCAGAGTTTGGACAGAAGAATCAGGCTTAACCAGCTCCTGACCTGGTTAACTGACCTGGTTAGCAGCTGGGTAACTCACCTGGTTAGGAGCTGGGTAACTGACCTGGTTAGGAGCTGGTTAACCCACCTGGTTAGCAGCTGGGTAACTGACCTGGTTAGGAGCTGGGTAACTGACCTGGTTAGGAGCTGGGTAACTCACCTGGTTAGGAGCTGGGTAACTCACCTGGTTAGGAGCTGGGTAACTGGTTCCTTTTCTTGGTTATTTGTTATTATTGGGTGGTTCTGTCTGATGACCCGTTAACCTGCTGGTTGGACGAACTGATTAACGATTCCAAACAACTTCTCAGTCTGATTTTTCAGCTTCCACCCTCACCAGATACCACTCAGCAGAGTTACTCTCTACCGAGTTATTGATCATCTAATCATTCAGTGGATTTAATATCTTTATTTCCACAAAAAGCAAAACATTATAAAACAATATTAATATTCATTATCATCCTGATACTTTTCTTATCAATAATCTGAATCCGCTGGTCTGAAGGCAGCTCCGTGGTCACGCCATGCCGCTCCACTGTAACGAGGTGTAGCAGATCCCGCCGCCAGCTGCCGGCGAGCACAGCAGAACCGTCTTCTTCACGTTGGACCCGAGACGGGCCACAGCGAGGAAATCCAGCGGGCAGACGGACTCGTCCAGCGCCAGGCAGACGGCGATGAAGTGGGCGTGGAAACGCAAAGGGTCGCCTGAGGAAGGACACGGAGACAGGATCAGCGTGTGCACGGCGGCGTGTGCACGGCAGCGTGTGCACGGCGGCCCAGAGAGGACAAACAGCACGGGACAGAAGCTGAACATCCTGTTTAGATGTGAAAAAGAAAATTAATTAATGAGTAAAACTAAAAGTCCTTTTCTTTGGCAGCTTGTTTGACCCTCAGCCCGCTCCGTAGGTCAGGAAACAAGAAGCCGAAAGCTGAAACAGATACAGAAAGCCCTCTGAATGGAAAGTTCATCCTTAAACCCGGTCGGATGTTAAAAAGTTAACATTATTTTAGATCTGCTTCTGTCTTCATTTTCCTGCCAGAAGGCGGTAAGAAGGAGTCATGTGACACATGTGAACCAATCTGAGACCGAGGTTCAGGTGCAGATCTCACCTGGATAAACCAGGAAGTCTCCTCCGAACTTCCCCGCTGAGGTCAGGAAGAAGCCCCGCCCCCGCAGGTCTCTGAACACCTGGTACCTGGCGTCGCGGTGGGGCTCGTCCTGCGCTCTGATTGGCCGCTCGGCCCGCAAGAAGGCCTCAGGACAGTAGCTAAGCCCCGCCCTCGACGTGCTCAGCTGGACCGCCATCGCTGACCGAGGGAAGGTGAAGTTCTGATCCAAGGCCAGCAGGCGGCACCGCATGGCCTCGTCTGCTTCCCCAGGGTCGGGCTCTGCGTTGACCAGAACCAGGACCAGAACCAGAACCAGAACCAGAACCAGGAGTGAGGCTGAGTTCAGGCGCAGACTGCAGAAAACGTCACGAGAACACTCACCCGTGTGTGATGATGTCATGGCTCGAAGCAACGCCGCCTTCCTGTCCTCCAGAGCGAGGACGCTTTGCTCCTGGAAGCTCCTCCCCTGCTCCGCTTCAAAGTGCCGACGAAGCTCCGCCCCCCCATCCTGCAGACGGTCCACCTGAGCAGGTGGTCAGCTGACCTGTTAATCCCTGACCAGGTTACCAATATGTTCAAAAGCACTAACTACTTTAGAGCTGGTTTAACCCAGAGTAGAGCTGGTTAACTAACCTGGTTAGCAGCCGGTAGCGTGGCAGCGGCACGCTGCGCCCTCAGCAGCTCCTCCTCCTCGGGCAGCAGCAACAGCGGTCGGCCCAGACGGGCGTTCTGCCGCGGCGTTCGGGGCAGCGAACCCAGCAGCGCTCCCACCAGACCGCGGGACCTCACCTCCTTCAGGTCCTGCGTCCTCCACAGCAGGGGGGCGGAGCCACACAGGCCGAGGCCCACCACGAGGGTGGACTCCTCCCCCTGGTCCTCTGGCGGCTCCCTGCAGGCGTCCATCGCCACAATCTGTCACCGACGGAGAAAAAGAAAGTCTGATAAAGCCAGAGGCTGAGTGGTGAGTTCAGGGACCATCAGGTGACCGTCCTCTGAAGCCATTTTCTTTCCTGAAGCTTCCACAGTCAGAGTCACAGCAGGCTTCCTGCATATATATATATATATATATATAAATCCCAACATGAGCTTATATCACCTGGAGCTTCCCGGCAGCAGGATGACGGAGGAGCAGCTGATAACACGAATAAGAAATACGTTCAAAATTAAACTATTACCTCGGCGCTAAAGTGGAAACGAAGCCAAAAGCGGTTCATATGAGAAAGTTCTGACCCACTTATTTACTCCCTGGGTGCTTTTTATGAAAAGCAGAACATCATTAAAGCCTGTCGCCAGGTGTTGAAAGCAGGTGTTCAGCGTCAGGTGCTGATAACCCAGAATGCGTCACGTGTCCCACACGTGCTCCTCCAGGAAACCAAACCTGAACTTTAAGTGTTCAGTCATGACTGTTACTGGACTTCAGGAGCCTTAAACTTCACAGAGCTGTTAAATCTGCACCATTCTTTCCTTTCTCCTCTGAACTGAGACAGCAGATGAAGCTATTCAAAGAAATAAATCAATAAAATCAGCTGACAGAAACTGATCGATCATTAAAAGCTTTTTCCGCACAGAATGTGCTCCGTTTGGCAGAACTGATCAGCAGCACTAATCGATAAAACTCAGACCGGATTCTGACTCACTGCAGAACCAGACCTGTGGTCCGAACCGGAACCCGAACTCACCGGGACAGTCCAGCAGTCGTTAACCCGGAAAGATAAACCACCAATTAACTAGTTAATTAATCATTAATTAGTAGATTTGAACTTCTATTGATTGTGATTGTTTTCAAGTTACCTGCTGCGTCGATGCACGAAGACCCGCCGCACGGCCTGCCGTAAACTGCTCCGGCTGTCGTTTCCGCCTCACCTCCTCAGGGAGCCAGCCAATAGGAGCACAGATATGTTTGACAGACAGCAAAATGAACCAATTGCAGGCTGTGTCGTTTCCGCCTCACCTCCTCAGGGAGCCAGCCAATAGGAGCACAGATACGTTTGACAGACAGCAAAATGAACCAATTGCAGGCTGTGTTGTTTCCGCCTCAGGGAGCCAGCCAATAGGAGCACAGATATGTTTGAGAGACAGCAAAATGAACCAATTGCAGGCTGTGTCGTTTCCGCCTCACCTCCTCAGGGAGCCAGCCAATAGGAGCACAGATATGTTTGACAGACAGCAAAATGAACCAATTGCAGGCTGTGATCCACTTCCGTTGAAGCAGTGTGGGATCATCTTATTTTACACAATGTCCAAACCTTTCTGGAGTTGATGTTTCACGTATCCTGTCAACAAAGACCGATTGATCAGATCCAATATGGAAGTATTGATTAAGGGGAAAACCTCCTTGAACAGTCTGGTTGGGATTGGGTCTAAAATACAAGTTGATGGTTTAGAAGAGACTATTTCTGTTGTTAGCTCAGAGAGATCAACTGGGCAGAAGCTGTCTGAATACAAATCAGGTTCTAAAGATACTTCTAAAGCTGCTCTACTTAATGATACATCAGTGATAATGACTTTATCTGTACTCAGCACTAACTGGGATAAAAACTCAGAATAAGGGCCAGGTGGACGATACACAACAACAACAAAGAGGTTTCTGTTATTTCCACTTTGGGAAAAACTGAGAATCAGAGATTCAAATGAGCTGAAACTAATCTCGGGTCCAGGACTGATGAGTAACCCTGACTTGAGTTCATAGAGTGGTGTCGTCCATGTTTGGAGGTGGTCTTTGCCTTTCATACTCCTGGGGACGGCTGACATGTAAAAGGTGAGTGTGCACGTCAGTGTGAAACACTGCAGGGCGACTGCTTTGATGGACTGACCACATTTAATCTGTCCCCAACTGAATCGAGGCCAATTCAAGCAGCGAAATGATCGAATGGATGCAGCTGCTCAACGTTCTGGACCTTAAAGCTGCCGCTCTGCTGAAAACAAAGCAGCTGCAGAGTTACTTCCACCATACATGCTGTTTTCTACAGGTTTTATTTCACATATAAGCTTTTAGAAGTAGAATTACACTCATACTTGGATTAAATGGGAAATCTGACAATAACCAGAGTTTTAGTGACTTCATTTGTATTTCAGGAGACTTTGGGCTGAAATATGAACAGAACTGATGTTTCTGCATCTGGCAGCCGCTTTTATCCAAAGGGACTTACAGGGTTAGGGTTTATCCAAAGGGACTTACAGGGTTAGGGTTTATCCAAAGGGACTTACAGGGTTAGGGGTTATCCAAAGGGACTTACAGGGTTAGGGTTTATCCAAAGGGACTTACAGGGTTAGGGGTTATCCAAAGGGACTTACAGGGTTAGGGGTTATCCAAAGGGACTTACAGGGTTAGGGTTTATCCAAAGGGACTTACAGGGTTAGGGTTTATCCAAAGGGACTTACAGGGTTAGGGTTTATCCAAAGGGACTTACAGGGTTAGGGTTTATCCAAAGGGACTTACAGGGTTAGGGTTTATCCAAAGGGACTTACTGGGTTAGGGTTTATCCAAAGGGACTTACAGGGTTAGGGTTTATCCAAAGGGACTTACAGGGTTAGGGTTTATCCAAAGGGACTTACAGGGTTAGGGTTTATCCAAAGGGACTTGCAGGGTTAGGGTTTATCCAAAGGGACTTGCAGGGTTAGGGTTTATCCAAAGGGACTTACTGGGTTAGGGTTTATCCAAAGGGACTTGCAGGGTTAGGGTTTATCCAAAGGGACTTGCAGGGTTAGGGTTTATCCAAAGGGACTTGCAGGGTTAGGGTTTATCCAAAGGGACTTGCAGGGTTAGGGTTTATCCAAAGGGACTTGCAGGGTTAGGGTTTATCCAAAGGGACTTGCAGGGTTAGGGTTTATCCAAAGGGACTTACAGGGTTAGGGTTTATCCAAAGGGACTTGCAGGGTTAGGGTTTATCCAAAGGGACTTACAGGGTTAGGGTTTATCCAAAGGGACTTACAGGGTTAGGGTTTATCCAAAGGGACTTGCAGGGTTAGGGTTTATCCAAAGGGACTTGCAGGGTTAGGGTTTATCCAAAGGGACTTGCAGGGTTAGGGTTTATCCAAAGGGACTTACTGGGTTAGGGTTTATCCAAAGGGACTTACAGGGTTAGGGTTTATCCAAAGGGACTTACAGGGTTAGGGGTTTATCCAAAGGGACTTACAGGGTTAGGGTTTATCCAAAGGGACTTACAGGGTTAGGGTTTATCCAAAGGGACTTACAGGGTTAGGGTTTATCCAAAGGGACTTACAGGGTTAGGGTTTATCCAAAGGGACTTACAGGGTTAGGGTTTATCCAAAGGGACTTACAGGGTTAGGGTTTATCCAAAGGGACTTACAGGGTTAGGGTTTATCCAAAGGGACTTACAGGGTTAGGGTTTATCCAAAGGGACTTACAGGGTTAGGGTTTATCCAAAGGGACTTACAGGGTTAGGGTTTATCCAAAGGGACTTACAGGGTTAGGGTTTATCCAAAGGGACTTACAGGGTTAGGGTTTATCCAAAGGGACTTACAGGTGGGCTGAGGGGGTCTTACCTGAGGACCCCTACTGGAGGCAGTACCTTTCATGCAGGAGTTTTAACCTGTTTTCAGGAAAGAATGTAGTTTTAAATGATGGATGTTGCTTATTTTGAAGATTAAGAATAATTTAATGTGTGATGAGGCTTTTTTTTTACTTAATTAGAATTCTTATAAATTTGTTTTCTCTTTGTCCAAATTTATCTTTAAAAATGGAAACGAATGAGGACTTTAACTTTGTAGTCAATCATTTTTGTTACTTTCTGAGCATTTTTCTGATATTTCCAGGCCACACCCTGAAATATCTGATCCTGCGATCCTTAAATCCTTTTATCATCGTTCCTGCACTGAGAAATCTGAGAACTTGAAATGTTTATGTGAATAAGACGCTGTTTATGAGTCTGTTGGGTGGGGAGTGGATCTGAAGGAGTGGATCTGAAGGAGTGGGTCTGAAGGAGTGGGTCTGAAGGAGTGGGTCTGAAGGAGTGGCCTGGATATCCAGTAATTTCTTGTTCCTGGGGCCGTTGCTTCTCCAGGTGAGGACTGAAGCTTTAAACATAATCTGGTGCATGCTGGGTCTCCATAAAGGCCAAACACAGCTGTGGTCATGGTTCACATCCAACACTGGTGCATAAGGTGAGAAGCCCACCAGGCGTATCCAAGCCGAGCTCGGACCCCTGAGGGGAGATTTTCTGTTTGCTGCCGCAGTAAAAAACAAAGATTCTTTCAGACAGTAACAAGATGCGGGGGGGGGGGCTTTATTTGTGAACAGAACAGATGTTGCACAGCAACACGCTCCAGTGAGCACACATGCACGCACACATGCACACACACATGCACGCACACAGGTCCAATGAAATAAAGGGCCAGTCCAACATTTTGCTCAATCCTCAAAATGCTGCACTGTCCCTTTAAGAGTTTCTTCTTCTGTGATCTGCCTCACTTCCTGTCACCTCAGCTGCTGTCTGCGTGTCCCAGACTGCCCCTGGACACCCTCCAGGGGAGGCAGAAAGGCTGGAAGCAGTCGGAGAGAAAGCAAGAAAATTGTCCAACCACCTGCACAATAAGCCCCGCCCCTCACAGCTCATTTCCACTCTGCTGCCCCTCAGGTGTGGGCGTGGCCTGTGGCTCCTCCTACTGCCCCACCTGCAGCTCCTGCAGCTCCTTCAGCAGCTGCTCCTCCTTCTGGACCTTCTCCAGCTGCAGAGAAACAGAAACAGGTCACCACCCACCTGCAGCAGTAACCATGGAGACCCCCTCACAGGTACAGGGGGTCATGTGGTAGCTGCACCCCTTGAAGAGTTAAGTTAAGTGAACTCTGCTGTTTTCTACAGTCGTTCCTCTTCTTTCCCAGGAGGAAACCTCAGATTCCTTAAACTGTGCTGCGTCTTTTTTAAGCCTAAAGTGTGTCTGTGAGTTTCGGATTATTGGATGCCGTCACCTGCAGGTAAAGGCTGTACAGGTGTGCTGCTGCATGACGGATTCCTGGTGCAAACTGCTCTCAGTTGAACTCACCTGGTTCTTCTGCAGCACTTTTCCAGAAACCTGCTGCTCCTTCAGCTCCTCGATGGCCTTCAGTTTCTGAAACACACACACGCCACTGAGCCTCCAGCCAATCACAGCACAGCGAGTTTCAACCTGCAGCCGTCCTGCTCCTCACCTTCTTTAAGTTCTTGATCTTCTTATCGGTCTCTGGGTCTCCGCTGCTCGTCTCTGATTGGTTGTTGCTAATGGGGGCGGGATCAGATAGAGGTCCAGGTCCAGGTTGATTCTCCTGCAGAAATAAAAAAAGCTACGTTTGTCAGACCTTCTTCTATCTGGAGTCCATCGTTCTACAGAGAGAAAGATTAGAGAAAGAAAGTGGAAAACATTCAGGACAGCTGTCAATCTTCCCAGGAGTGGACGTCCCAGCAAGTTCACCCCAAGGTGAAGAAGCCCAGAGCTACATCTCAGACTCTCCAGGCCTCAGTTAGCATGTTAAAGGTTAAAGGTCACCCCAAGGTGAAGAAGCCCAGAGCTACATCTCAGACTCTCCAGGCCTCAGTTAGCATGTTAAAGGTTAAAGGTCACCCCAAGGTGAAGAAGCCCAGAGCTACATCTCAGACTCTACAGGCCTCAGTTAGCATGTTAAAGGTTAAAGGTCACCCCAAGGTGAAGAAGCCCAGAGCTACATCTCAGACTCTACAGGCCTCAGTTAGCATGCTAAAGGTTAAAGGTCACCCCAAGGTGAAAAAGCCCAGAGCTACATCTCAGACTCTACAGGCCTCAGTTAGCATGCTAAAGGTTAAAGGTCACCCCAAGGTGAAGAAGCCCAGAGCTACATCTCAGACTCTACAGGCCTCAGTTAGCATGTTAAAGGTTAAAGGTCACCCCAAGGAGAAAAAGCCCAGAGCTACATCTCAGACTCTACAGGCCTCAGTTAGCATGTTAAAGGTTAAAGGTCATACATCTCAGACTCTACAGGCCTCAGTTAGCATGCTAAAGGTTAAAGGTCACCCCAAGGTGAAAAAGCCCAGAGCTACATCTCAGACTCTACAGGCCTCAGTTAGCATGTTAAAGGTTAAAGGTCATACATCTCAGACTCTACAGGCCTCAGTTAGCATGCTAAAGGTTAAAGGTCACCCCAAGGTGAAAAAGCCCAGAGCTACATCTCAGACTCTACAGGCCTCAGTTAGCATGTTAAAGGTTAAAGGTCCCCCCAAGGTGAAAAAGCCCAGAGCTACATCTCAGACTCTACAGGCCTCAGTTAGCATGTTAAAGGTTAAAGGTCACCCCAAGGTGAAAAAGCCCAGAGCTACATCTCAGACTCTACAGGCCTCAGTTAGCATGTTAAAGGTTAAAGGTCACCCCAAGGTGAAAAAGCCCAGAGCTACATCTCAGACTCTACAGGCCTCAGTTAGCATGCTAAAGGTTAAAGGTCACCCCAAGGTGAAGAAGCCCAGAGCTACATCTCAGACTCTACAGGCCTCAGTTAGCATGTTAAAGGTGCTAACTGTCCTGTGCTAACTATCCTGTAGCTATGGATCCTTTGCTCCATAAGTAATGACACCTCGGTTGGACGCTGGTCCCGTTCAGGCTGTTACCTGCTTGGCTGCTTTCTTTGCTTCTCGCTTCCTCTGATTCTTCAGCGCAGACTTGGAGACGTTCTTCTCTCCTGAGAGTCCTGAGCGGAGGTCCTGGGGAGGCTCGTCCTCGTGCTGCCAGACACAGGCAGACAGTTACAGCAGGAGGTTATGCCCCCGATAACCTGACAACCCCCACCTCATGAAACCTTCTGCTGCAGAACTCACAGGAAACTGATACAGACGTTCTCAGTTTGCTGTTTTCCCCTCCCCTTCTATAAGAGTCCCTCCCCCTTCCATAAGTGCCCCTCCCCTTCCATATATGCCCCTCCCCCTTCTTTATGTGCCCCTCCCCTTCTATAAGAGTCCCTCCCCCTCCTATGTGCCCCTCCCCTTCCATAGGTGCCCCTCCCCTTCTATAAGAGTCCCTCCCCTTCCATATGTGCCCCTCCCCTTCTATAAGAGTCCCTCCCCTTCCATATGTGCCCCTCCCCTTCTATAAGAGTCCCTCCCCTTCCATATGTGCCCCTCCCCCTTCTTTATGTGCCCCTCCCCTTCCATATATGCCCCTCCCCCTCCTATGTGCCCCCCCCGCTGTCAGATCAGTGGTCGCTTCCTCACCAGTTTGGAGCTGGACGTGGCCGGCAGATGTCTCAGCGCAGGTGGGCGGTACGCCTGTGTGGGTGGAGCCTGTGTGGTTCCCAGCTCGCTGGGCGCCGCCTGGTACTTGACGCCCCTCTCTGGGAAGCTGCCGTCAGGGAAGGGCTGCCATCGGACCTCCCACAGCTCCGAGCCGGCCGCCACGTCCACTTTGTGCAGCACCGACCCAGTGTAGTGCCAAATCTTGTAGCCATTACTGACACGCAGACGAGGGGAACAGGTCGCCGTGACAATGTGCTCGCCATCAGGACTCCAGGAGAAATGTGTGGCGTCCGGAGCCTGAGGTTTGGACACCTGAGGAAAAGAAGTGTGTTGAAGAAGGAGGAAATTCAGTTTGGATCAGCTGGAGGAGAGGTCTCATTATAAAAAACATACTAATGGGTGAATGATGAGGGTTTGACTTCATTCAGTGTCTCCACCCACAACGTGTAGGAGCAGGTGTGAATAGATGCTAACACATGCTGACACATGCTAACAGATGCTAACAGATGCTGACACATGCTAACAGATGCTACCACATGCTAACAGATGCTGACACATGCTAACAGATGCTACCACATCCTGACACATGCTACCAGATGCTGACACATGCTAACAGATGCTGACACATGCTACCAGATGCTGACACATGCTGACACATGCTGACAGATGCTGACAGATGCTACCACATGCTAACAGATGCTAACACATGCTACCACATGCTGACACATGCTAACAGATGCTAACACATGCTGACAGATGCTGACAGATGCTACCACATGCTGACACATGCTAACAGATGCTAACACATGCTAACAGATGCTGACACATGCTGACAGATGCTACCACATGCTGACACATGCTAACACATGCTGACACATGCTAACACATGCTGACAGATGCTGACACATGCTGACAGATGCTACCACATGCTGACACATGCTGACACATGCTGACACATGCTAACAGATGCTGACACATGCTGACAGATGCTACCACATGCTGACACATGCTAACAGATGCTGACACATGCTGACAGATGCTAACTCATCTCTCCATTTGCTTCATGTGAATGTCTTGTTTTTCTTCCTAGAGGTTTTTCTCCTGTTACAACTTCTCCCTTCCATTGAATCATAAACAGTAGAAACTAACCCCCCCCCCCCCCCCCCTTTATTCACTTTTAACCATCGATGGAAATGTGTCGGATTCAAAAAACTAATTTGAGTCTTTTTAAAAGACCATTTCAGATTTTCTTGGTCGGTCAAACCAAACCCGACTGCCTGAGTTTGTGCTGCCGATGGTCACCTGTTTGTACTTCTTCACGTCCCACACCTCCATCTGCCCCCGCAGGTTCCCGAATCCGGCCAGGACCAGGATGTGTCCCTGAGGGCTGAGACCAGGAGAGACAGATTATACTGCAGCACAGACGTAGTTTTAAAGTAGTGGCACTGAAATATTCGGCTGCAGGAAGGCAGCTTTGAACTAATAAATGAAGCCAGTTTGTGTTTTGATCACGTTGATGTTGGACCTCCTTTGGTTCTATAGATGTTGGTGGTGTTTGGACACCTGACGGTGCGCTACACATGCTTGTGTTGCTAATGCTAAGGTGTAGCTAACAGCTAATGCAGGATGAACCGACACCTGATGGAGACAGTGAGCCGCCACCGAGCGGCCTGCTGAGCTCTCACCTGTAGTAGGCTGCGTTTCGGGGCCCCGTCCCAAAGTCAAACACCGGGTCACACTTGAGGTTGAAGACGGTGGCTTTGGCCGGCATGAAGCCGTACACCACGCAGAACTCTGTGGAGTTGGGGCTCCACACCACGTCGTAGATCGGGCCGTTCTTCGCTGTTTCACAATGAAAAGTGGCGGTCAGACTTCTGCTCTTAAGGTAATTTACTCTCTGAACGCTGCGCTCTCACCCAGCTGAACCAGGGCCGTCTCTCCGCTCACAGCCAGGTAATGCAGCGTCTGCTGTCCGTAGTACGAAGCTCCCGTTTTATCCACCTCGGTGCTCGCCGTGACCAGGACCGCGGACGCTGAGGAACAAAAGCACAGCTGACCATCAGGCTGTCGGAGCTGCTCAGACTGCACAGAGCCGGACTCACACCTTTCCTGTTCCACTGCATGCTGACTTTATCCGCCTTGAAGAAGCTCTTGTTGGCGAGCGCCGAGGTCGGGCCTCCAAGAACCGGGTACTGATACAGCCGCACGAATGACGGCGCTCCCTTGGTGCCGGGGACGTAGACGGCAACCTAAAGAGGACAGATGAGTTGAACAGTCTGGACAGCGGGACCGGGACCTGCCGGACCTGCTGGACCTGCCGGACCTGCCGGACCTGGCGGACCTGCCGGACCTGCCGGACCTTCCGGACCTTCCGGACCTTCCGGACCTGCCGGACCTGCCGGACCTACCGGACCTGCAGGACCTACCGGACCTTCCGGACCTGCAGGACCTGCAGGACCTGCCGGACCTGCCGGACCTGCAGGACCTACCGGACCTACCGGACCTGCCGGACCTGCCGGACCTGCCGGACCTGCCCGTCCTCACCTTGCTGGGCGCAGCTCCAGGAGACAAGGCGAAGTCTGAGACTTTCTGCATGTGCAGCTTGTTGGCGATGGAGTCTAAAGGGAAAAACCCACAGCAGGCATGAGACAAAGCTTCAGACTGAGAGAAACAGAAACAAGTCCCAGATGTCTGACGCCGCTCTTACAGTTTTAATAGAAAATATCTTCCAACTCTGCTTCTGTTCATACTGGAGCTGAGAGAATCACGTGGAAAACCTTTCCATCGGAGCACGCCGTCTTTACCAGGTTACAGTGAAACGTTTGACCTCATGTGAGGGCAGAAAATTATGGTGTTACAGGTCTAGTAATTTAAAATAGCAGGTTTACTTAGAAGGCCGTCCCCATTGTGAGGTTATTAGAAAAGCAGGCCACCCTCCATTATCCCCATCAGTCACTCAGATCATCTTGTTGCAGCCTCTGATGGTAAATCTCAGACTCTCTGATGGTAAATCTCAGACTCTCTGATGGTAAATCTCAGACTCTCTGTGCTCTCTGATGGTAAATCTCAGACTCTCTGTGCTCTCTGATGGTAAATCACAGACTCTCTGTGCTCTCTGATGGTAAATCTCAGACTCTCTGTGCTCTCTGATGGTAAATCTCAGACTCTCTGATGGTAAATCTCAGACTCTCTGATGGTAAATCTCAGACTCTCTGTGCTCTCTGATGGAAATCAGACACAACAAACTGTTGTTTGAACTGTTCTTCAAAAGTGTCATAAAGGACAAAGTTCTACCTCTGCAGGTGTTCCACAGGGCTCTGTACCGGGACTCTTTACAGTTTAAACCACCTCCTTGGGTCCGGTCGCCTCATTGCTTCTCATGTCACTGCTGCACAGATGATATCAAACTGTACCATTCCTACCTCTCAGAAATATCCACCTGGATGAAGGAACCTAACCCTAAGCCACCAACAACCCTACCCCCAGCTAACAAACCCCTACAGACGCTCCAGAACCCGGCGGAGTGGTCTGAATCAGATCCAGTCCCTGATGCTGCTTACAAAGAGACTCCTGGGTCTGCAGCAGCTGTCTGAATGAGTCCTAAAGGCTCAGGAACACCTTAACTCACACTCTGCTCTGCTCCACCTGTTCTTCTGCTTTGAACCGATTTAACACCGAACAAGGAAGCGATTCTTACTGAAGTCATTGTTCTCGTAGAAATGCAGCTCATTGTTGACGCTTCTCACACAGATCTTCTCATCTTCAGACCAGCTGGGACACCTGCAGACCGTCACATGTTAAAGTTGATCACCAATCAAGCAAAGTGTATCGGTGGGTTGTGATGGACTGACCAGGAGTCGACCTTCTTCTGGTACAGAGCTTTGATCAGATGGCCGCTCAGTGCCTCCCACAGCTGCAGGTTGGGTTCCCCCTGAGGACTGTCCTGAGTCTCTGTAACGACAGGATAACCATATCAGACTCGTCTGCCGCCCCCCCCGGGCTCCCCTTACTCCTCCCAGACCATCGGCTCTTACTGGTGTATGGCTGCCAGGTGACCAGGATGTTGTTGAGCGGAGACAACTCCAGCAGGGCGGTCTTTGGGAGGTCCAGGGTGGACACCACAGAGCCATCTTTGGATCTCACCACCGAGACACTGAAGGACAAACAGATGGTCAGACAGCCACGAGTCTGTCAATCAAAGCTGTTGGTAGGAAGCGGTGAATGAGAGACGAACCTGTGTCCGTTGCACCATGCGAACAGCGTCCCGTCTCTGCTGAAGGTGACGCACCTGCTGGGCCGAGCATCCCTGGAACACACACAGCAGAATGCTCCTGTGTTGGTGTGTTTGTGTGTTTGTGTACAGTGTGAGCTGCAGCTGTGTTACCTCTGGAGGGGGGAGGGGTGCTCACACTGGGGGGGGGTGCACAGCAGGGACGTCCCTTCTGATCCACGCACTGAAACACAGCAGGAGGACAGCTAAGGCAGCGAGTCAGAGGCCAATCTGAAGCAGACTAAAACTATCCGAACTGACTGAGCGCGCTCAGGAAGAGGGTCGGAACCGAGAATCCCCCCGACCACCGCTCCACACACCGCAAAACCAACAAGCCGAAGTCTGCAGCCGAACACCAGGACCAGGGGAAACCTCAGTGAGCCACTGAGACAGAGAACAGGTGAGGTCCAGCAACACTGTGAAACACGGCGGTGGAACCATTATGCTGTGGGACTCTGGAGCTGACACTGAGCTAACTGGATGAAGTTTGTTTGAGATGACGCTGCTCACATGAAGCTTTTAAAACATCGTCTTTGAGTTCAAAAGGACGGTGCTTCAAAGTTAAGAACGCCAATAGATTTTACTGAGCTTTGGTCAAACATCCAACCTGGAGTCTGATGGTAGAGTTTTTAATCAAAGTGCACCTCTCTGAGGCCATGGTGACTTCAGCAAATCCTAAATAAAATCCATGTTAAATTCACTGTAGGTGTGCGTTGTTAAATAACTCATCCACACATAAACAACATAGCCTAATCTTACCCCCCACGAAATTTCTGCTGCTCGAAGCAAAAACAATCGACAAAATCGCCTCAATTTAAACGACGCGTCACAGAAGACTGGCGCTGAGAGGAATTCGCTTTCAGTTGAGAATTCCGTTAAGAAAACGACTAATTTAATGAATCCATGTTTATCAGATGATGAATTTGTCACGCGGAATAAAATGTACTGCAAATTCTGGCTGAAGAGATTTACTTTACACTTCGGCTCACATATACTGTCATTATCAGCCAACATCCGTGTGAAATTTTTGTTTGTATTAGCAGGAGCGTTTATCCCGGGACTGTCGCTCATACTATAACAGCAAACTTCAACCACATTATCTGTTTTAAAGAAAAAAATTATGTGGATTTAGACTATGCCGAATAAACCCACAAGTCTAAAGATTTCAAGAAAGTCTATACAAACATGCCTCCAAAGTAATTTAAATCAGAATAAGCTTAATAAGCTTAAAATCGGGGTTTGGCTGTATATTTAGTGCCCCGATGAGCGGAGGATTATCGGGGTCGGTGTGATTTCAGAGTGTAACTTTCTAACTTTTCCGTGTAAACAAGTAGAAAAAATAAACATACAAAACAACAGAAGAGTTTAGTAAAAACTGGAATTACCCACCTGCTAGCAACGGGATGGGAGGCGCCATGTTTATGTGTCGTGTGCCGGAAGAGGAACGCAGTTTGGCGGAAGTACGTCACATCCCGCGGAGGAGGCGGCCCGCTCTGTGCCACATCAGCATACAAACGATGACCAGCTTCAAACTGTTTGCTTAAAAACGGATGTAGCCGTTTGATTAAAGACTCGAACATAAACTTCATCAGTTTTAACAAAAATAACTTGAACTGTGTTTAATAAAACAAAAAAGTAGTGTTTTTATAATTATGAATAGTTGCGTTAAAGTTAAAGCTGGGTCAAGTTGTCGGGAACACACAGAGGAGACTCCAACTTCCGTTTTAAAGAAAAAGACTCATCTGTAAATGTACCTGCCCTGTCAAACTGTGACTCTCAGTTCTACAAATCATTTATGAGAATATGCGATTCTGTGAGGTACTGACTCAGCCTCATACAGCAGTGTGTTTATTTGAAATAAAACAAGGTCTGAGGACATGAATGTCAGGTTAATGACTAACAGAACTCTGAGAGATATCCAATGGCCGATGTTACAGTCCAGACAAACGTATGTTTATATAAAAAATAATAAAAATAACTAAATAAAAAAGTAACGTAATGATTTTAACATAAATAAACATTTAAACTGATCAAAACTTCAAATATATATAAAATAGTGAAGTGAAACGTTCACTTCACTGAGAAACAAAAGACACAATTTAGAAAGAAAAAAATATTACTGTGTTTAACTTTTTGACACACTAAAATAACTGTAAAATAAACTGAAAAATAACAACTTGTGTCTGACAATAAACGTGAGCTTCGAGGGAAACAATTATCTTTAAAAATCAAACATTCACTTAATTAAAAACTCATTTTCAGGTTCATCACAGTGAAAAGGGATCATTGATCAGTTAGTGACACAAAACAAGGTTCTGCAGCATTAGCTGAGTATAATCGGATTAAGTGTTAGGGATTATTTAACATAAATCATATTTACATAAATAATCAGATTGACTTGCTTCATATAAACACCTCACCTGGTCCGAGGGGTGGAGTAAACGTCTGATATTCACATCATATGTGACACAGTTCTCTGTGATTGGAGCTCAAACCCTCGGGGTTCTGGAGACATGACGAGTTTCTGAGGAGTCGAAACGTGATAAAGTCAGAGCTCTTTACTGCAAAAACATTTATAAAAACAAGAAAACAAAGATTTGTTACTTTAAAGAAGTCAAAGTATTGACCAAAAGAACAACATTTAACTTTAACGTTTAGCTTCTTTTTCAAAATCTATTTTCTGTCTCGTAGACCATCAGATATTTTTAAATGAGAGTGAGCAGACTAAAAACATTTTAAATGTTAAAAGAGATCTTCATTCATCCATTTTCTACACCCACTGCGAGGTGGTGTGGTGGTCCAGGGTCGCCTGTCCATCACAGGGCCACGCAGAGACAAGCAAGAACCCGGAGAACCCGGAGAACCGGAGAGAACCCGGAGAACCCGGAGAGAACCCGGAGAACCGGAGAGAACCCGGAGAACCGGAGAACCAGAGAGAACCCGGAGAACCCACACATACACAGGAGAACATGCTGACTCCACACAGAAAGAACCAGCTGGGATTAGAACCAGGAACCCTCTGTGAGACGTTGCTAACCACCGTGCAGCCCCCAAATGAACCCAATTCTTCCAAATTAGTCCAATTCATACAGAGAACCAGAACCAGGGAGAAACCTCCATCAGAACCAGAACCAGGGAGAAACCTCCATCAGAACCAGAACCAGGAAGAAACCTCCATCAGAACCAGAACCAGGGAGAAACCTCCATCAGAACCAGAACCAGGGAGAAACAACACTAAACATCTTCTCAGGATAATCAAAGACCTGATTCAGAAGATGTTCTGACATGAAGTTGACCTGGAGGAGGAAATGTGTCCAACAGAATTCTTCTGACAACATGAATCACTTCTCTGTTATTTAAATAAATTAAATTAAATTAAATTAAATGTATATTTCTAACGGCAGCCAACATATTTAACATTGAAGGAGCAAACCGGAAGTCTTGCTTTGGTAGTCAGTAGCTTCGCGCGGATGTTAATGTCCTCGAGGGGCGTGGCCATAGTGATGGGGGCGGAGCTCCAGCTTTTTGAGTACGTAGACAAACGATAACTCGTCCCAGTCCGAGAGGCAGCGGAGCACGGAGCGCGCGACGACTAAATAAACCGCTTGAAAACAAATTAAAGTGAATAAACAACAAGTAAAGAAGACCAAGAAGAAGAAGACAAGATGGTGGCCAAACAGAGGATCCGCATGGCGAACGAGAAGCACAGCAAGAACATCACGCAGCGGGGGAACGTCGCCAAGTCAACGGTGAGTTTAACAACGACATGGGACCCGAGTCCAGCCGCCCGAACCGAGTCAGAACAGGGCTCAGGCTGGACCGAGGTCAGACCCCAGCCCGGAGGTCTCGGACGGTTAATGTCTGCGATCAAAGAGATTGATCAGTTCTGAGTTCACTGATGGATCAATACATCTGAGGGTGCTGTGATTACTGATCAATATGTGATCAGGATAATGAGCTCATGGATTCAGTGTTTTATATTTAATATCAAACTGTTGGTGTCCAATAAAATATAATCAATGATGACATCTGTTAATCAATTCTGAGTCAGAGCCGGCTGGTCATCAATAACAGATCAATAACAGAACTGATTTGTTGTCAATCAGAGATCAGACAGGAAGGAACAGGTATTGATAAAGTAAACTAAGAGGGAACCATCACTAAGTGATCAGAGGAATTACAGCTGGGCCGGTTTATTGATCAGAGTGTGATCAATACCTGTGTTTCAGAGGACCCTCACAGATGATAAAGGTGTGGGACCCTGGCTGCTGGCCCTCTTCATCTTTGTTGTCTGTGGCTCAGGTGAGTCTTCCTGTTTCCTCCATTAATGATCAGTTATTGATAACTTATTGATCAGTTTGTTGGAGATTTGCATGAAACTTCAGATAATTCATTATTTCATTTAAATTGAATAAAAATAGTTTTTTCCTCCTTTATAAAAACGTTTTCATCCTCAGTGGCCCCGCCCACATGCTGATGTCAGCAGGGGGCGGGGCTTGACCTCACGACCCCCAACATGAGGACACCTGGGCTCTCAGGTGTCTGAGCGCGCTCAGATGGGACCTGAGAGCCCAGAGCTGTTTGATCCTGATGGTCACGTGTGGCGGCAGCAGCGTTTCAGATCTTAACCGTTTAGAAATGTGGCGACGCGTCGCCAGACAGTCGGATGGAAACGCCACCTGATGTCCTGACTGTGTGACTCACCTGTTCGTGTGTCTGTTACCTGCAGCCATCTTCCAGATCATCCAGAGCATCCGGATGGGCATGTAGAGTGATGTCATCAGCAGGGGGCGGGGCCACGACAGCGACGGCGATGCTGGAGGAGCGCCAACATCGGCAGGCTGTCGTGTTCTCATCCTATCCTGAAACGACCAAAACATTCCTGAACTCTGACAACCAACCAACTACCAAGCTCCGCCCACATAAACGCCCGGCTCAAAGACCCCCCCCACCACAACAAGCCACGCCCCCTCAGCCTGTTATCTGTGCTGACTCAGCGTGACCTCGGTGTGTCTGGGTCGGTTCACCCTGTGCCTTGCTCTGTTAGCTGAGCTGTAGCCCCGCCCCCTCTGGCGGGTCATAGTCCGACCCGCTCCTGTAAACTGTCCCAGCGGATCCTCACGGATCTACACAGGAAGTGACCTTTTGAATCAGAAGGTGGGAAGCTGCCGACAGGTGTGTCTGCACCGTGTGCAGCCGCACCTGAACATTCCCGAGTGTTCCTGAACATTCCCGAGTGTTCCTGAACATTCCTGAGTGTTCCTGTTTGATTAATAAAGTTTCATTTGAACACCAGCACTGTCTGTGTCTCTGTTTGAGCTGCTGAGGAGGCCGACCGGCCCAAAGTGACGGGTTGGTTTCCTCCCGAGCTGGAAGTCCTGGTCGTGACCCGGTCCTGGAGGAGAACCCGGTGTTAAACTGTGTCCATCTGGCGCCTTTCAGCCTAAAGCATCCAAACCGATCTGATCTGGGTCTGAAGTTCTGTTGGAGTTAAGTCTGGTGGCTGAACTCTCAGCTGGGACCTGCGCTGTAATGATGGAAAGGTGTTAGCATCCCTAAAGGTGTTAGCATCCCTAAAGGTGTTATTATCCCTAAAGGTATTAGCATCCCTAAAAGTGTTAGCATCCCTAAAAGTGTTAGCATCCCTAAAGGTGTTAGCATCCCTAAAGGTGTTAGCATCCCTAAAAGTGTTAGCATCCCTAAAGGTGTTAGCATCCCTAAAGGTATTAGCATCCCTAAAAGTGTTAGCATCCCTGAAGGTGTTAGCATCCCTAAAGGTGTTAGCATCCCTGCATTTGTAGCTGCTTGTGTCTGAAGAATGAAGCAGGCAGCCGGATTATGGCAGTGAGGTCATGTGACCATCAAACAGTAAATGAGGAGATGAGGTTTGGAGCTCCTTCCTCTCTGCAGCACTACAGATGGCCTGAATGTTTCTGAGACTCGGCCCAAACTGCACAGAACAACCCGACCTGCTGGGAGTTGGGTGAGCCTCAGTGTACGGTTCTGACTGGGATGGCTGGGAGGCCCAGCACCACGCTGTTAGCTGAAGGTGGCCAGGTAAGGGAGGGATGTTAAAGTGTAACACCTGCCCTGTAGACCCGGTTCTGTAAAACCTTTATGAGGTCTCTGTGTGACTTTGATTATTCAAGTCCCTGAAGATCAATAAATGAATCGGATCAGTGATTGATACGGATCTGCTGCAGTTTCTGTGTTTGGCCACCAGGGGGAGGTGTTTGTTCATTAACAGCTTGTTTAACCCAGAACTCTGCCCACATCTCATCTCATTGGTCAGTTAGTGGTCCATGGGCGGGGCTTCTGAAATAACAAGGAGGTGGGCGGAGTCAGAAGGCAGAGGGTCAGGGTTCAGAGGAGCAGCTCAGCAGTGAGGAGTCTTCCTTCACGTCTGCTTTGACAACAAATAATGGAAACTTAATTTTCTTTGCTGTTTTCAGTTGTTTACAAGCTGGTTTGAGACAAAACGATCGATCAGCACAAAGGTAATCAATAAAACTCTGAGGTCCACAGAACCGACTGAGTCGGACCGACTGTTCAGAATCACGTGAAAAACTTAATCTGCTGAACAACAAAACAAATTTTACAGAAATCGGCAGTATTTCGGACATATGAAGCCGTTATTGATCTGTGGACTGATTGATTAGCTCTGTTCTTCTTCTGGTTCCTCGGTTTATTTCTTTAGAATCTTTAAGTGTTTTAAACATGAGGCTGATATTTAAACCTCATCTCCAGAAAAGTTCCAGAGTTTATTTACCGGAAAAGTCCTAATAATTTAGTTTTTAGAGTCTTCATTGACCAACTTTCTTAGAAAAGAAACGCAGAATCTGACAGAAACGACAGCTTCACATGGACCAACACAGGAGAACCAGAACCTCAGGTCCAGACTCAGCCGGTCATCACCGGTCAGATTTGGCAGGGGTCCAGAGAAAACTACGGAGTCCGACATTGTTTTGGCAAAATTACACACCGATGCAACATTAATTTTAGTGACCACCGATTGGCGTAACCGGGTGTCATTACCGCCGACGTGAATAACTATTTTACCGTATTTACGTTTATCCTTAGCCAACAGTTTTAAATAGGATTCTATGTCGCCCGCTCTGGCCCCTGGAATGCATTTGACTATGGTCGCTGGTGTCGTTAAAGCCACGTTTCTGACTATAGAGCTGCCAATTACCAGGGTTTTGTCCTCAGCGGGTGTGTCGCTGAGTGGAGAAAATCTATTTGAAACGTGGACAGGTTGATGGTGAACCACGGGCTTGACTTTAGGACTATGACTCCTCTTCCTGACAGTCACCCAGCCACTCTTAAGTCCCGGCTGCTCGGGATCTGCTTGGGGACGACTAACAGAGCGAGCTACGCTAGGTGGCTCCGCACTGGCTAAAGGGGCCTGGCTCGCTATCGGGTGGTTTTCAACAGTGCAGAGCCGAGCTTCCAATTCAGATAACCTTGCCTCCAAAACTACAAAAAGACTACATTTGTTACATGTACTATTACCACTAAAGGAGGCAGAGGAGTAACTAAACATCTGACACACGGAGCAGGTGAAAGCAGGAGATGGAGGAAGAGAACTGGTAGCCATGCTAAGCTAGAGAACCCGACACACCACTAAAAAGTGAAAAATAAAGACTAAAGATCTGTAAGAGTGAGTGTTAGAATATAACAAGTATGGGATAGAGTTAACTATGCAAGATGTGTAAATTATAGGGAGAAACAAGGTGATTATTAATAGTTCAAGAGGTCCCATGACGACGCTTCGGTCCCATGACGACGCTTCGGTCAGATGACGACGCTTCGGTCCCGTGACGACGCTTCGGTCCCATGACGACGCTTCGGTCATATGACGACGCTTCGGTCCCCTGACGACGCTTCGGTCCCATGACGACGCTTCGGTCCCGTGACGACGCTTCGGTCCCATGACGATGCTTCGGTCCCGTGACGACGCTTCGGTCCCGTGACGACGCTTCGGTCCCATGACGATGCTTCGGTCCCATGACGACGCTTCGGTCCCATGACGACGCTTCGGTCCCATGACGACGCTTCGGTCAGATGACGACGCTTCGGTCCCGTGACGACGCTTCGGTCCCATGACGACGCTTCGGTCATATGACGACGCTTCGGTCCCCTGACGACGCTTCGGTCCCATGACGACGCTTCGGTCCCGTGACGACGCTTCGGTCCCATGACGATGCTTCGGTCCCGTGACGACGCTTCGGTCCCGTGACGACGCTTCGGTCCCATGACGATGCTTCGGTCCCATGACGACGCTTCGGTCCCGTGACGACGCTTCGGTCCCACCCTCCCGGTTGGTGAGCAGAATGAAATACGCTGACTCGGTGTTAAACCATGAAACGATCAGTAAGAACTCAGCTGCAGTTGAACAGCTGTCAGGGAGCATTCATTAAAAGTTGTTTTCAGACGTGTGGTCGGGCCTCCGCCCGCCGTCTGCCGACGTGTGAAACGAAGCGGACGGCTGTTCTCAGACATGATGTTTGGAGGAAACAAAAGCCTTGAACAAAGAGCGTCTGGTTTAACCCTCTGATGTGGGTCAGAGGCTGCCTCCCTGTGGGTAACCCTAACCCTACCATGTCTGAGGAAGACAGACGGCTTCTGTCATTGTTCTCTTTAGTTTTTGGGACAAAGTTTTCTACAGAGCAGAAAATCATCACTTCTATCCTGCTTTAATTTGCTGTGAGACACCAGAAAGTCACATTTATTCATGGAGCACATTTCATGTGCAAAACAATTCAAAGTGCTTCACATCAAATAAAAGCATTGCAGCAGGAAGCAGAAGAAGCATTAAAATATGTAAAAGAATACAAAGAGAAAGAAATAAAATGATTAAAATGAACAAAAACAAGCAACAGTCTGGATAAGCTAAAAGATATCGTGCAGATTTCAGGCAAAGACAAAAAATAAATGTTTTTAATCTGGATTTAACCAGAACAACAGACACAGATGGATCATTAAATCATTCAATTAAAAGGCAGAAACATCTCAGAGCTGAATTAGATCGTCTTTGGACACAAATAAAAATGTCACCTGACACATGATCAGCCAATCAGAGGCAACCTGTGGATGACTGACAGGTGAAAATCTAACAGGTTCCTCAACAGGTGTTCAAATGAAATGAAATTCAACCTCAGCTGCACAACACGACACATCACACGTGAGAAACTAAGTGAACCCCTGATCCAGCAGTGTGCTGTCATGACCTTTAACCTTTAACATGCTAACTGAGGCCTGTAGAGTCTGAGATGTATGACCTTTAACCTTTAGCATGCTAACTGAGGCCTGTAGAGTCTGAGATGTAGCTCTGGGCTTTTTCACCTTGGGGTGAACTTTAACCTTTAACATGCTAACTGAGGCCTGTAGAGTCTGAGATGTAGCTCTGGGCTTTTTCACCTTGGGTGACCTTTGACCTTTAACATGCTAACTGAGGCCTGTAGAGTCTGAGATGTAGCTCTTGTCTTTTTCACCTTGGGGTGACCTTTAACCTTTAGCATGCTAACTGAGGCCTGTAGAGTCTGAGATGTAGCTCTTGTCTTTTTCACCTTGGGGTGACCTTTAACCTTTAGCATGCTAACTGAGGCCTGTAGAGTCTGAGATGTAGCTCTGGGCTTCTTCACCTTGGGGTGACCTTTAACCTTTAGCATGCTAACTGAGGCCTGTAGAGTCTGAGATGTAGCTCTGGGCTTTTTCACCTTGGGGTGACCTTTAACCTTTAGCATGCTAACTGAGGCCTGTAGAGTCTGAGATGTAGCTCTGGGCTTCTTCACCTTGGGGTGACCTTTGACCTTTAACATGCTAACTGAGGCCTGTAGAGTCTGAGATGTAGCTCTGGGCTTTTTCACCTTGGGGTGACCTTTAACCTTTAGCATGCTAACTGAGGCCTGTAGAGTCTGAGATGTAGCTCTGGGCTTCTTCACCTTGGGGTGACCTTTAACCTTTAACATGCTAACTGAGGCCTGTAGAGTCTGAGATGTAGCTCTGGGCTTCTTCACCTTGGGGTGACCTTTAACCTTTAACATGCTAACTGATGCCTGTAGAGTCTGAGATGTAGCTCTGGGCTTCTTCACCTTGGGGTGACCTTTAACCTTTAACATGCTAACTGAGGCCTGTAGAGTCTGAGATGTAGCTCTGGGCTTCTTCACCTTGGGGTGACCTTTAACCTTTAGCATACTAACTGATGCCTGTAGAGTCTGAGATGTAGCTCTGGGCTTCTTCACCTTGGGGTGACCTTTAACCTTTAACATGCTAACTGATGCCTGTAGAGTCTGAGATGTAGCTCTGGGCTTTTTCACCTTGGGGTGACCTTTAACCTTTAACATGCTAACTGAGGCCTGTAGAGTCTGAGATGTAGCTCTGGGCTTCTTCACCTTGGGGTGACCTTTAACCTTTAACATGCTAACTGAGGCCTGTAGAGTCTGAGATGTAGCTCTGGGCTTCTTCACCTTGGGGTGACCTTTAACCTTTAACATGCTAACTGAGGCCTGTAGAGTCTGAGATGTAGCTCTGGGCTTCTTCACCTTGGGGTGACCTTTAACCTTTAACATGCTAACTGATGCCTGTAGAGTCTGAGATGTAGCTCTGGGCTTCTTCACCTTGGGGTGACCTTTAACCTTTAACATGCTAACTGAGGCCTGTAGAGTCTGAGATGTAGCTCTGGGCTTCTTCACCTTGGGGTGACCTTTAACCTTTAGCATGCTAACTGATGCCTGTAGAGTCTAAGATGTAGCTCTGGGCTTCTTCACCTTGGGGTGACCTTTAACCTTTAACATGCTAACTGATGCCTGTAGAGTCTGAGATGTAGCTCTGGGCTTTTTCACCTTGGGGTGACCTTTAACCTTTAACATGCTAACTGAGGCCTGTAGAGTCTGAGATGTAGCTCTGGGCTTCTTCACCTTGGGGTGACCTTTAACCTTTAACATGCTAACTGAGGCCTGTAGAGTCTGAGATGTAGCTCTGGGCTTCTTCACCTTAGGGTGACCTTTAACCTTTAACATGCTAACTGAGGCCTGTAGAGTCTGAGATGTAGCTCTGGGCTTCTTCACCTTGGGGTGACCTTTAACCTTTAAAATGCTAACTGAGGCCTGTAGAGTCTGAGATGTAGCTCTGGGCTTCTTCACCTTAGGGTGACCTTTAACCTTTAACATGCTAACTGAGGCCTGTAGAGTCTGAGATGTAGCTCTGGGCTTCTTCACCTTGGGGTGACCTTTAACCTTTAACATGCTAACTGAGGCCTGTAGAGTCTGAGATGTAGCTCTGGGCTTCTTCACCTTGGGGTGACCTTGCTGGGACGTCCACTCCTGGGAAGATTGACAGCTGTCCTGAATGTTTTCCACTTGTGAATAATCTTTCTCTCTGTAGAATGATGGACTCCAGATAGTCTGGAAATGGCCTTATAACCCTTCCCAGACTGATGGGAGCAGCAGCTGCTTCTCTGAGATCATTGCTGGTGTCTTTCCTCCTTGGCATCGTGTTAAACTGACAGAACTCCTGCTTTTATAGAGCTGCTCACACTGACTGAGGATCAGTTAATCAGAGCATTGATCAGTTAATCAGAGCATTGATCAGTTAATCAGAGCATTGATCAGTTAATCAGAGCATTGATCAGCAGCTCCTGGCTGCTACTCTTAGCTCCTGAGGAGGCAGGAAGGATTCACTCCACTCACTGCTTCGGTTTTGTTCCATAAATCCTAACCCAGTGTGATCTGTCATGTGTGTTTATTACTCTGAGGTTGGAACACCTGAGATGAGTTTATTATGCCCTGATATGTGAAACCTTACCTTATAACTAGAAAAGGATGTTATTCATGACTGGACCGAGGAAGGAGCTCAGCTTCATGAAATTCTTGAGTTGTTTTCTTATCCTGCCTCTTCTGCACTTTCCACAGAAAAAACTGTTGTGAAGCACTTTGAAAAGCTGATTTAACTCTTCGCTGTTCAGGAAGATGCCTTTAAATACCTGGAGTCATTCCAGGAGCTGCCAGCTGTCCAATCAGCAGCCGTCCTGCAGTCAGCTGAGCTGTAATCAGAGCTCTGTGGGCTCACTGTTTTCAAAGCTGCTCACGTCAGCTGGAAACAGAGTGCTGCAGGTTTCAGGTTCAGTCGTCCTGCTGCCAGATCCTCAACCTGAAAAACACTGATCCACAGAGCCGAGTGGATCCCACCCTGAAACCACAGAACCGATGACCAGATAACGGTCCGCTCTGTTCAGCTCGTGGGTCTCACTGAGGCTCTGAGATGTTACGGTTCTTCTTAAAATGATAAAAAGTCCTGAAGCAACTGAATCCATCACAACAGATAAGACTAAAGGTATCATGAAGCAGAGATTTAAAACAATGAAATACATTTTATCACATTTTATGAAGATGGAGGAACCCAAACACAGAAAATTCCGATCCTGCAGCAGACGGACCGACATGAAGAGAGTTACAGGAAGTGGCGCCGAAGGCAGGAAACCGAGGATACCACAGAGCAGGTGGATCCAGGTGTCAGCAGGAAGCAGGAGGCGGACAGAAGATCCAACACAGACTCAAAATAAAGCCACCAGGAGAGACTCTCCGTCCACCCGACCTCAGCAACATGAAGAAACTCCCTGATTTACTCTTTTTATTTCAGTCAATTCCAGCTGAGGGACCAGAGCAACAATCCAGGGTGGAAGTCATTTATTTCAAGGTTTAGATGGTAGTTTCAGACATTTAAGGTTTGAAAACATTTCCAAACAGCCACAAATTATTCTGATAATTTACAGGAAGAAATGGAAACATCTGGTAAGTAAAAAGAAGGAGGAAGTGTGTCGAAGGAATGTTGTGAACAGCAACTTTACCCTAAAGCTGTGCTTTGATTCAGTAAGAACAGAAACATTAGAGCTCAGATGGATGATTTATCTGTGAGTAAAGGCATGTTATGAAGCAGGACTGGACGACCAAAATCCTCCCAGACATCTACATTTAGAGGGCTTTTACGTCAGAAAAGTCCATTTTAGTGTACGTTTAAATGAGAAAAGAATAATTAGAACAATAATCATCCAACAAAGACAAACATCTACGTCACATCAACAGAAAACATGGCGTCCAAACAGAAGAAGAAGATCAGAGATATGTAGAGAGCTGCGGCAGGGAAGGTAACCCGTGAGGGTTTTGGTCCTCCGAACACGGCTCGCCCGACTGTTTCTGGGCTGTGGACAACGTGGTGCTCAGAGTAGAGATGGAAGAGCCTGTGAACTCTGACTCTGCAGTGGAGGTTTAAAGGTTTACAGACAGTAACAGCTCCTGTGGAACGACCTAAACTTAACAGACTTTGTGGATTTAACTACGACAAACCATGAAACCGGACCAAATACGAAGGTTCAGGGTGTTCTCAAAGGTTCTGCCTCCCTACAAGTGAAACTCTGAAACTTCTGCCCCAGAATTATTTCTAGCCTCTGGTTCCTGGAAAGGTTTGCTGTGGTGTAAACCGAGTTAATGATGATGTGAGGACCTGATCTCATGTGACATTTAGGGACTACGGCGGCGTGATCACGGGCAGATACAGAAGGTGGCGCTTTACATGGCTTTTCAGATGTGATGGTATCTGACTCTCAGCATTATAAGGACGTGATGTTTAACGGGATCATCGGGACAAGCGAGACAACATGAGGAGGTCGTTACATCATCGTGGTTCATCAGGACGTGAGCTTATATTGGAGGTTTGTGGCATCATAAAGGCGAATGTGATGTTTTACAGATTTCTGAAGGAACCTGACGTTATTTATTACAATAAGGATGAAATATTGTGCCCAGAATCCTCCATCTGCAGAAGGTTCTGTCGGATTATGCGTAGATGATTCGACCTTCGACCTGATGGTTTCTGGGATGTGTTGGTACCACTGAACGTCTTGAAGTTTGTGTCCCAGCAGAGAATAAATGAAGAGATAACTCATAGACCACCGATCGTCTGAGCCTCTGCACAGATCAGCTGGTCCGACCTGTTCTGTCCTCGCGGCGTCCGCCGCTCGGTGCCTGCAGATGGACTCAGCTGTTGGACGGCTGCTCTGGTTTCAGCCGGATGGCCCAGGAGTTGGCGGATACAATGCTGCCCCGTCGATGGATGCGACAGGTGTAAACGCCCTCATTGAACTCGTTGGCGATGATGCGGAGGTCTCTGTCCTTCATCATGATGTAGCCAGGGATGGAGGTCAGGATCTGCTCGCCGTCTTTGTACCAGCTGCATAAACGGGGGAGAACACGCCGTTTTTATGTCTTCGCTGGTCAGTTTACTGATTTCCACACACATCAGATCTCACATCCAGAAACAACAGGGTTAATTTGTTAAGATCTGTCAAATAAGTGTGTTCAAAAGAAAAAAGGCAGAGATGTTTTCTTCCACTTCTGAACCTTTTTAGACCCATTTTGCATTTTATTCATATCTCAATTCAAACCTCTTGTTTAATGTTCGTGAGAACTGATCAGCAGCCCTGTCTCAGTGGTAGACCCAACGGATGAGCTGACCTGACTTTCGGGGGAGAGTGAGGAGTTTTGGTTCCACAGCGGAAACCCACCACCTTCCCCCGGGGAACCATTTTGATCTTTACGTTGGCTGGAGGCGACGTTGGCGGGGCCACCACCTCCAGAGGCTCTACAGGGGGAATCCAGATGGAGGCGAGTTTCATATCAGTCAACAAGGTGGATTCAATGATCAGAACCAAGGTCCAAACTCACCATAACAAAGGTCACAGCGCTGAGGACAGTTCTTCCTCATGAAGCTCTTCCTCCGCTCACAGAAGCCGAGTCGAGCCCACGGATCACAGACTCGCTTCTTATCCAGACAGCCTGCAAACGCACACAGCAAACAAGTACAAGTAATCTAATATGGGACAGAAGCATGAGCTCTGTTCAGGTCTACTGGGGTCTGTTTGGGTTTGGGAGGGTCTGTTCAGGTCTGTTTGGGTCTCTTAGGATCTCTTAGTGTCTGCCTCAGTCTGTTTGGGTCTATTAGTATCTGTTGGGATCGGTTAGGGTCTGTTAAGGTTTTCTGGGGTTTGTTAGAATCTTTTAAGGCCTGTGAGGGTATTTTAGTGTCTGTTCATGTCTGCCTGAGTCTGATGGGTCTGTCTGGGTCTGTAGGGTCTGTAGGGTCTGTCTGAGTCTGTAGGGTCTGATGGGTCTGTAGAGTCTGTCTGGGTCTGTAGGGTCTGATGGGTCCGATGGGTCTGTAGGGTCTGTTTGGGTCTATCTGGGTCTGTAGGGTCTGATGGGTCTGTAGGGTCTGTCTGGGTCTGTAGGGTCTGATGGGTCTGTAGAGTCTGTTTGGGTCTATCTGGGTCTGTAGGGTCTGATGGGTCTGTAGGGTCTGTCTGGGTCTGTAGGGTCTGATGGGTCTGTAGGGTCTGTCTGAGTCTGTAGGGTCTGTAGGGTCTGAAGGGTCTGTAGGGTCTGTCTGAGTCTGTAGGGTCTGTTTGGGTCTGTAGGGTCTGTTTGGGTCTGTAGGGTCTGTAGGGTCTGAAGGGTCTGTAGGGTCTGTCTGAGTCTGTAGGGTCTGTAGGGTCTGTAGGGTCTGTTTGGGTCTATCTGGGTCTGTAGGGTCTGATGGGTCTGTAGGGTCTGTTTGGGTCTGTAGGGTCTGTCTGGGTCTGTAGGGTCTGTAGGGTCTGATAGGTCTGTAGGGTCTGTAGGGTCTGATGGGTCTGTAGGGTCTGTTTGGGTCTATCTGGGTCTGTAGGGTCTGATGGGTCTGATGGGTCTGATGGGTCTGATGGGTCTGTCTGGGTCTGTAGGGTCTGATGGGTCTGTAGGGTCTGTTTGGGTCTATCTGGGTCTGTAGGGTCTGATGGGTCTGATGGGTCTGTAGGGTCTGTAGGGTCTGTAGGGTCTGTAGGGTCTGTAGGGTCTGTTTGGGTCTGTAGGGTCTGTCTGGGTCTGATGGGTCTGATGGGTCTGATGGGTCTGATGGGTCTGTAGGGTCTGTTTGGGTCTGTAGGGTCTGTTTGGGTCTGTAGGGTCTGAAGGGTCTGATGGGTCTGTAGGGTCTGATGGGTCTGTAGGGTCTGTTTGGGTCTGTAGGGTCTGTTTGGGTCTGTCTGGGTCTGTAGGGTCTGTCTGGGTCTGTAGGGTCTGATGGGTCTGTAGGGTCTGTAGGGTCTGATGGGTCTGTAGGGGGTAGGTTGTTACCGTAGAGTCTCTGGATGCCCCAGACATCATCCTGGGCAATGTTCCTCTGGCCGGTGTAGGTGGCGTTTGGATGCATCAGAGCTTGGGGGTCTCTGGAGTGCCACAGACCCAGAGCATGACCGATCTCATGAGCCGCCACCTGTACCAGATCATTTAGCCAGACTCCTGCAGAACCAGACCCACATACGTTTGTGTTCGGACCTCGATTCTATCTGAATTACAGACAATACCCCCAGGTGCTCAACATGGAACACATCTGGACACATACATGGATGTAAAGCTTTAATTTAAGCAGTTTTTCAGTCAGGTTATGAAATGTGAGAATCGATTTACCACGACAGAAACATTTAATTTATCAAACTGCGTGTGACCAGAACAGAGATGGGAACAGCTGCTGTTCGTAAACATCCATCAGGTATGAGCTGTCATTGGTTGTCCAGGTCACCTGGGTCACATCATGGACCACAAGACCCGCAAATATCAGAGGGGCAGTTGTGGCATTTCTAAACATAAAGGGCAAGTTAAATTAGTCTGGTTTTCTCTGAAAAATCATGGTCTTATTCTGTGTTCGATGGCACTTTGGTGCCTCTTCACTGATTTCTTTTCCAACTTCCCATCCAACATTGCAGTCTTTCTCCAAAATGCACCTGAAAAATGGACATTTTTCAACCTAGTGAGGGTTGAGTTTTACAAACCTCTCACATATGATCACATGTGGAAACACAGCATGAAGCTCTACAGTCCATCACAGGTTCAGTTGCCTTATCTGCATCAGGAGGAAACAAGCTGCTGTGCTGAGCTCAAGAATCAAACCAGTTTAATGGCTCCGAGCTGTCATTGGATCAGAGGTATATCTGGACAGGTTGCCAGTCCATCACAGAGACACAAGACACACTCACACTCCTTCCTAGGGACAATTTAGAGTCACCAGTTAACCTAACAGCATGTTTTTGGATGATGGGAGGAAGCTGGAGAGAACCCACGCAGACACAGGGAGAACCTGCAGACTCCACACAGAAAGAACCAGCCGGGAATCGAACCAGGAACCCTCTGCTGTGAGGGAACGCTGCTGAGCACCACACCACCGTGCAGCCTGTGTTTAAGCATTTTGGATATATTAACCTCATTAAACAGTTGTACCTGGAGACCTCCATCTTTATCAGAAACATGCCGATAATGTAACGCTAACACACCGAGAGTGAGGAGAGGACCGGTGTTGCGTTGGAAACACACCTTAAACACAGCTGCAGGTTGTCTGAGTTACAGAACGGAACCGTTCAGCTAGAAAGCTTCAGCTAACAAAGTAATGTGGGAACAATAATGTTCATCTTTCAGAAAGGAGCAGCAGTAACTCCTTAGAAGTTGGTGTACGTCATCTTCATTAGCTTAGCTGTTAGCGTTAGCTTCAGCTAACAAAGTAATGTGGGAACAATAATGTTCATCTTTCAGGAAGGAACAGCAGTAACTCCTTAGAAGTTGGTGTACGTCATCTTCATTAGCTAAGCTGTTAGCGTTAGCTTCAGTTAACAAAGTCATGTGGGAACAATAATGTTCATCTTTCAGGAAGGAACAGCAGTAACTCCTTAGAAGTTGGTGTACGTCATCTTCATTAGCTAAGCTGTTAGCGTTAGCTTCAGCTAACAAAGTAATGTGGGAACAATAATGTTCATCTTTCAGAAAGGAACAGCAGTAACTCCTTAGAAGTTGGTGTACGCCATCTTCATTAGCCAAGCTGTTAGCGTTAGCTTCAGCTAACAAAGTAATGTGGGAACAATAATGTTCATCTTTCAGAAAGGAGCAGCAGTAACTCCTTAGAAGTTGCTGTACGTCATCTTCATTAGCTAAGCTGTTAGCGTTAGCTGCTGCTAAAGGAAGAAATAAATCAGTAAATAAACCATGAGGAGTTATTTCATTAGCTAAGCTGTTAGCGTTAGCTGCTGCTAAAGGAAGAAATAAATCAGTAAATAAACCATGAGGAGTTATTTCTCAGATGCTTCCATTTCCCTGCTCTGAAGTTCAGGCTCTGAGAGTTGGAACTGATCCTCTTTGTGGCTCAGTTCCTTCAGTCCAGCGTTGAACTGGACCAAGTTGTTAAAACAGTGGGATGAAAAGTGGCTGCTGCACCTTCACAGTCTTTAGCTAACTCTTAAGTAAAAAAATACCAGGATTGTGCTTTTCGGGAGTTTTACACCTATCGGTGACTTCGGACCCCCTAATATATGCTCCCAGGAACAGGAAGCTTTTAACCGAGTGTCACATTTAAATAACTTAGTTTTATAAACTGATTTGATTTTTCTCTTTTCATCCTGGTTTTTAGACATTTCATAGACAGATATACACTGTGTGGATAAAATACTTTGAATTCAGGGATCCAAAGCTGAATAAATCATGAGAAGTTATTCCTAAAGTTTCAGAGTCGAACATTCCCATTCATCCCATATAACATCTTCTGCTACTACTTGTATTACATTTACTGCAGGGCATTTACCTTGTTTCCAGCTGAACCTGGACTTTCCGAGGATCCAGAACTCGTGGTTGTCAAAGTGGATTTCGCCTCTTGGCGGCAGGAAAGCATGAGCCAGCTCACCATTGAGCCCATCGAAACATGGATGGAGGGGAGACCACCAGCAGTCAGTGTGGTTAAAGGTGTAGAAACCTAGCAAATACGTTCCCAGCAGTTCAGACGACATCCCAGTCATCTACTATCATTCCACTAAAAGTAAATTCAACTCAACAACAATTAAAGGATTAAACAAAAACTATAATCAACACTGGTTAGAGTTGGAAAAACATCACGAGTCCTAAAGGGAGACCAAAACCTCCTTTTAATCCAGTGTACCAGAGACAGCTCCCATTTTTACTTTATTTTAAGGAGAATATGGGTTTCCCTGGTGGACATTTGTAAATATCTGAAACTTGTTGCTTTGTGGACTCGGGTGAGAGGAGCAAACATGACCAGACAACAACCAGATCTTTCAAAACCACAGGTCCACATGTAAAGGTTTTCCAAACAGACCTAAAACTCACTCAGGTTATATGAAGCAGCTGCTCTTTGTTCTTCATAAAAGGGGATTTGAGTCTTCAGAATATCACAAACAGTGCTTTCACATTTTTTAACAGCCGAGTCTTTCCTTTTGTATTGTGTAACATACCAATTGTGATGTCAGTGGTGGCGTTGCCGTTGGTAACCTCTGTGAAAGTCAGCGGCGACACGTCGCTCCACTTGTTGAAGGCGATGCTGATGGCCTTCCTGGTGTCCTCCACATTCAGAGTGTTCGGAAACTTGATGATCCTGAGATGAACATAAGTGGGATCATGAGTTGTCTGACAGGCTGAGTGGAGCCGTCACGCCATTTTAACGAGATTCACGTAGTTGTTTCCGTTTATCCTGATGTCCCAATTTATGTTGGAGGTACAGATCTGCAAATGTATGCTGATGACACTGGTGTTTATAGACATGCAGAAACAACAGAAGCTGCAGCTCAGAGACCGACACACTGACCACAGAGCTGCTCCAACAGTCTTCATCTTAACGGAAGCAAAATACTAGAAACAGAATAAAGCGATCAAGTACAATTTGACAAATTTCAGACATATTAAAAATGTATGTTAACTGAAAAATACAAAAGGCTCTCCCTCACAAATGTGAGGAGACTGTTGAACATCATAAAGAACTCAAGCCAAACAATTCATAAAGAACTCGTTGCATCTTCAGACGCTGAAAAGGGGTTAGATAGGGTAGAGTGGGAAAACTTATTCAAAGCCCTTGGGAGGTTTGGGTTGAGAGGGGATTTTCTTAAATGGATTAAGATACTCTACAAGTCTCCAAAGGCCTGTATTGTAACTAATGGAACACAGTCATGGCCTTTCCCGCTGTGAGGGGGAGGAGACCCTGTAGGGTTGCACTTGAGCCCCTAGCGGAGGCTATTAGACAACACAAAGACGTACATGGGATGGCGATAGGAGGGACAACCCATAAACTTGCACTTTATGTTGATGACATCCTGTTGTTCCTGACAAATCCTGACATATCAATACCAACTATTCTCTCTATTATTCAGGAGTTCAGCTCTTTTTCAGGCTACAAGATCATTTATGGCCAATCAGAGGCTATGCCACTAGGTAGCTCGACTGGACTTGCTTCACTTGCCAAATGTCCCTTTAAATTGTCTCCGACAGGCTTCACCTACCTTGGGATAAAAGTCTTACCAGACCTGGCTGAGCTCTGGATGCTTAACTTCTCTCCCATAGGAACTAAAATAAAGGAGGACTTAGATAGGTGGCTCTTTTATGGGC
The DNA here is from genome assembly GCA_036924055.1 of Leuresthes tenuis. Taxonomy (NCBI): domain Eukaryota; kingdom Metazoa; phylum Chordata; class Actinopteri; order Atheriniformes; family Atherinopsidae; genus Leuresthes; species Leuresthes tenuis. The sequence goes on from JAVGWW010000007.1 coordinate 299,627, forward strand.
TACATTAGTTTAATAAAAAATTAATGTATTCCCCAGGTTGTTATATCCCCTACAAATGCTACCCCTGTGGATCTCCAAGAAGGTTGCTCTTAATATAGAGAGGGAATTTTCTAGATTCAGATACCACGGCAAGAGACCCAGACAGACAAATGAAGATATAACAGCTCTATAAAAAGCTAACAATAAGCTAACAATAAGCTACATAGAAGGAACCCAGGAGTCCGACTCTGTCAGAGGGGACAGAGTAGAGATAGGGTGCAGGCATAGAAGGAAGAGCAGAAAGATAAAGTGCAGAGATAGAGGGGGGAGGGAAGTACAAGGTAAGTGCTGGGATAGGAGATGCTCTCTGAAGAGCTGGGTTTTCAGGAGCTTCTTGAAGATAGACAGGGACGCCCCTGTTCTGGTAGCGCTCGGTAGGTCATTCCACCATCGTGGGACGACACATGAACAGAGTTTGGATTGTCTTAGGCGTGGTGTAGGAGCTGCTAGACGACAATCCTGGGACCAACGGAGGGACCCAGTTGGGACAGAAGCCTTTGCAGGAGCATTCAAGTAGATGGAGCCGTTCCATTCAGCTCTTTGTAGCTAACATCAGGGACTTGGATCTGATGCGGGCGGCTAATATTAATGACTTTCCAACAATTGCAGTCTAAATTCAGTAAGGAACATCACTATGGCTTTCTTCAGGTCAGGATCTGAGACCCCCTCTTGATCCAGTCATGTACAGTGAGGTTGAGAGGTTCCACATCTCCGGAAAAGGTCTCTTTCTATTTCTTCCTTCTATGCACGACTAGACTCTCTTAGTAGGGTAGGGTTAGGGTTAGGGGTAACCTAACCCTAACCCTAGACTCTCTTAGTACAGGGGATATCACAGAAGTGGGAGATAATCATTTTTCCAAAATTCACAGCAGCACTCTTCAGGCAGAAACATTATAGAAATAAATCTCTTCACTAACATTGTGACACCAGAATATAAATAGTTTGAGAAGCTGGAAGCTTTGCTGAGAGATTTTCAGAGAATGATTTTTCCAGTTATTGTCTTCCAGGGTTAGGTTAATGTAGTTCCTGATCACATTTCTGGATTCTTGAGTTTGTACCTGTATGTGATGTTGTGGTGAGTCCACTTCTGTCCCAGAGGGTTGATGGCGTAGCGTTTGATCCTTGTTCCTCTGCCAGCGAATGCCTCCATCACCCTGCTGCTGCCAGTTCCCTGAAAAACAAACAGGATCAATAAGGAATCAGCTGGCAGAGATGCAGATCCTCTGATGTCTACCAGGTGCTGCTGCTGTAACCGACTGGTGTTAGAACCTGATTCAGGTCAGAACACGGGATCAGGTCTGATTGATTCATGTGAGTTTCAGCGAACTTCAACAACAAATTCTGGTTCCCAGAGACGTTGAGAGAAAGTTCCTCTGAGGCATGTTCTGGTTGCTCTACAGTTCACCTGTTCTTCAGTAATTAATCTAAAATATTTCAGTTTACCTGATTTTCTACCATTATCTGTCACATGGGAACCTTTGGACAAGTTCCCAGAAGAATCCAGGAATGTTTGCTGTTTTGGTTGCAACATATCACCTTTTGGTTGGTTTTTCTGATGTAAACATTAGTTTTTAGTCGCATGTTTCGGTTCTCCTGCTGTTTGGGGAAACTTTAGTTTTGGCTGCCGGTGGCGGAAGGATTATGGAGGACCAAAATTCAGACAACAGCAGCCAAAAGAATATGGAACTGAAGTTTTTATGAATAAGGAACCGAAAGCACGGCTTAGCTGGGAAACCATGACCTAAAGTCGAAAAAAACAAAAGAATAATTAACAGAACAAACCAGAGGAGTGAGGAGATCAACGATGAAAGTAACAACAAGGACTGAGATTAATGAAGGAGCGTATATATACAGTTGGGAACAGGTGAGACGGAGACCAAGACACCTGAGGACATCTAGGGCTGAAGACAAGAACCCAACAGAACCCAACAGGACCCAACAGAACCCAACAGAATCTAACAGAATCTAACAGAATCTAACAGAACCCAACAGAACCCAACAGAATCCAACAGAACCCAACAGAATCTAACAGAACCCAACAGAACCCAACAGAATCTAACAGAACCCAACAGAACCCAACAGAACCCAACAGAATCTAACAGAATCTAACAGAACCCAACAGAACCCAACAGAATCCAACAGAACCCAACAGAATCTAACAGAATCCAACAGAACCCAACAGAATCCAACAGAACCCAACAGAACCCAACAGAATCTAACAGAATCTAACAGAGGGCTGAGAACTAAAACAGAATACAAGGAATAAAGCTCACAGAAAACACAGGACATTCCCCTACGTTGAAATCGACCATCTGTACTGTATCTGTTGAACATTATTGAAACATTCTGTTAGTTTTATTCAGAAAAACATAGAATATAACCAATCAGGAGTGTTGTGGAAAGAGTTCTCCAAACGTTTCGGGAACGTTCTGCGACAGCAGAACCCTGTGAGAGCGTTCTGTTAGTTTGTGTTGGTCTAAGCTCAGGAGAACCACGGACACGTTTCCCCGTGTGTTTGATGGTAACGTGGACAGATGTGGCGGCACACTGAGTCCTCACAGATGTGAGGACTTCTTTCTTTCTTTTCTCTTTGATGTGCTCCTCCTCTGATGATCCTCCCACTCCACGGATCTGTCGCCCACATGTGAACTCGGCTCTGAGCCTCTACTGTTCCTCCACATCCAACAAGTTTAACTCTGAGACCCAAAAGGCTGCTCTGCTCTCAACTGAATCTGAACACAGAGTGAGTTTGTTGTTCCATCAGGTTGTGGCCATCACCGCCCCACTGAGCAGCAGCGCCCCCTGCTGTCTGTTTACAAGCTGCTGTCTGACCAAAACTCTCAGAATGGCTTATAATAATGTCCACATTTAACTTAAATTTCACTCTGAAATCCAGGTTTTGGTGCAGGATGAGCCCTTTGGGCACCTTCTTAAAGGTGACATATTGTATAAACTCCTTCCTGCTCCTGGGAGCAGATATCAGGGCGTCTGAGGTCACCAGCAGGTGTAAAACTCCCCAAAAACTCAACCCTGGGATTTATTTAGTTCCCCTTTGTTTTAAAGTTCCTCATTTAACGAGCCGTTCTGATTTTCATTCCTAAAGTACGTCACTCCTTAAGTTGGCCCCGCCTCCTCTACTAAGCCCCGCCCACTCACATCCACCCTGCTGGACGGATGAAGCCAGCTTCTGGTGGAAATGTTCTGCTGTCAGCTGCACTGAGGAGCATGCATCTTCCATCCAGCAGCAGCCTCAGAGGATATAAGAGCCCAGTGGATAAACTATATCTGAGGCTAATGTTCCAGCAGAGTTAGCTAAAGACTGTGAATGTGCAGCAAACACTTTTCATCCCACTGTTTTAACAACTTGGTCCAGTTCAACGCTGGACTGAAGGAACTGAGCCACAAAGAGGATCAGTTCCAACTCTCAGAGCCTGAACTTCAGAGCAGGGAAATGGAAGCATCTGAGAAATAACTCCTCATGGTTTATTTACTGATTTATTTCTTCCTTTAGCAGCAGCTAACGCTAACAGCTTAGCTAATGAAATAACTCCTCATGGTTTATTTACTGATTTATTTCTTCCTTTAGCAGCAGCTAACGCTAACAGCTTAGCTAATGAAGATGACGTGCACCAACTTCTAAGGAGTTACTGCTGCTCCTTTCTGAAAGATGAACATTATTGTTCCCACATTACTTTGTTAGCTGAAGCTTTCTAGCTGAACGGTTCCGTTCTGTAACTCAGACAACCTGCAGCTGTGTTTAAGGTGTGTTTCCAACACAACACCGGTCCTCTCCTCACTCTCGCTGTGCTAATGTTACATTATCGGCATGTTTCTGATAAAGATGGAGGTCTCCAGGTACAACTGTTTAATGAGGTTAATAAATCCAAAATGTTTAAACGCAGTAATTAACGGTTCACATGCATCACTACGAGTTACGCTGTGCACTTCTCCGGCTTGGTCCATTACTGCTGATGAGAAAGCATTGTTTGCTAGCATCTGCTGCTAACTTACAGCTAACTGCTAACTTACGGCTAACTGCTAACTTACGGCTAACTGCTAACTTACGGCTAACTGCTAACTTACGGCTAACTGCTAACTTACAGCTTACTGCTAACTTACAGCTAACTGCTAACTTACGGCTAACTGCTAACTTACGGCTAACTGCTAACTTACAGCTAACTGCTAACTTACAGCTAACTGCTAACTTACAGCTACATGCTAACTTACAGCTAACTGTAACTTACAGCTAACTGCTAACTTACAGCTAACTGCTAACTTACAGCTAACTGTAACTTACGGCTAACTGCTAACTTACAGCTACATGCTAACTTACAGCTAACTGTAACTTACAGCTACATGCTGGAGTGTATTTGGTGTGACTGGAGGAATAGATTCATAATGTCACTGCATTAAATTACAGCTTCTTAAAGAGCCGGCACCAGGGGCCCAAAAACAAACATGGAGACAGACACAAAGGAAGATTCTGGAACATTAACAGCTGCTGACCTTTGATCTCCTGTTCATCAAAGCTTCAGCAGCAGCCTGGCTGGAGTATGTTCACACTGATGTGCATGTTTAGGCGCTGGCTGGTACTGAACCGTTTTTATCACGAGAGTTTGGACAAGGGCTGCAACAACGAATCGATAAAGTGGATAAAAATCGATTATTAATAGTGTTGGCAACGGATTTCATTCTTGATTAGTTGTGTCACGTGATCTATGCGTCACTCGCCATGTCGCCGGGCTTCACCTGCAGAGCTTTGTCAATGCTGGCTGAGTGAAATAAAGTTTAAAAAAAAAATCTCAACCTGCAGAGCGAGTTGAGCGAAGCGAGGCGGCATTTTCAAATATAAAAATAAGTAAATTCTTTAAATGACCGGCACAGAGAAAACGGTTCAACCCAAGTCCTCAAAAGTGTGGAAACTTCATGCATCACAACACTAAAAACATGTGTAACATGCAAGCTTCGGCACGGTGATGACGGGGCACTAAAACGGAAACATGTTGTAGTCATCGCTGAGGATGAAGGGAGCTCAGGGGAAGTAACGACAACATCCAACGTTTGTTTGGTTTCGAAGTGAGGAAACGTAACGTTAGTCTCTCCTGAGCTCGCCTGATGCTGCCGTCTGTTTGTTAGCTGGTTAATGACAGAGTGTGTGTGTTACTTTTTAATTTCATATTAATTAGCTTAAGCAGTGTTTAAATGTGCTTTATAAGTAAATCTAACTTGCACACAGTGATGGTAATAATTTAATGATTAGGCTTCAAGTTTTAGTTTCCTGACAAAGTCTGAGTGAAGACTTATGGGAGGATGACCTGCATTTCGACAGCGGGGCTCAGTTTGCCCAATGAAAAACACGTGCTAAAGTGCTAAAGTTAGTATTTTTATTATTTGATATTATTGCAATCGAACACTCAAAGAGGAACCTTTTTTTCGTGCGTTTATTTTCTTTGTCAGTCCAAATGTTCTATTTTGGAATAAAGATGTGGAAATTAATGTTTTTTGTCCGATTCATCGATTAATCGAAAAAGGTACAGTAAGAAACAAAACAACAAACAAACTGAAACAAAACAACAAACAAACTGAAACAAAACAACAAACAAACTGAAACAAAACAACAAACAAACTGAAACAAAACAACAAACAAACTGAAACAAAACAACAAACAAACTGAAACAAAACAACAAACAAACTGACACAAAACAACAAACAATAAACAACAAACAAACTGAAACAAAACAACAAACAAACTGAAACAAAACAACAAACAAACAACAAACACACTGAAATAAACATAAATAACAGGCTGCTCTGTCCAACTTCAGTTTTTCATCACATGATAAAAAAACAAGGATATGATGACATGAAGTGATCAATAATACTTGTTAAGAGCTTATTGATTAATAAAATGTATTAATGAAGCAAATAACTTATTAATAACACTTATTGATCAATAAAATAAAATAAATATTGATCACTGAATCAAATGCTGAAGTTTCAGGTTTTAAACTTTTCATCACTTTTTGTGTCTAATTACATGTATTGATCTCTCTCTGACCGCAGCTGATCAATAAACTCAGACTCCACGTGTTCAGGACCGAACCGGATCGAACCGGACCCACTGACCTGTGACCCGCGGCCCCGCTCTCCTTCATCACCATCACCATCATCATCACCAGTAGCTGAACGGGGTCCATAACGAGAACCGGATTCACAGATCCGCGCGTGACTCGCCAATCAATCAATCAGCCCGCTCGCGCGCGTCCACGGAGAACAAGCAGATTTACGCACGCTGCCCTCAGGTTTCCTGCAGCAGAAGGAAACCCGTCCCGGTTGCGTGTCAGAGTCCGGACCGGCTCGTCCTGCTGCTCTGACAAACTGAGGGAAGTTCAGACCGTGCGCTCGCTGCTTCTGCGGGGCTGTCCGCGGGGGCGGGGTCAGGTGTGTGTCTGTGAGCGGTGTCCATTTACACAGTTTAACCCTTTAAATTCTGGTTCCGGCCCGCAGATAAACGAACCCTGCTCGGACCACAGGTTTCCCCAGCAGCAGCTGTTCAGAGCATCTGTGAAAACAGATCAGCCGGTTCTGGTTCCTTTAAAGTTTCATTTCATCTGTTTTTCTGTGGTTTATTAAACAAAAGACTCCAAGGTCATTAAGGTGATGCTCAAAGGTCAGAACCGGGTCACAACACGGGCCCTGGGAGGCTCGGCTGCCACAGACCTGCGTTACGGACCGGGCTCACCACACATCTGGTTCTGAAACATGAAGACGATCGATTGATTTTAATGATTAAAACTTTGAGAGTTTGAAAAAAATCACAGAACACCAAACAGGAAGAATCCAGTTTATCTTCAGGTCCAGAACCAGAACCAGAAGGCAGTGAAACGGGCCACAAACAGGCGAGAGGTCCAAAAACACACAAACAACACAACAAAGAAACATCATGTGACCAAGTGAGACGGAACCAAAGCTGGCTCTGCTCCAGGGAAACCCAGACTGGGTCCAGAAGAACTTTAGAAATAAACTGACCCGATTCTTTTACGTATTTTTAATGCTTCCTCCGCTCCCCGCTGGATTGCTTTTATTTTATGTCAAGCTTCATCTGGACCTCACCGGGCCTCGCCGGGCCTCACCGGGCCTCACCGGGCCTCACCGGGCCTAGCCGGGCCTCGCCGGGCCTCTCCGGGCCTCACCGGGCCTCATCTGGACCTCTCCGGGCCTCACCGGGCCTCACCGGGCCTCGCCGGGCCTCTCCGGGCCTCACCGGGCCTCTCCGGGCCTCGCCGGGCCTCACCGGGCCTCTCTGGACCTCTCTGGACCTCTCCGGGCCTCACCGGGCCTCGCCGGGCCTCGCCGGGCCTCGCCGGGCCTCTCCGGGCCTCACCGGGCCTCATCTGGACCTCTCCGGGCCTCACCGGGCCTCACCGGGCCTCACCGGGCCTCTCCGGGCCTCTCCGGGCCTCTCCGGGCCTCATCTGGACCTCTCCGGGCCTCGCCGGGCCTCTCCGGGCCTCACCGGGCCTCTCCGGGCCTCGCCGGGCCTCACCGGGCCTCTCTGGACCTCTCCGGGCCTCTCCGGGCCTCGCCGGGCCTCGCCGGGCTTCGTCATCAGGCCACTCATGGCTCTGCCGCAGCTTTTGAGTGGAGACGGATCCAGATGTGGGTCTTCAGACTTCAGACACTTTGAGTCGGCACCGTCACATGTGAGTCTGCTTTGGGTCGAACACGCTCTGCTAACCGAGCTGAATGGTTCTGACCCGCTGAGATCAGAACATTTTATAACAGCGGAATAAGTTGGGACCAACGTGGACCCGGCCACAGATGATTCGTCCTCTGATGGTTCTGATGGGTTCAGTCTGAATGGGTCGGGGTTTGACAGCTGGTCTCATTTGGAGAACCGGATGGAACCGTTTGATTGATAATTTGTTTGATTATTGATTATTGCTGACGAGGTTTATTTTCAACAACTTGTCGTCTGACCAAATCTGCAGAAGAAGAACGGACCCCTCCCCCTTATTGCTGCAACTGTTGTTTGAATGTGGTCCAGACTCTGGGTCACCTTGGTTCTGACAAAGCGCCTGCAGCTAATTAGAAGCTGAGCAGCTTATCATGTGACAGCTGTCGGACTCCCATCATGCACTGCGGCGGGTCACGGCGGTCCACACAGACCCACAGCCTGATGGTTCTGGTAGTCAGACATGATGATGGTGCCGTTTATCAGCAGCTTCCTCACTCCATCACAGTTCTGACCCAGTTCTGGATGGGGATACTCCCTAAATAAGGCTGATGACATCATCACATGCTGATGGTTCTGGTTCTGGCTGTGAACCGGAGCAGAGGGGTTTCTGATCAGAGCAGCTGAGGGGGCTCGTGACATCATGAGGGGGTGGAGTCAGGAAACCATGTGACTGTTGCACTTCCTGTGTCCTTAGTGTTGGGGCTCGATGACGTTTTCCTGCTCAGACCCACGTGGTTCAGATGTTCTGAAGGTCGATGCTCATTGGTCACAGAGGACCATGTGACTGATGCTCTGAGCTCTGTCAGTGGTTCTGTTCTGTCAGAACTCTTTGATTTGGACTTCAGGCGGTTTTGTTTCATAGATACTTTTATTTGGCCCACCTGTGTCTCTGGCTCAGGGCCCCCGGGGGCCCCAGGAGGCCCCCAGGGGCCCTCGGGGGCCCCTGGCAGCACGTCACTCTGAGAGGAGGAGGAGGAGGATGAAGAGGAGGAGGAAGAGGAGGGGAGGAGGAGGGGAGGAGGCAGACTTTCACAGGCAGCTGAAAGATGACATTTTAATTACATCTGTGTCCATTCATCTGTCCGTCTGCACTCACTCCATCAGGAGGTTCCCACACCTCACAAACCGCCACCTCTTCTTCTTCTTTCTGCTCGCTGAAAGGACACGACTTGCTGCCTGTTTTTACAGGTCGTCATGGCAACCGACAGCCACCGAAAATGTCTGCAGGTCAAACCGGATGTTTCAGCACTCGGTTGTGAAGTTCTGCTCTCCACCAGAAACTAACACACAACCATTAGCTGATGGGCCCGGTTCTAAGGAAAGACCCCCTTAGGCTACAGGGGCCACACCTGAGGAAGGAAGCATGGTTGCTATTCAGATATGTCTGATGTTTCCTAAATGAGATAAAGGGAGCTCTGATGTCTCCTAAATGAGATAAAGGGAGCTCTGATGTCTCCTAAATGAGATAAAGGGATGTCTGATGTTTCCTAAATGAGATAAAGGAAGCTCTGATGTTTCCTAGATGAGATAAAGACATGTCTGATGTCTCCTAAATGAGATGAAGGGAGCTCTGATGTCTCCTAAATGAGATAAAGACATGTCTGATGTTTCCTAAATGAGATAAAGGAAGCTCTGATGTCTCCTAAATGAGATAAAGGAAGCTCTGATGTCTCCTAAATGAGATAAAAGAAGCTTAGATTTTTCCTAAATGAGATAAAGGAAGCTCTGATGTTTCCTAAATGAGATAAAGGAAGCTCTGATGTCTCCTAAATGAGATAAAGGGAGCTCTGACGTTTCCTAAATGAGATAAAGGGAGCTCTGATGTCTCCTAAATGAGATAAAAGAAGCTCAAATTTTCCTAAATGAGATAAAAGAAGCTCTGATGTTTCCTAAATGAGATAAAGACATGTCTGATGATTCCTAAATGAGATAAAGGGAGCTCTGATGTCTCCTAAATGAGATTAAAGAAGCTTAGATTTTTCCTAAATGAGATAAAGGGAGCTCTGATGTTTCCTAAATGAGATAAAGGGAGCTCTGATGTCTCCTAAATGAGATAAAGGAAGCTCTGATGTCTCCTAAATGAGATAAAAGAAGCTTAGATTTTTCCTAAATGAGATAAAGGGAGCTCTGATGTCTCCTAAATGAGATAAAGGGAGCTCTGATGTCTCCTAAATGAGATAAAAGAAGCTTAGATTTTTCCTAAATGAGATAAAGGAAGCTCTGATGTTTCCTAAATGAGATAAAGGAAGCTCTGATGTCTCCTAAATGAGATAAAGGAAGCTCTGATGTCTCCTAAATGAGATAAAAGAAGCTTAGATTTTTCCTAAATGAGATAAAGGAAGCTCTGATGTTTCCTAAATGAGATAAAGGGAGCTCTGATGTCTCCTAAATGAGATAAAAGAAGCTTAGATTTTTCCTAAATGAGATAAAGGAAGCTCTGATGTCTCCTAAATGAGATAAAGGGAGCTCTGATGTCTCCTAAATGAGATAAAGGGAGCTCTGATGTTTCCTAAATGAGATAAAGGGAGCTCTGATGTTTCCTAAATGAGATAAAGGGAGCTCTGATGTCTCCTAAATTAGATAAAAGAAGCTTAGATTTTTCCTAAATGAGATAAAGGAAGCTCTGATGTCTCCTAAATGAGATAAAGGGAGCTCTGATGTCTCCTAAATGAGATAAAGGGAGCTCTGATGTCTCCTAAATGAGATAAAAGAAGCTTAGATTTTTCCTAAATGAGATAAAGGAAGCTCTGATGTCTCCTAAATGAGATAAAGGGAGCTCTGATGTTTCCTAAATGAGATAAAGGAAGCTCTGATTTTTCCTAAATGAGATAAAGGAAGCTCTGATTTTTCCTAAATGAGATAAAGGGAGCTCTGATGTCTCCTAAATGAGATAAAGGAAGCTTAGATTTTTCCTAAATGAGATAAAGGGATGTCTGATGTTTCCTAAATGAGATAAAGACATGTCTGATGTTTCCTAAATGAGATAAAGACATGTCTGATGTTTCCTAAATGAGATGAAGGGATGTCTGATGTTTCCTAAATGAGATGAAGGGATGTCTGATGTTTCCTAAATGAGATAAAGGAAGCTCTGATGTCTCCTAAATGAGATAAAGGAAGCTCTGATGTTTCCTAAATGAGATAAAGACATGTCTGATGTTTCCTAAATGAGATAAAGGAAGCTCTGATTTTTCCTAAATGAGATAAAGGAAGCTTAGATTTTTCCTAAATGAGATAAAGGGATGTCTGATGTTTCCTAAATGAGATGAAGGGATGTCTGATGTTTCCTAAATGAGATAAAGGAAGCTCTGATGTCTCCTAAATGAGATAAAGGAAGCTCTGATGTTTCCTAAATGAGATAAAGACATGTCTGATGTTTCCTAAATGAGATAAAGGAAGCTCTGATTTTTCCTAAATGAGATAAAGGAAGCTTAGATTTTTCCTAAATGAGATAAAGGGATGTCTGATGTTTCCTAAATGAGATAAAGACATGTCTGATGTTTCCTAAATGAGATGAAGGGATGTCTGATGTTTCCTAAATGAGATGAAGGGAGCTCTGATGTTTCCTAAATGAGATAAAGACATGTCTGATGTTTCCTAAATGAGATAAAGGAAGCTCTGATGTTTCCTAAATGAGATAAAGACATGTCTGATGTTTCCTAAATGAGATGAAGGGATGTCTGATGTTTCCTAAATGAGATGAAGGGATGTCTGATGTTTCCTAAATGAGATGAAGGGATGTCTGATGTTTCCTAAATGAGATAAAGGAAGCTCTGATTTTTCCTAAATGAGATAAAGGAAGCTTAGATTTTTCCTAAATGAGATAAAGGGAGCTCTGATGTTTCCTAAATGAGATAAAGACATGTCTGATGTTTCCTAAATGAGATAAAGGGATGTCTGATGTTTCCTAAATGAGATAAAGACATGTCTGATGTTTCCTAAATGAGATAAAGACATGTCTGATGTTTCCTAAATGAGATAAAGGGATGTCTGATGTTTCCTAAATGAGATAAAGACATGTCTGATGTTTCCTAAATGAGATAAAGGAAGCTCTGATGTTTCCTAAATGAGATAAAGACATGTCTGATGTTTCCTAAATGAGATAAAGGAAGCTCTGATGTTTCCTAAATGAGATAAAGACATGTCTGATGTTTCCTAAATGAGATAAAGACATGTCTGATGTTTCCTAAATGAGATAAAGGAAGCTCTGATGTTTCCTAAATGAGATAAAGGAAGCTCTGATGTTTCCTAAATGAGATAAAGACATGTCTGATGTTTCCTAAATGAGATAAAGGAAGCTCTGATGTTTCCTAAATGAGATAAAGACATGTCTGATGTTTCCTAAATGAGATAAAGACATGTCTGATGTTTCCTAAATGAGATAAAGGAAGCTCTGATGTTTCCTAAATGAGATGAAGGGAGCTCTGATGTTTCCTAAATGAGATAAAGGAAGCTCTGATGTCTCCTAAATGAGATAAAAGAAGCTCTGATGTTTCCTAAATGAGATGAAGGGAGCTCTGATGTTTCCTAAATGAGATAAAAGAAGCTCAGATTTTTCCTAAATGAGATGAAGGGAGCTCTGATGTCTCCTAAATGAGATAAAGACATGTCTGATGTGTCCTAAATGAGATAAAGGAAGCTCTGATGTTTCCTAAATGAGATAAAGACATGTCTGATGTGTCCTAAATGAGATAAAGGAAGCTCTGATGTCTCCTAAATGAGATAAAAGAAGCTCTGATGTTTCCTAAATGAGATGAAGGGAGCTCTGATGTTTCCTAAATGAGATAAAAGAAGCTCTGATTTTTCCTAAATGAGATAAAAGAAGCTGTGATTTTTCCTAAATGAGATAAAGGGAGCTCTGATGTCTCCTAAATGAGATAAAAGAAGCTTAGATTTTTCCTAAATGAGATAAAGGAAGCTCTGATGTCTCCTAAATGAGATAAAGGGAGCTCTGATGTCTCCTAAATGAGATAAAGGGAGCTCTGATGTCTCCTAAATGAGATAAAGGGAGCTCTGATGTTTCCTAAATGAGATAAAGGAAGCTCTGATGTTTCCTAAATGAGATAAAGGGAGCTCTGATGTCTCCTAAATGAGATAAAAGAAGCTTAGATTTTTCCTAAATGAGATAAAGGGAGCTCTGATGTCTCCTAAATGAGATAAAGGGAGCTCTGATGTCTCCTAAATGAGATAAAGGGAGCTCTGATGTTTCCTAAATGAGATAAAGGGATGTCTGATGTTTCCTAAATGAGATAAAGACATGTCTGATGTTTCCTAAATGAGATAAAGGAAGCTCTGATGTTTCCTAAATGAGATAAAGGGAGCTCTGATGTCTCCTAAATGAGATAAAGGGAGCTCTGATGTTTCCTAAATGAGATAAAGGGATGTCTGATGTTTCCTAAATGAGATAAAGACATGTCTGATGTTTCCTAAATGAGATGAAGGGATGTCTGATGTTTCCTAAATGAGATAAAGACATGTCTGATGTTTCCTAAATGAGATAAAGACATGTCTGATGTTTCCTAAATGAGATAAAGGAAGCTCTGATGTTTCCTAAATGAGATAAAGACATGTCTGATGTTTCCTAAATGAGATAAAGGGAGCTCTGATGTTTCCTAAATGAGATAAAGACATGTCTGATGTTTCCTAAATGAGATAAAGGAAGCTCTGATGTTTCCTAAATGAGATAAAGACATGTCTGATGTTTCCTAAATGAGATGAAGGGAGCTCTGATGTTTCCTAAATGAGATAAAGACATGTCTGATGTTTCCTAAATGAGATAAAGGAAGCTCTGATGTTTCCTAAATGAGATAAAGACATGTCTGATGTTTCCTAAATGAGATAAAGACATGTCTGATGTTTCCTAAATGAGATGAAGGGATGTCTGATGTTTCCTAAATGAGATAAAGACATGTCTGATGTTTCCTAAATGAGATAAAGGAAGCTCTGATGTTTCCTAAATGAGATAAAGACATGTCTGATGTTTCCTAAATGAGATAAAGACATGTCTGATGTTTCCTAAATGAGATGAAGGGAGCTCTGATGTTTCCTAAATGAGATAAAGGAAGCTCTGATGTCTCCTAAATGAGATAAAAGAAGCTCTGATGTTTCCTAAATGAGATGAAGGGAGCTCTGATGTTTCCTAAATGAGATAAAAGAAGCTCAGATTTTTCCTAAATGAGATGAAGGGAGCTCTGATGTTTCCTAAATGAGATAAAAGAAGCTCTGATGTTTCCTAAATGAGATGAAGGGAGCTCTGATGTTTCCTAAATGAGATAAAAGAAGCTTAGATTTTTCCTAAATGAGATAAAGGAAGCTCTGATGTCTCCTAAATGAGATAAAAGAAGCTTAGATTTTTCCTAAATGAGATAAAGGAAGCTCTGATTTTTCCTAAATGACATAAAGGAAGCTCTGATGTCTCCTAAATGAGATAAAGGAAGCTCTGATGTCTCCTAAATGAGATAAAGGGAGCTCTGATGTCTCCTAAATGAGATAAAGGGAGCCCCGAAGCTCCTTTCCTGGGTGTTAAGAGTCCCGGCAGTTCCTCTGGGTCAGTCCCTTAGAATAAAGACTACTGGAGAGGACTCATACTTTCCTTCAGATCCAAACTCAGAACTGCTGAGTCCTTCATCCTCAGAACAGTCCAGAAACCTTCTTCATCAGTCTGTTACAGCTACGGCTCGAGGTCTTTGGTGAAAAACCTCTGGATGATGATTGTTTTATAATGAATTGGACTGAGATGACGTCTGTTGTGTTTTAGAAATCAAACTGAACAGAACCTAACGTGATGTGAGTCATGAAAACTGCCTCAGGTCTGAATTAAGGAGGAGAAGATGGAGGAAGCTCCTTCCCTCAGCAGCTGCTCTGAGAAACCTCCAGATGTTTGTTCTAACAGATGAGATGTAAGACTGACCCCTGAACTCAGTAAACATGATATCAGTAAACAGTTTGAGACACAAGGACACGTCAGAGTCGGTCAGATTTTACTGAGAAAAGAACCTTCATCACCATAATCATCATCACACGGCACTGAAGAGACTGGTTATTGTTCAGGAGGGCTCACTCTGCACAGAGAACCAACCACAGCTCTTCTTCTGTGGTCACACTGGTTCTGATTCCAGGTTCTGAGCAGGTTAGCAGGGCTCACATAACCAGGTGCCCTCAGGGGTTCTGACAGGTCGGGTCAAACAGTGAAAACAACAGGAAGTCACATCAGAAACTACGGTGATGATGTCACAGGGCCTCTTCCTTTCCAGCCCCTCGGGGTCAGCGGGGCACCTGCTTACAGTACCTGGTTTCCATGGCGACAGCGTCATGTTTGATGTTTGCGGGCTGGAACCATGAAGAAGTGTTATCTGCAGACAGTCTGTGTGCAGGTGGGCGCCCCCTGGTGGCCACGGCAGCTACTGCAACCAACATTTTCCTCAAATACTGTAAAGTAACCAGGACGAGTTCTGATTGGCTGATTTCAGCTTCAAACTCGTGTTTCAGCTCTGATTCTTCATGATGAAACCGGTCCGAAGACAACTCTTCATCAGCAGAACCCGATTCAGGACCCGGCTCCAGGATCTCTGCAGGACACGGCGCTTCCTCACAGCACCGTATTTTCTTTAAGTTTTGATTTTCTCATCCAACGCTACAAAAATCAAAACCTAAAAAAACCACGGAGCTGCAGAACGACGGCCTCATGGCGAGCGTGGAGCTGCAGAACGACGGCCTCATGGCGAGCGTGGAGCTGCAGAACGACGGCCTCATGGCGAGCGTGGAGCTGCAGAACGACGGCCTCATGGCGAGCGCGGCAGCACGCCACTTCCTGTTTGTAAACTGGAAGCTGCTGATCAGTCCGGCAGCCTGTAGATGACAGCACAGCTGCTGCTGACGCTCTCCTCCCTGATGACATGGCGGCGTTGGCATTCTTCTTGGCGACAGCCGCTCCGAGCGATGGCGCCGACCACAGGTCAGCTTAACCCGTCCACAGTATTTCTCCTGGATGGACGAACACAGACAGATTTATTGATCCCTCGGAGGAAAGAAGCCACAAACACAATAAATGAGTCAAAGTGGAAAAAAACTTTACTGTAACCATGACAACATGGAGCTCAGAGCGGCGGTGCCTCCATCAGTCAGAAGGTTGCTGGCTGTATTCCCACCTTCCTCAGTCGCTGTTCGAAAACATCTTTGGTGAGAAACGGTTCCCTCGATGTGCGTCGGCTCAGAACTAAACTGAAATGTGCTCCGGTACCTTCGGACCGGCTGGCAGCACAGACTGAAATGTGCTCCGGTACCTTCGGACCGGCTGGCAGCACGGACTGAAATGTGCTCCGGTACCTTCGGACCGGCTGGCAGCACAGACTGAAATGTGCTCCGGTACCTTCGGACCGGCTGGCAGCACGGACTGAAATGTGCTCCGGTACCTTCGGACCGGCTGGCAGCACGGACTGAAATGTGCTCCGGTACCTTCAGACCGGCTGGCAGCACAGACTGAAATGTGCTCCGGTACCTTCGGACCGGCTGAAATGTGCTCCGGTACCTTCAGACCGGCTGGCAGCACGGACTGAAATGTGCTCCGGTACCTTCAGACCTGCTGGCAGCACGGACTGAAGTGTGCTCCGGTACCTTCGGACCGGCTGGCAGCACGGACTGAAATGTGCTCCGGTACCTTCGGACCGGCTGGCAGCACGGACTGAAATGTGCTCCGGTACCTTCGGACCGGCTGGCAGCACGGACTGAAATGTGCTCCGGTACCTTCAGACCTGCTGGCAGCACGGACTGAAGTGTGCTCCGGTACCTTCGGACCGGCTGGCAGCACGGACTGAAATGTGCTCCGGTACCTTCGGACCGGCTGGCAGCACAGACTGAAATGTGCTCCGGTACCTTCGGACCGGCTGGCAGCACGGACTGAAATGTGCTCCGGTACCTTCAGACCGGCTGGCAGCACAGACTGAAATGTGCTCCGGTACCTTCAGACCTGCTGGCAGCACGGACTGAAATGTGCTCCGGTACCTTCGGACCGGCTGGCAGCACGGACTGAAATGTGCTCCGGTACCTTCGGACCGGCTGGCAGCACGGACTGAAGTGTGCTCCGGTACCTTCGGACCGGCTGGCAGCACGGACTGAAATGTGCTCCGGTACCTTCGGACCGGCTGGCAGCACGGACTGAAATGTGCTCCGGTACCTTCGGACCGGCTGGCAGCACGGACTGAAATGTGCTCCGGTACCTTCAGACCGGCTGGCAGCACGGACTGAAATGTGCTCCGGTACCTTCGGACCGGCTGGCAGCACAGACTGAAATGTGCTCCGGTACCTTCGGACCGGCTGGCAGCACGGACTGAAATGTGCTCCGGTACCTTCGGACCGGCTGGCAGCACGGACTGAAATGTGCTCCGGTACCTTCGGACCGGCTGGCAGCACGGACTGAAATGTGCTCCGGTACCTTCGGACCGGCTGGCAGCACGGACTGAAATGTGCTCCGGTACCTTCGGACCGGCTGGCAGCACGGACTGAAATGTGCTCCGGTACCTTCAGACCGACTGAAATGTGCTCCGGTACCTTCGGACCGGCTGGCAGCACAGACTGAAATGTGCTCCGGTACCTTCGGACCGGCTGGCAGCACGGACTGAAATGTGCTCCGGTACCTTCGGACCGGCTGGCAGCACGGACTGAAATGTGCTCCGGTACCTTCGGACCGGCTGGCAGCACGGACTGAAATGTGCTCCGGTACCTTCAGACCTGCTGGCAGCACGGACTGAAGTGTGCTCCGGTACCTTCGGACCGGCTGGCAGCACGGACTGAAATGTGCTCCGGTACCTTCGGACCGGCTGAAATGTGCTCCGGTACCTTCAGACCGGCTGGCAGCACAGACTGAAATGTGCTCCGGTACCTTCGGACCGGCTGGCAGCACGGACTGAAATGTGCTCCGGTACCTTCAGACCGACTGAAATGTGCTCCGGTACCTTCAGACCGGCTGGCAGCACAGACTGAAATGTGCTCCGGTACCTTCGGACCGGCTGGCAGCACGGACTGAAATGTGCTCCGGTACCTTCGGACCGGCTGGCAGCACAGACTGAAATGTGCTCCGGTACCTTCGGACCGGCTGGCAGCACAGACTGAAATGTGCTCCGGTACCTTCGGACCGGCTGGCAGCACGGACTGAAATGTGCTCCGGTACCTTCGGACCGGCTGGCAGCACGGACTGAAATGTGCTCCGGTACCTTCGGACCGGCTGGCAGCACAGACTGAAATGTGCTCCGGTACCTTCGGACCGGCTGGCAGCACGGACTGAAATGTGCTCCGGTACCTTCGGACCGGCTGGCAGCACGGACTGAAATGTGCTCCGGTACCTTCAGACCGGCTGGCAGCACGGACTGAAATGTGCTCCGGTACCTTCGGACCGGCTGGTTCTGATCGGCTCAGCCTCTGACGGATCCACAGACGTGAGCTGAAAATAAGCTCCGCTTCACACTGAGGTGACCTCATCACTGAGGCTTCTGTCAGCGCTGCAGGGCCTCTCCGCTGCCCTGCTGTTGCCTAGCAACAGGCTCCTGCACGGCAGCGATGGCGAGGCTGAAACTGCGGCGTCCAAAGACGAACGACTGTGACCGTTTAAAACGAGAAATCATCATCTGCTGCTGGCAGAGCAGGGAGGAGCCGTCCAGCGTCGTCATGGAAACGGCTGCATCTGTCCCAGCTGCTGGCGACGGGTTAGACCTGCGCTGCTCTTCTTCTGCAGAGGACACGCCTCTGGCTGGATGACCTCATCATTCTGCGCCGCACTCCATCACGAACATCTTCGTCTTATCATTTTCTTTCTCGTTCAGAGGCCCCCGAGGACTGACCTGACCAGGTGCCCCCCCCCATCAGCGTGCATCTTCATCACTGTGAAGCTGCCGCAGCTTCTGGGTTCAGAGTTTTACGTCTCAGGTAGAAAAACACCTTTAATACGACCATCAGTGATGAGGATCCGCTTCCTGCTCTGCCACAAACTGCTGCTGCGTCACGGTTCAGGCCCAGACTCCACCGGTGGACCCCAGGGGTCCATGTTGGGGCTCCTGTTGTTTGTGTCGTTTGGTTCCTTTGAAATCTTCTTCCTGGAAACTCTTCTTCAACTCAAACCTACATGAACCCAGAGGAGTCCACAGGAACCTCAGGTGACAACCAAATCTTATCTAAACCACAGCAAACTTAGCGACTTCATCTGTGGTTCTTCTCCAACTCTCAGCCTGTCATCCAGCCTCTGAAATGTTCTAAAAAAGGTTTAAGTTGTCCCCTGATGTGAGTTCAAACATGTTCGGAGATGATATGAACATCATCTGATGGAGTTTGACCAGAAATCTGTGAGAGTTCATCTTAAATCAATAAATATCATTCATGAAGATCAGAATCTGATGGTGACACGGCTCCATGAGAGGAGAACCAGCTTCATGATGCTGAAAATCCTGAGCTCACAGAGTTTAAACTCACCTTTTTAAATGAGAAGCAGACCCAGTTCTTCATGTTGTCTTCATCTCAGCACTCATTGCTTCAAACATATTTTTAAAATAACTAAATAACCAATCAGAGCCTGGAGGAGTCTGGATTAATGCCAAATTACAGAGATTTAATTTAAGATTTAAAATTCTGAGCAATCAAATTAAGCCGGTTTATTATATTATAGACTGATTTTAATCTAAAATGACCAATGATTCATCCTCATTATTTATCACCTTCTTCCATCTTTTATTTTTTAGCTTTTGGCGTCCACAGAAATAAGTAAAGAACCCAGCGTTAAATGAGCCAATAAAATATCAGAAATGTCTGTTAACATGATAGCTTCAATGCCGCAACCCGATAGATCCAACAGAGGAACAGAAATAAAACCATTTTAAACGCACGTCAAACGCACAAAATGAGTGACCGCTACATAAAAAAGAAAAAACCGAGACGCATTCCGAACTCCCTTTAAATATCTGCCGTTTTAATTAACTTCACTTAATTCTCAGCAATGCAGCTTCAATCCCTGAGAACATTTACTCAGCTGGTAGCGGCAGAAGACGACGGTAATTTCGGCACATATTGAGGCAAACATCGT
Organism: Leuresthes tenuis; assembly: GCA_036924055.1. Lineage (NCBI taxonomy): Eukaryota > Metazoa > Chordata > Actinopteri > Atheriniformes > Atherinopsidae > Leuresthes > Leuresthes tenuis. The sequence continues at coordinate 319,465 of JAVGWW010000007.1, forward strand.
CGAGTATTTCGGCGTTAATTTGATTTTTACTGCCAGGGTTGAGCCGCGGTGGCGGAAATTACCGCCCAGTCACGTAGGTTGCGGTCTATCTGTAGAGAACGTAATCGAGATGCAGTAACATAAAAAATGCTAAAATGTTAGAATTTATTGATCAGAACTGCTTTTCCTGTAAGCCGAACAGAAGGGTCGACCATGCAGACCGAAGAGGTATAAAATATTGTTTCACTAACATCAAACCGGAGGAGAAAAGAATCGCATCTCTGAAAACTAAGATTTTTAACGGTTATTTGTCATCGACGGCTAACTGTTAGCAACAGCTGCTAACGTTACCGCAGCAGTCAAACGGTCAGTCCGCCGCTGCAGTGCGGACGGACGGACAGACGCCGGTGGGCCGGTCGTTGGTCCCTTTGTGTCCTCACCCGCTACGCAGACAGCTGCTCCGTCCCCGGGCCGCCGTAGACACACTCCGCCGTAGCCGCCGTCACTTCTGCGGGACGTTTGACCGTGAACACCGACCCTCCGTCTCCTCCGGTCTGAGGCAAGATGTCGGCGGCTGTAGCAGCGCGTCAGCTGACGGAGTCTCGCCGGTCGCGTCCCGCTCGGAGCACCGCCCTCCTGCGCAGCACTCTCCACACCCCACTGGGAGGCTTTCTTTTCTTTAAATCACAGTTGGTTTTTTCATTTAACCAGCACTGATAACCGCGGTGGACGTGTGATTTATCTACCGACAGATCCCAGCGGGATCCTTGCTGCTGTGGCCGCTCACACAGGCCGAGGAGGCAGCTGCTCGGAATGGGACGCGTCCCTCCTTCCGTCTCAGGATGAAGGAGAGATATGAATCACTCGCGTCACTCGGGGGCCCTCAGGGGTCAAAAGTCTTGAGATACCCCTAACCCCTAAAAATAACCCTAACCCCCATAAATAAAACTGAATTGACAGCATGAACCCAGCAGATAAGACTGATGATGGTTATCTAACCATAACCCAGATATCTGCTATTAAAGGGCTGACTGGTGACAACAGGGGTCCAACACAGGGGTCTTCCAGACTCCCTCAGGTACACCATCACACATCTGATAAAAGGTAAAAGAAGGTGGAATGAGTTTGAAAACAACTTGTTGAACATCTGTATGATCGCTATAAGGCGGATTCTGGGTCCAAAGTATTTAAAGATGAACAAACACAACCTGTCTGAGGCATAAATGGGAGAAAGAATCTGACAGCAGGAACTGGCCAAAAGACTTCCTTTCATTAGTTATTAATGGGTCATTAATACAGAAGTATTAAAGATATTCAGGATGGACACGATGAAGAGCTGCTGTCTGGGTTCCACACCCAGCATCTGAGAACAATGCAACTAAACTCCTGTTTGGAAATAACAAAGAAGGGGCTCCAGCCACAGAGCATTGCTTTGGTTTCCTTTATGAAATCTTTATTATGGACAGAATCCACTTTTGTTTGAGGGGGAAAATCTGAATCTGATACCTTCTTCTGTTGATTTCTGAATGTTGCTTCCTGTTCTCAGAGTTTAGTTTTCCTCTTTTTTCATGTTCCTGGGTTATAACATCTGGACAAAGGGGGAAATGGAGTGAACTATGGCTGCTGACTGTGCGGTTTATCGGTTCTGGTCCGATGACACACGATGTGACAGTTATAGCCCTGTTATGTCCTGGGAGGCCGAATGAAAACCTGTTTATAGGGAATGAGCTCCAGGAGGGAGGAAACCCACTGATGATTCCTCTTAGAAACAAACTACAGATCCATAAACAGAAACCCTGTTAATAAACTAAGTTTTTAAAAATCAGCCCAGAAGTTTCTCAGAGGTTTTTATTGTTGTTTGTGGGGACAAAATAAATAAAAACTATCATCTGCTGAAACTCTGAACTGAAACGTGTGACCACAGCAGACTCGGTTCTGATGTAAAGGTGGACTCTGGGTTCTGGTCTGTTTTGGGTCAGTCAGCTGTCCTGAAAAGCTGCTCCGATGCATTTATTTTGTCATTTATTCAGTGCTTCAGGGTTCCAACGCAGCCTCAGAGCTTCTGTCTGAACACTTTTACATGTCTGGAAATCATCAGGAAAAGAACCAAAAAAACTCTGAACAGAACCTCCTCCAGAAAGATTTGTAACCGGAACCATCAGAATAACTTTACTTTGGATGTTCCTCCAAAGTTCTCCATCCCATCTCCTCTCCTGCTCCACAGGGCTCTGTCCCGGGTCTCCTTCTCTTCACAGTTTAAACCACCTCTAACTAACAACCCCCGACAGGTGCCTCAATGCTGCCAAAAGAGACCTCCGGCAGGCTGATGCTCCCTCTGGACCTCGCTCAGGAACCTCATCTGGTTCTGCCCTACAAACAAGGCTCAGTCCAGACCGGCGGCTCCCTGATGGTGGAACCAGCTACCAGACAATTCCAGAACCTGCAGCGATGGATGGTGGGTATGACCTCGTCCAACCATAGCCCTGCACGAGAGCCCAGAACCATCCACAGCAGAGAGGGGCGGGGTCTATTCATGACCCCGCCCCTTTAAAAAGCATGAAGGAGGCAGTTTCTTTTGGTCTCTCCGTTGTTGCTGACTGACCACAGAAGGTCACAAAGAGGTTTATGTTACCGAGACTAAACCGGGTCATGGGATTTATGTCCGTCCAACATGCTGATGTGGAGTCGGACCCCTGATCCAGAACATCCTGTTAGAATGAACACGGGTTCAACCTCAAACACCCGACCCAGCCCAGCATTATCACTGTATCAGCACCAACCCAGAGCATTATCACAGCACACAGTTCGACGGTCCGGGTCCAGTTCGCTCCAAACTGGGTTCATCACATTCTACATCACCCCAAACGTGAACAGAGAAGCAGAAACAGTCCAATCACTGCAAAATCAGTGTCCCTGCAGTGGTCCTCAGAGCTGAATAAGCTCAGCTCGCAGACGTTTTAACTCTCACCTGAAAGGCTTCGGTTCTAAACTAATGGGGAGTATCAGCTCATACTGGACTGTTCTGCTCCTCCCAAAGACCAAGAATCTCAGTTATCCTGGTGATCAGTGTTGGCTGCAGAGTTTCTTAATGCAGAACAATCATTCAAACCTTCTGAAACAGGAATATCTTTCCACAGTCTGTGTCCAACACCTGCATCAGCCGAGTTAAAAGCTGAAACATGTGAATAAATTCAGCGAGGATCTGACCTGTTTGATCAGTTAAATCAGACTCCATCACATCTTAAAGATCTCACAGTTGGATATTTCCCCAACAGAGCACTTTGCTCTCAGGCTGCAGGTTTCCTTGTGGTTCCCAGAGTTTCTAAAAGCAGAATGGGAGGCAGAGCCTTCAGTTATCAGGCCCCTAAAAGCAGAATGGGAGGCAGAGCCTTCAGTTATCAGGCCCCTAAAAGCAGAATGGGAGGCAGAGCCTTCAGTTATCAGGCCCCTAAAAGCAGAATGGGAGGCAGAGCCTTCAGTTATCAGGCCCCTAAAAGCAGAATGGGAGGCAGAGCCTTCAGTTATCAGGCCCCTAAAAGCAGAATGGGAGGCAGAGCCTTCAGTTATCAGGCCCCTAAAAGCAGAATGGGAGGCAGAGCCTTCAGTTATCAGGCCCCTAAAAGCAGAATGGGAGGCAGAGCCTTCAGTTATCAGGCCCCTAAAAGCAGAATGGGAGGCAGAGCCTTCAGTTATCAGGCCCCTAAAAGCAGAATGGGAGGCAGAGCCTTCAGTTATCAGGCCCCTAAAAGCAGAATGGGAGGCAGAGCCTTCAGTTATCAGGCCCCTAAAAGCAGAATGGGAGGCAGAGCCTTCAGTTATCAGGCCCCTAAAAGCAGAATGGGAGGCAGAGCCTTCAGTTATCAGGCCCCTAAAAGCAGAATGGGAGGCAGAGCCTTCAGTTATCAGGCCCCTAAAAGCAGAATGGGAGGCAGAGCCTTCAGTTATCAGGCCCCTAACAGCAGAATGGGAGGCAGAGCCTTCAGTTATCAGGCCCCTAAAAGCAGAATGGGAGGCAGAGCCTTCAGTTATCAGGCCCCTAAAAGCAGAATGGGAGGCAGAGCCTTCAGTTATCAGGCCCCTAAAAGCAGAATGGGAGGCAGAGCCTTCAGTTATCAGGCCCCTAAAAGCAGAATGGGAGGCAGAGCCTTCAGTTATCAGGCCCCTCTCTGTGGAACCAGCTGCCAGTTTGGCTTCAGGAAGCAGACACCCTCTCTACCTTTAAGATCAGGCTGAAACTTTCCTTTCTGATAAAGCTTATAGTTAGGGATGGCTCAGGTGAGCCTGAAACATCCCATAGTTCTGCTGCTATAGGCCCAGCCTGCTGGGGGAGCTCCCATGATGCACCTCTCCTCCCTCTCCATGTACAGATGACATCATTGCTGTCATTAACTTGTGTTTCTCTCTCTCAGCAGGTGTCTCTGGCCTGGTGTTACGCTGCTTGTTGTCCCCTCTTTCCTGTCCTCTCAGCCCCAGCTGGTCCAGGCAGATGGACCCTTCCTGGTTCTGGTTCTGATGGAGGTTTCTTCCTGGTTCTGGTTCTGATGGAGGTTTCTTCCTGTTAAAGGGAGTTTTTCCTCCCCCAGTCACCTTGTGCAGCTCAGGACGGGGGATCGGTTCAGAGAGAAGTTTCAGTTAATCTGGTTTCCTTAGCTAGGCTACTTATTTAAATGAATTTTGTATGTATTTAGCTTATTTTGAACTTAATGAAGTGGATTTTATTTTATTACAATGAATTTGACCCTAATTGGACTGTTTCTCTGGAGTGACCTGAGATGACATTTATAAATAAAGCTGAACTTCATGTTTGGTTCCGGTCTCCTGGCGGTTCGGAGGAGGCAACAGCGACGTTTCCATAATGAGTCAAAACCAGCCCAACGGTGTTCAGCCTGCAGACCACTGGTTCTGGGAAGCTGCTGGACTCAGGACCTGCTGAGGCCAGACTCACGAGGATCAAACTTCCCTGAATGAGTTCAGACACACTCCCTCCTGTGTGGGGGGGTTCTTTTCAAAGTAAAACCTCACGTTTTCAAACAGAAACATGTTTCCGGCTCCAACACCAGACAGAATGTGAGATCATCCCCAGAGCGTCACATGACATCCACAAAGAGGTCGCTGGTGCTTCCCATGGCGAGGCAGAAGGACTGCCGGGAGATTTCAGGTTGTACCGAAGGAAAGTCGCGGGGGTCTTTTTCGCCGCCGTCACTGGGGGATCCAGCCAACGTGTGCCGAACACCCACTTCCTGTTTGGTGGGCTTGGGCTCCTCCCCTCTTCTTCCTCGCCCCGCCTTCTGATCATCGCTGCAGTTTGATCGGCTGCTTCCTATATGATCAATCAGATGATGTCATCGGGTCGTCAGCTCTCAGTGTTTCTGTACATTTCTCAGCATCATAGAGGAGGATATCAGAGAAAATATAAGACAGTGAGTCACCTTCACTGTGCTGACTTCCTGCTCCCCCACAGGGTGGCAGCGGGTGGAGCGGCTGAGGTGAGCTGTAGGGGTGAGGGATGGGGTACTGGTAGGGGAAGACCGGCGGCTCGCCGTCCGATCCTCCTCCTGGATTGGAGCCCTCGTCGGGGTCCAGCAGAGACATCGCAGCCAGATCTGAGGAGGGCAGGAGTGAAATCAGAATACCTCAGAATACCCCGTCGGCACATCCAGAAACCAGAGTTCCCGTTTTCATTCACTCATCATTAAACATGAAAATCACCTGAAAGGAGCCAAAAACACGTATGGAAATGTTTTCTTTCTAAATTTAAACCAATAAACATCTCAGAGGAAGTTACATCAGTTTGAAAGCAGCTGACATGAGCAGCTTTGAGCCCCCAGTCGCTGAGTTATGGTCACTCCTGGTACTGCAGGCTTTAACAGGAAGGAACTTCCACCAGAACCAGGCCCTCCGGTGCTCACCTCCACACAGGTCTCCAAAGATGTAGTAGCACTGCTCAGAGAACGTAACCTTGTTGATGGTATGTCGGATGAATCCGGCCTTCAGCAGATTGCCGGCATACTTGCGAGCTTCGCGGCGGTCGGTGAAACCTTCCACGTTACGGTAGAGCCAGTCCACCACATCCGAACCTGGACAGACGAAATGCAGTAGGAGGCTGAGCTCTGAGGAACCTGTTTGATAAACTCAGAAGGGTTTCTGACAGAGTATGAAGCAACAGAGGATTCAGTCTTTAATGGGTTCAGATCAAGTTCTGTTGCAGCATCCAGACTGAAGCTGGTCTTCTTACCAATGAAGGCGTTGGGGATGGTGATCTTCAGCCACATCCTGTCTCGAACCTCCAGGCCTGACTCTGGATTGGCCATCGCCTTGATGACCACCGTCATGTCGCTGTGGATGTTGAGATGGTTTTCTTCCTGCACGCCTGGAAGAGAGGGGGGACGTTAATGTGTGACAGACAGAAGAGGGGTGGAAGAACGCTGCAGTGGCTGATGGGAGGAGTACCGTAGTGTGGGGGGAGCCTCCCCGTCATGGCGGCGGTGTGAGATACCCAGGCGGCGGGGTCAATGGGGCGGACTGGTTCACCTGTGGGGTTTCAGAGGATGGAGACTGTATGGATCCATTTCTGCAGGTTATAATCTCAACATGTCGTGAAGGTTGTTGACTCACTTCTCGGCAGTGTGAAGCAGCCTCGTGGGTTTGGATCCCAACACTTGGCCACCGTTAACGTCACCGGACTAAAAGAAAAAGGAGGAACGCAGCATCAGCACAGCAGAGGTCGGGCCTGGGGGTCGGGTCCGGTCTGGAACAACGCTGCCATGGCTGCTCTGTGAGGGAGCGCCCGATAGAACCAAAGCAATAAATAAAACCCCGACATGCGCCAGAAGCAGACAAGGCGCTAAATACAGGTCAAAAGGGGGGTGGCACACAGTCACAATGAGTGAATTGATAGAGATGAGAGGTATTAGCAGCTAAAGCTCGCCATCTACCGACGCACTCGTGCCTTTGTTCAAAAGTTTCTGTGTGACGGCTCTCTCTCTCAGCCCAAGGCCAGATCCTCTTTCACAGCCAGACTATGGGTGAAATACCAGAGGAAGCACAGCCACTGAGCCATGTCGAGGTCATCAAACCACCAACTGACACAGCTGACCTGTTGTCATGGAAACACGCACCTGAATGTTTACGCATTTATCGGACACTTTTATCCAAATATCCCAGGTATGCAGGGAGTGTAAAGCATAGTTTCTGCTTCACTGGTATGATTTCCACCATTCAAGAGGGAGTTGGGTTCAAATCCCCTGCATTAAAGGCATTACCTCCAGTAGGGGTCCTCAGGCAAGACCCCCTTACCTTACCCTACCTGTAAGTCGCTTTGGATAAAAGCTTCTGATAAATGCATAAACACCCCCTGAGGGACCTGGATGAACAAATGCACTTTGATACTATCGAATGTCAACGGGCCGATTTGACGAGCTTCTTTGCCGTGTTCAGCCATTAAGACCGGAAAAAGCAAAAACTTATGTTCCAGTCACAGCCTTTGTGTTCTGCATCAACGCGCCGTGCAGTGAGGGTTTTTTGGAGGTTGATGCAGATAGATAGTTTCATGCAGGGTTCAAACCCCGGTCACACACATGAAAGGCGGCAGTCTTACCGCTACACTAAGTCAATACGACTTCATGCAAAGAAGTTAAACGCAAATATTCTTCATGACTCGGATATGAAAGAAAGATTAAAGATGGAAATAGAAATGTACCCGGATCAGAGTGACACCATGTTATAGGATGCATTAAAGGCGGTGGTAACAGGGGAAATAACTGGTTTAACCTAAAATAAAGTCTAAACTACAGCGATATTACTTTCTGAATCAGAATAACACGATCAAGTCTGACAAAGTAACACTGAAGAAAGAAATAGATTAATTGAACATTTACAAAACAACAATATTATGAAGCAGGACGGAAGCCAGAGTTCACTCCAGAGTTCACTCCAGAGTTCACACCAGAGTTCACACCAGAGTTCACTCCAGAGTTCACACCAGAGTTCACTCGAGAGTTCACTCCACAGTTCACACCAGAGTTCACTCCACAGTTCACACCAGAGTTCACTCCACAGTTCACTCCAGAGTTCACTCCAGAGTTCACTCCAGAGTTCACACCAGAGTTCACACCAGAGTTCACACCAGAGTTCACTCCAGAGTTCACACCAGAGTTCACTCGAGAGTTCACTCCACAGTTCACACCAGAGTTCACTCCACAGTTCACACCAGAGTTCACTCCACAGTTCACTCCAGAGTTCACTCCAGAGTTCACTCCAGAGTTCACTCCAGAGTTCACAACAGAATTCACTCCAGAGTTCACAACAGAATTCACTCCAGAGTTCACTCCAGAGTTCACTCCAGAGTTCACACCAGAGTTCACACCAGAGTTCACTCCAGAGTTCACACCAGAGTTCACTCCAGAGTTCACTCCAGAGTTCACTCCAGATTTCACACCAGAGTTCACTCCACAGTTCACACCAGAGTTCACTCCAGAATCCATTCCAGAGTTCACTCCAGAATTCACATCAGAATTCACTCCAGAGTTCACACCAGAGTTCACTCCACTTCACACCAGAGTTCACACCAGAGTTCACACCAGAGTTCACACCAGAGTTCACTCCACTTCACACCAGAGTTCACTCCAGAGTTCACACCAGAGTTCACACCAGAGTTCACACCAGAGTTCACTCCAGAGTTCACACCAGAGTTCACTCCACAGTTCACTCCAGAGTTCACACCAGAGTTCACTCCAGAGTTCACTCCAGAGTTCACTCCAGAGTTCACTCCACTTCACACCAGAGTTCACTCCAGAGTTCACACCAGAGTTCACACCAGAGTTCACTCCAGAGTTCACACCAGAGTTCACACCAGAGTTCACACCAGAACCACCAACCATTGAGGACTGGATCAACATTATTCATCAGGAAAAATTGGTCCAAATGGATGGAACATGTTGTTCCTAATACATTAAAGATGTCTCACCCTGGCTGGTGGACGATCTCTCTCAGGACCCGGACGGCGTCATCGTTACTCATGTTCTCAAAGTTGATGTCGTTCACCTGTCGAGACGAGACTTCAGTTTTAATACCACAACTGAGTCAGAGCAGCAGTTTTCAGAGAAGGAAACTGAACTCTTGGTTATTGAGGAACTATCAATGTGTAACATGGTAAAAAGACTTAGTATCAGCAGATAATGAATTTGAAACATTTTAGGTGAGTAACTGTTAGAATAACGAAGTAGGACCATTAAATAAAGGATAAGTTGAAGCAGAACATGGTAACTTTGAGAAAGAGCTTGTTCATTTAAACAAAATATATTACAGGCTCCTCCCACTCCCTCTCTGCTGGGCTTCAGCTCCAGAGCCCCTCCCCTCAGAATGCTCCTGATTGGTTGTTTTCATTGTTGAACTGATGAGGTCAGAGGTAACAGGTTGTGATGGTGCATCACCAACAGGAACTACCTGCAGGAGCATGTCTCCTGGCTCGATGCGGCCGTCCGCTGCCACCGCTCCGCCCTTCATGATGGAGCCGATATAAATCCCTCCGTCTCCTCGGTCGTTGCTCTGACCGACGATGCTGATGCCCAGGAAGTTGTACCTCTCTGAAAGACAGACGGACGCCGTTAGTCCAAGCCCGGCCGGGTCAAAGTACGAACAACATGCAAACTGTAAAATGGTAATGGTTCTGTTCTGGTCTGTTCTGTTCTGTTCTGGCCTGTTTTGGCCTGTTCTGTTCTGTTCTGGTCTGTTCTGGCCTGTTTTGGCCTGTTCTGGTCTGTTCTGGCCTGTTCTGGCCTGTTTTGGCCTGTTTTGGCCTGTTTTGGCCTGTTCTGGCCTGTTCTGGCCTGTTTTGGCCTGTTCTGGACCCGGCCTGTTCTGGACCCGGCCTGTTCTGGACCCGGCCTGTTCTGGACCCGGCCTGTTCTGGACCCGGCCTGTACTCACCCATGTTGAGCGTTACAGTGATGATGTTGAGCGACATGGTGGAGTCAGTGACACTGCTGAGAGACACAGACTGACAGACAGAAAGATGGACGGAGACACAGAAGAAGAAGATGGAGGACAGGTCAGTGACAGGAAACTGTGAGCTCAGCAGGTAGCTGATCAGTCAGAACTTTAGGACTCTTTCTGCTTATCATTAAATCAGTTTGCTGTTCAGATTGTTTCATATCCGGTTCCGTCTGTCTCTGCGCCATGACCAGCTGAATGAAGGCATCTGACCGTCTATAGAAAGTACAAAAAGGTCGGGACATTCGGCTTTCCAGTGAAATTTATGGGAAAAGTTCACGCTGCAGTGATGTTACATCAAAGTAGAATCATGCTCTGATGGGTTAGGGCTCTAAAGGGTGGGGATAGGGCTCCAAATGGTGGGGTTAGGGCTCCAAAGGGTGGGGTTAGGGCTCCTAAGGGTGGGGTTAGGGCTCCACAGGGTGGGGTTAGGGCTCCACAGGGTGGGGTTAGGGCTCCAAACGGTGGGGTTAGGGCTCCACAGGGTGGGGTTAGGGCTCTAAAGGGTGGGGTTAGGGCTCCTAAGGGTGGGGTTAGGGCTCCACAGGGTGGGGTTACGGCTCCACAGGGTGGGGTTAGGGCTCCACAGGGTGGGGTTAGGGCTCCTAAGGGTGGGGTTAGGGCTCTAAAGGGTGGGGTTAGGGCTCTAAAGGGTGGGGTTAGGGCTCCTAAGGGTGAGGTTAGGGCTCCTAAGGGTGGGGTTAGGGCTCCACAGGGTGGGGTTAGGGCTCCAAAGGGTGGGGTTAGGGCTCCACAGGGTGGGGTTAGGGCTCCACAGGGTGGGGTTAGGGCTCCTAATGGTGGGGTTAGGGCTCCTAAGGGTGGGGTTAGGGCTCCAAAGGGTGGGGTTAGGGCTCTAAAGGGTGGGGTTAGGGCTCCACAGGGTGGGGTTAGGGCTCCACAGGGTGGGGTTAGGGCTCTAAAGGGTGGGGTTAGGGCTCCACAGGGTGGGGTTAGGGCTCCAAAGGGTGGGGTTAGGGCTCCACAGGGTGGGGTTAGGGCTCCACAGGGTGGGGTTAGGGCTCCTAAGGGTGGGGTTAGGGCTCCACAGGGTGGGGTTAGGGCTCCTAATGGTGGGGTTAGGGCTCCACAGGGTGGGGTTAGGGCTCTAAAGGGTGGGGTTAGGGCTCCTAAGGGTGGGGTTAGGGCTCCTAAGGGTGGGGTTAGGGCTCCACAGGGTGGGGTTAGGGCTCCACAGGGTGGGGTTAGGGCTCCACAGGGTGGGGTTAGGGCTCCAAAGGGTGGGGTTACGGCTCCACAGGGTGGGGTTAGGGCTCCACAGGGTGGGTTTAGGGCTCCACAGGGTGGGGTTAGGGCTCTAAAGGGTGGGTTTAGGGCTCCTAAGGGTGGGGTTAGGGCTCCACAGGGTGGGGTTAGGGCTCCTAAGGGTGGGGTTAGGGCTCTAAAGGGTGGGGTTAGGGCTCCTAAGGGTGGGGTTAGGGCTCCACAGGGTGGGGTTAGGGCTCCAAAGGGTGGGGTTAGGGCTCCACAGGGTGGGGTTAGGGCTCCACAGGGTGGGGTTAGGGCTCCTAATGGTGGGGTTAGGGCTCCACAGGGTGGGGTTAGGGCTCCTAAGGGTGGGGTTAGGGCTCCTAAGGGTGGGGTTAGGGCTCCACAGGGTGGGGTTAGGGCTCCACAGGGTGGGGTTAGGGCTCCACAGGGTGGGGTTAGGGCTCCAAAGGGTGGGGTTACGGCTCCACAGGGTGGGGTTAGGGCTCCACAGGGTGGGGTTAGGGCTCCAAAGGGTGGGGTTAGGGCTCCTAAGGGTGGGGTTAGGGCTCCACAGGGTGGGGTTAGGGCTCCACAGGGTGGGGTTAGGGCTCCACAGGGTGGGGTTAGGGCTCCACAGGGTGGGGTTAGGGCTCCTAATGGTGGGGTTAGGGCTCCACAGGGTGGGGTTAGGGCTCCTAAGGGTGGGGTTAGGGCTCCACAGGGTGGGGTTAGGGCTCCACAGGGTGGGGTTAGGGCTCCACAGGGTGGGGTTAGGGCTCCTAAGGGTGGGGTTAGGGCTCCACAGGGTGGGGTTAGGGCTCCTAAGGGTGGGGTTAGGGCTCCACAGGGTGGGGTTAGGGCTCCACAGGGTGGGGTTAGGGCTCCACAGGGTGGGGTTAGTGCTCCACAGGGTGGGGTTAGGGCTCCAAAGGGTGGGGTTAGGGCTCCACAGGGTGGGGTTAGGGCTCCACAGGGTGGGGTTAGGGCTCCACAGGGTGGGGTTAGGGCTCCAAAGGGTGGGGTTAGGGCTCCACAGGGTGGGGTTAGGGCTCCAAAGGGTGGGGTTAGGGCTCCACAGGGTGGGGTTAGGGCTCCACAGGGTGGGGTTAGGGCTCCACAGGGTGGGGTTAGGGCTCCAAAGGGTGGGGTTAGGGCTCCACAGGGTGGGGTTATGGCTCCACAGGGTGGGGTTAGGGCTCCACAGGGTGGGGTTAGGGCTCCTAAGGGTGGAGCCGTTAGCTAACAGCACGCTGCTGCGCGTCTCCGGATGTTTAGACTAGATTTCACCTCATAGAGTGTGCACGTGTGCGTGTGTGTGTGCACGTGTGCGTGTACCCGCTCCATCCGTGGTGCTTTGGGTTTTCGGTGGCGGCGCCGTTGACGCCTGATGAGTCGCGGCGAGGAGCTGCTCTGCTCTGTTGATTGGCTGAACCTGGTGTGACATCACAGACAGAAAGAAGGAAACATGAAGATTAAATAAATAATGAGATCAAAAACGTGAAAAAGTTCAATTATTGCAGAAAAATATCAAATTAAAACAAATAAAATGATACAAAACATTCACAAATTTAAATTTAACTTTACCTCAAACCATTTAACTCTAATTCAACAAAAACAATAAGATTCAAAACTTAAAATGCAAATAAATGTTACAGCAGCTTAAATTTACAAACCTGTGAAAAATATCAATAATGAAAATGTTTAATTTTCAGATGCAAAAACAACCCAAACGCTCGGAGTGTCGGGAACATTCATTCTGCTCTCAGATCACGGGGGACGCTTTTATCTGCGGGACAAAACAAACCGCGCCGCCCAGCATGTGACCTGCAGCAGCCAATCAGAGCAGGGCTGGATGAACAGGTTAACTGGAGCAGAAGAAAACCACCTGAGGGCAGGTGAATGTGTGTCAGACACACTGGCCAATCACAGCTGAGCTGCTGCTGATGTCACATGACTGAGAGGCCTTTAAAGGAGCAGGAGCACATCTTTATTCATTGGCTCAGAGCCTCCTGACTCCTTCCAACCAGTCATTCAGGATCCGGTCCATTTAAAGTCTCTGTGGCAGATGGAGTCCATGTCCACATTAAATTATTTTATCTTAACATCATAAAAACAACGTGAAAAAACACCTTTAGACTCATTTCTTCAGCTTTCCGTGACTTTTCAGTCAAAGCTTCATCAGAATGTTAAAAAGCGTGAGTTTGAAGGCAGCTTTTCTCATTTCTTTGTCTAACTCCTTCAGCATTTCAAGGAAAACACATTCCTGAAACTGAGAGGATAAAAATCATTTAGTTTGTTTTAAACTCCTCATCGACAGTAAAAGGAAACGTTTCCTCTGCTCGCTGCTCCGCCTGCAGGTGTGGAGGTGACACCGCTGTCGTAAAGTCAAACCTCTGTGTGAGCCCTGCACCGCCTGGGCTGGGAGCTCCGCCCCCGGCGCTGTGGGAGCTCCGCCTCCGGCGCTGTGGGAGCTCCGCCTCCGGCGCTGTGGGAGCTCCGCCTCCGGCGCTGTGGGAGCTCCGCCCCCGGCGCTGTGGAAGCTCCGCCCCCGGCGCTGTGGGAGCTCCGCCCCCGGTGCTGTGGGAGCTCCGCCCCCGGCGCTGTGGGAGCTCCGTCCCCGGCGCTGTGGAAGCTCCGCCCCCGCCCCCGTTCCTAACAAAGGTGGGTCTACGGATGAAAACTCACCTTCCACCTGAGTCCTCCTCAGACGAACAGAAACTGGTCGTCTCCAACTCGCTGCTCTGCTGGGTGGATGAGTTGTCTGCTCCACCTGCTGGCTCCGCCCCCTTCTGATCAGAGAGCCCATTCAGGCGCCCACCTTTAAGGACAGAAGCGACAGTTTGGTGTGTGTCCAGGTGCTCTGAGGCCAACCCTACAGGCCACGCCTCCTTAACCACCTGAAGGTGGAGACAGGTGCGCTGGAGCGGTGAGCAGCTTTATATGCATACTGTTAGGGCCACTGTCCCCTTTCTGTTTGACTGGCTCTGAAGGGTTAGGGTTAGGGTTAGGGTGGGTTAGGGTTAACCCTAACCCTAACCCACCCTAACCCTAACCCTAACCCACCCTAACCCTAACCCTAACGTTATTTTCTGTGTTTCACCTGTGAGTGACGTCACCCAAACTCACCGAATCTACACTTATTCTGGAATATAACAGCAGCAACAGGTGGGAGAACCTGAATAAAATGTGAATAATTCAGTGTACTGAAGCGATCCGTTTGATCTGAAATGAGTAACAGAACCGGTGATTTTAGGCAGTGAACACAGAACGGTCAACAACAGACGGCAGAGTAACGGGACTCCTCTCCTTCACCCCTAAGCCTTCCTGCTCCCCACGTAGGGAAATGAATAGGGTTAAAATAAAATCTGAGCTCAACAGAAAACTCGCAGTTAAAACCACATTAATGTCTCACACAGTCTGCTTACTTCTGCATTTTTCTTAAATTAGAAGCTTTGAATTACTGAGATTTTTGTTTTTTTAAGCATATTTTATATTTTGTTCTCTTGGCTCTTTAGTATCAGCAGGTTACAGTTTAACCTGCTGGAAACTTTCATTAAATGTTTGTTTCTTTAACTGAAAGCAGGAAGCTTTAAACCCCCCTGTTTTAAAATGTGTAATAAAATAAAATGGAATAAACTGACTTTATGACTGTTGTGCTGCTCCTCTCTACAGGCTACACTGCGCCTGTCATCCAGCGGCGAAACACGAGCAATTCACCGGGAAGAAAACCAAGTTACCTTATCTGGAAAACTCAGGGAGCTCCATCGAAATGTCTTCTGTCAATCTGACGTGTTTCTTTCAACTATAATTCAATTAATGACGATACGGAGGAGAATTAGAACTCATCAAATGTTAGCCTACTTTTTACTGCCTTTTTAATTAGAGAAATATCATTTTTTATTCTCTGAACAATAAACTACCGTCAAACTACGCCCCCTACTGGCGAAACCTGAGGCAGCTCCTTTATTTCCTTTATTTCCTTTATTTCCTTTATTTCCTTTATTTCCTTTATTTCCTGTCTCACTGATTCATCCAGTCCCAATGATTCAGATTCACTCAGCTTTTAGTCATCATCATTAATACATAAATTATCTAACGATCTGCAGCCATCTCCATGACTGAAGTTTAAATATTAATTTAACGTCCGCCTGCAGCTCAGAGAATTTTTGGCATTATGGGACATGTTGCTCCGGTTAGTGACCATCGGACGACCAACCGGCTTCAGCTTGAGCCGCCGTTTTCCGCTTGGTCCTAGAGCTCGACGGTCTCTGTTTACCAAAGCGCAGTTTCTCAGGACCCAGGGACCCAGAAACACCGAAAACATGCAGGGCAGTGGGTCCTGAGGACCGGGACTG